>KV751320.1:4531006-4553579 GCA_001698575.1 Mola mola | reverse complement strand
CAAAAATTTAACAAAATTAATAATTACAAAATTTAAATATATACATATTCCAAATGCTTTAATGATGTTGTGACTGTATAAGTTTAATTCAGATATGTAAGTTATCAACACAACATAGATTATTAAAAAGATTATATATGTGTACATGTATTTTTCCTATTTTAAATATACATGTCTATTACAAGTATATCAACATACATAGATGGCCTATCAATCCGATATACTGGCAACGTGGAGTGTAGTGTTTCTTAAGTACTGTACATATGGGTGAAAATATAAGCCCTAGGCATACATGTTTACATGGGATGGACGTGTGTGTCAATATTTGAAATTGTTGATATGTATGTTTTTACCTCATGTACATATAGTTCATATATGGGTATTCAATGTATCTGCATATGTTGCATTTGCATCTGGGATCCTATAAAATTCACTCTGACTGTTGTAATGTCCTTTCAGTTTCATTATTTCCTGTACAGATGTGTCTCCAACATTTATTTGTAATCCCGATGCTCGGATCAATTAAACTTCCACTGAACATAAACTTGGCAGCAATACTACAAAGGTCATGTGAAATATAAATTGATTTCCTTATGAATTCCTTTCAGCTCCAGTCACAACACCTACATGTAATGTCCGCTTGTAATGCCAACCATCTTCAATCCAATCCAGGCTGCAGCGACCTCTCCTGTGCCCACCTGAAAGAGCCAGACACCGTGACACATCGTGCTGTATCATAAAACCGTGTGCTCTGCTGTCCTGAGGACAACAAAAGGCATACCATGCTGTTGACGTACGCCTGCTCGTCTATGTTGAGGATGGAGACGAGCATGGCCTTCTCGTTGTCGCAGCGGTTCATGGCCGTGTGGAAGTCCACGGTGTCGGTGTCGTTATAGTAGTAGCAAACGTTGTTGTTCTTTCTCCAACCGGGGTTAGTGCCACACTCAGGAGCTGAGAAAACGAATGCTTGTGTTTCAACCACAGTAACATGCAAAGCATCTAATTTACTCTATTTGAGCAGAAAAAAATTATATTTTCCTACACTTATGATTCACCATTTTGCATAATTTCTGATAATGTTGCTTGACTTTTTGCATCATTAAAGCCATTGCATTGTGGGATTGTTAGCAGAAAAGAAATATATGTTAAATGTGCACTAAGAATAGCTGAATTCCACTAGCCTAGCCTTAACGCTAACTGCGGTGGAGACACACTTGAGCATAACTTTCGGTAACATTGTTGCATTTGTTCTTTATGTTTAATGATTAATGTTAAGCTAAACAAAGTAGCTGAGTGTGTTCACACCTCTACTGGCCGTGCCTGAATCAGGATTCCAGCAGGTGACTTGTTAGTTTAGTTAGCAGGCTGAAAGAATGTAAATATGCTAGTAGCTACATGCTCATTTTGTTTTTTCATTTCTTTCTTTCTTTTCTTTTGGTGTCAGATTATTTATAACAGAATGGGGATGAACACTTTTTGGAGGGGCCCTTGGAATTTTTGCCCGGGCCCCAGCAGGCTCTAGAATCACCTCTGTAATGAGGAATATCTTTCTTAGTATAAAAATTAATTATTCAACAGGATTAAATGTACTTTAAACATGTTTTTGAGAGAAATGTCAAAATTGTTCTGGTGCAAATGTGACTTGTTTGTGCAGGCAGGACAGGTTCATTGTGGGAAGAGTGTACCTGGAACAGGAGATGGGGGCGCTGGGGGCAGGATTGGAGTCTTTGCTTTAGAAATCATGCATATCCAGTCCTGGTGGGCATCACATATGAGATCGTTCCACCAAGAGGAGGTCCCGGATGTGCTGCTCACCATCTCCACGCAGTCTTCACGGCCCTCGTGGTTGTTAGGCTCCCCGTTACCCCAGTTGGTGTGAGTGACAGGCATGCCATCACTCCAGAAATAGCCTGCATTGATGGGAACATTGAGAAGATGAAGGGCTTCCTTCAATGACGATCCACCCTTTAACACTCGTCGTACCCACCTCCTTCTGCCGGATTGTGCTTGAGGCCAATCCACTTGCTGCTAGCTTTGCTGTACAGAGACAAAAACTCCTCCTCCTCCTGACTTTGAACGCTGACCAAATTAGCTCCTCGCGCCAGACAGTCCTCATTGGCTCCTCCCCAGGTTTTCTTCAGGGACCAGTCCACATTGTGGAAGAACTGTAAAAAATCATAAATCAGCGCTTCAAATTTGACCTGTTGATGGCAGCTGTGGCTTTTAGCAGTTTTGTGGCCTGTTACAGACCTTGTAACAGTTTCTAAAATGAGGAAGAGTCGTCCAATCACTTGCGCAGCCCTGCGACGGAGAAGAAGTCGGGGCTTGGGTGGGCGGGGTGATGTCGGACCTGGGTTTCTCACACATGAAGAAGTATTTGTCCGAGCATGGCTTGTCATCCCAGAAACCACCGATCCGGCCTGAGGTCATCGCCACACAAGTACCATCCCCATTATCTAGAGACAAAAGAGAGTTTGTGTTTATAGAGAACCATTCTGTCCAGCTGATAGCAGTGTCAGGATCAGGTCTGTACCTGGCTGGTCTTGGTCCCAGTGAGTGAAGGTGACGGGTAAGCCGTTGTCCCAGACGTAGTCCACCCCACCGTTAATTCCTCCGTGAGCGCGCAGGCCAATCCACCACATGCCGGTCTTACCTGACAGGTCCACTGTGAAATGTGCCTGCTCATAGCTGCAGGGAAACAGATCAGGTCAATCAAAAAACATTTTTAAGACACTTAATCTACCCCATTCTTATTTCATCTTAGTCTGTTTTTTTCTTGTTACAGTTCTGATATTTGGAAAATGTAATATTACAGTAGCATCAGTAGAGGGTGCCACAAAGGTGAGAGCCATAGCACCTTAAATAATGTGTTATACTGTAGCAGTCTGTGTGCAAAAATGTATAACATAAAGAAGTAAGAAACAGGAGAAAAACATATATACTTATATAAATATAACATTAAAAAAATAAATCAGAATAAATACTGACTGTAGTAGAACCTGTCTCTGACCATTGATTAAACCTTTAAAAACTAATTTCTCTTTCGTAAGTTCGTAAGCTTCATTTCTGCAATACTAAGCTCCACCCCCTGTAAGTCATCAGGAATGGTTCCTTAGGTTTCTATGTAGAAGATCTGGGCTGTCAGAACTTGTTTTTTTGGAGACTGTAATTGGTGCATCACAAAATTAAATCCTCAGGCATGATGTGTGTCATAATATATAAAAAACCCCATGGAGATGAGATATTTGCGCAAAGCAAAATACAGCTGAGACAGGCAAGAGTGTTATTAATTATATATATCATATATGTATAGTGAATGCATCCAATATTTTTTTAAATGTTAGTTGGTTAGGCTGTACAGAATCTGATGTCACTAGTCTTCAAAGATTAAGGGCAAAGATGTGCACAAAACTGGATAAACACAGAAGACCAAGCGAGACTTGAGGATCTGTGTTACGAGGTTTCTAGCTCTTATTCCACAACTATTATGCAATTTGGATATCGCTGTGTGACTCACATGTCTCCAACATGCACCAAGAAGCTGTCCAGGCCTTCACAGAAGTCCTTGGCTTCCGACCAGGTCCTGGCGGTCTCCTCCATCCAGTAGCAGGAGTAGCCGTACACATCCCAGCCCTGACACATGAGACAGAAGTGAGGTGAGGTGAGTGCATCGTAAACACCAACTTTTGTTTAAATTGGAAAAAGAAACAGTAAAAGTAAAAGTGTATTTCCTACCTGGGGGCACCCGTACTCAGTGGGCTGCACAGAGGGCGCTGGGTAATGTGCTTTGGGCATTTTGCATATGTAGGTATTGAGCTCCGTACAGGACACGTCGTTCCATCGGCCAGTCTGGAGCAGACATGAACTCAACATCAATATCATCTCGTTTCACTGAAAAGAACAGTTGTGCGCACCTCAAAATTTTGCGTGCGTCACATGTTCTCGTTCCATTGCTCTTACCTGGTGCAACATCTCGACACAGTCTTCGCTGAAGCCTTCGTGGTTGTTGGGTTCCCCTGCGGACCAGTAAGTGAAGGTCACAACGTGTTCGTCCGACCAGGCGAACATACCAGGCATCTTGAGGTCGTTCAGACCAGTCCACACATCGCTGGTAGCTGCAGAAGACCAGAAACAAACATTCAGTGTACAACTAGACAAACATCGAGTTCATTTTTAACATTTACCTAAACCTTTATTATTCTACCCTTGACTTCCTGTTTCTCTCGCTCTATAGAGCTGAATTGATTTTGATTGAGGAAATAAATAAACACTATTTTGATAATCAAATAATACTTTCAGGCTCGTTGTCAAAGAATTGTTGGTTCCAGCTTCTTAAATGCCAGGACATCAAAAAATGTGATGAGCGTTTTTCAAATGTCTTTTTTGAGAATTTGTAGACTATAATCTGCAGATTAATCGATGAGTGAGCTCTGATCCACACCCAGGTAGAGGTAGCTTTCCAACCAGCTCTGTTCTGTCATGGAGCGGATGGATACGAGTTCGGCCCCCAGGCTCCTGCAGGTCGACCGGGCCTCGTGCCACGTCTGCTTGTCGTCGAAAGGCTTGTAGCAGAACTCTCCAAACTCGTACCAGTCAAGCCCTGGACACCTCAGATCTCCAGGAGAGAAGAAACCAGTCCAGTTACCATAAAATAAAAACAAAACAGAAATACATCTTCCGATTCAACGGATGACAAATGCAGCCTAACTCACCCCCGTCTGCAAACACGTAGGACGTAGCATAGTTTCCATCATATCTGCGCAGAAATGGTTGATGCTGAATTAACCTCCCAGGACTGTTGCACCAAACGGGAACAAAAAAAAAGGAGACTGAAACACAGCTTACTGTCGTGACGTGATGCCGTTCCTGGTGGAGCCGGCGTAGAAGTCCAGTCCCTCGGTTTTCAGCAGAGTACAATCTCCTCCGTTGACGTTCAGTACGACTCCAGCGTGGATCGCTGCAGCACAGATGTTTGAGTCCTGGTGCAGGAGCCGGAGCAGAGAGATTCTTAAATATTCAGGTCTCTTTTTTAATCTATTAATGAGTGATCCGAGACATTGACAATAACTAGTGCATAAGATGGAGACAGGTGAAAAAGACAAAAGGATTGGATGATGATGGTGTCTGTTATTATTATTGTCACAATTACCATTCATGCTGCTGTCTTACTATGATTTTTAATTTCATTACTGTATGGGACCAACCTCATAAAATAAACTTACATCAACAACACAGTATGAGGAGACCAATAACAATCAGCATAACTTTATATCATCACAGTACATCAAACAATGACACATTTTTTTTCCCTTCTTTTGGTCTAACCCAATCTCTTCATTTTCCCCTTGTTTACTTGTTTATGTATTAAATTCCTAATTATTATTTATCTTTTTGTTCACTATGACCCTCTCCTTTTTTGCTTTTTTCCCTCCAGAGTGGATGCAGACACACATAGTTTTCCACCCAAACGACCAAATAAAGGAAGACCGAAAGAAAGAAAGAAAGATCAGCCAGCCAGCTCCGCAGGGCCCGCGTGTGGCCACAGCATCATGAACAACCGTTGACAGCCAGACAAGCCAAAGGCTACCCTGACCTAGACCAATATTCAGGTTTTTACCCAAAATTCTGTCCTTCGACCAAGGCTCGCATAACATGACACGCTTACATACCCCGCGATATTCTGTGGTGCCGTACACAATGTAGTTTTCCTGGGCACATCTTGCTGGACAGTGGACCCTGAAAGACATCACGAACATCAATAAATTAGCACCAAACAGAACAAAGTACAGATGGTAGATGAAATATGCTGTGTTTGTGTAAACAGTCAGGTTTCACTCACGTCATTTTGTCATTGGCAATGTTTAAGTCTGGCTTATGGGCGCAAGTGATTGCATCTGTCGAACCACAAGTTTGCATTACTGAATATCATTCGTGAGCATGTAACAGCACCATCTACCCTGATAACGTTTGGAAGCTGCAGGTAGATTCGTAACGCGGGTAAAGAGGTTTTCTTACAGTCTGGTGTGCACCCTAAGACGTCGAAGCGAAGGCCCGCCTGGCCGCTGAACTCCAGCGGGAGGATGCGGACGTACATGGCGGACACAGGCGTACCGAGCAGCTGAGTGTCGGGAGTGTTTCTGTCTGTTGCTCCTGGCAAAAACTGCAAATCAAGGAAATCCCTGATGACAATCTGTCCTCCAGCTTTTCCTTTACACCACAAAGTCAGTCATCTCTTCACTCACCGCTCCATCAGCAGTGTAGTCAGTCCAGTCTACTCCATCCATACTGTGCTGGATCTTAAATTTGGTGACCCAGTTGTCATTTTGAGGACAGCCCTGGATTACTATTCCTGTTACTTTCCTGGCCTGGCCCAGATTTACCTGGATCCAGCTTGAGGTGACTGAAGGAAGAGACATTGAATGCAGTGTGAGCGTCTTTTCCTTTAAGTGCAAATTAGAACATTACATGTGTGAGTACGAACCGCTTCCAGAAGGCATCCAGCAGGATTCTCCATTCAGACGGGCTTTCTCGGGAGTGAAGCCACCGACGGAGGAGGAAGCAGAGATCTGGAAGTCTGCAATGTTCCCGTCCTCGACACCCAGGCCGTGCAGACACACTGCAGGAGCAGCCAAACGACAAAACAGAGCCCTCAACTGCGAATTCTGCGATACTTCAGGAGGTGCAGGGGTTGGATTTTAGTAACCTACTAAAATAAACACGAAGAGAGCCCACCTCTTTGTTCACAACTATAGACAATCTCAAGATATTTGGAAACAGAGGGGCAGGGGTCATCCTCCACATATGCGAGCGCAAAGCAGAAAGGACGGTTGTCACACATCTTCCTGAAGATGGGAAGGACACCTTCCACTGTGCAGGAACCTACAGATCGGTGATCAGCTTTTGGTTAAGACATGGATCAATAATTGTGTATCAGTTAAAAACGTGACATCCATTATCTAATTTTTGCATTTCGATGAGGCTGCACAGCGCCACCTTCTGATCCCTCCATGTGGGGGCAGATGTCAGCACTCTTTCGTCCGAAGAAAGCCGACTGAATGTTGATCACACTTTCTGATGGACAGTGAAGGACGGCCGAGGTGTCCTCACACACCACCGCCGTCATAAAACCTGCAGCAGGAAGGAGCCCTTTAAGTATTTACTTAACGAGGTAAAAATATTTGTCATTAGAGTGAAGTATCGTCCCTACCATCGTGAGGAGGAGGTGGTTCAGGTTTTTTTCCTGAAAGAGAAAAGAAGAGTATGGGGTTACTGACATGTATCAACGCTGGTGTCCACATCAACATTCACAGCGGCGTATCTCACCTCTCCGCTTGCAGATGTATCCTCTTTTGTACTCACAGTTGTCGTCGTTCCAGTAGCCACCGTTAATGAGTATGGTCATACAGTCTTCCCCATAATAGTCGTCAGGGTTACCTGTGAGAAGAGATGAATTCAGTACCACTACAGTCAATGTCCATTTGCATTATATTTAGCTCTGTCCTGGGAGCTCCCTGCCCTTCCATGTGCCTACATGGAAAGGCTGAGGGGGGAAGCGAACAGAAATTGCTCAGTTTTTCTGACTGTGTTCTTACAGAAACCATGCAGAACACATTTGGCTTTAAATGAACCTGCATTCCAGTGAATGTATCTGAAAGGAGAACCGTCCATCCACTCCCAGCCGCCCTCAGTGATGGAGTCATGACCGCCCATCCACAGAGAGATTCCTGTGGGACTCTGCTGGATCACGCCTGTCAGCAAACAACAAAATACAATATAATTGTGAGTATAGGTGCTCACTGCAGTAAAGTGAGAAGCAAATCAAGGTCTTAAATGGGTGTGAGGCTCCTGTTTGTAGAAATATTTATTTTGGTGCCACAGTAGTTGTATGAAAGATAGCAGTGCGTACTGTACCTCATCCCACTACAGCCAGGAAAACAACACATAGATCTGTTTTTATGCACTGCGACTTAAAAGTGCAACATAACGCCACAAAACTCAAGCCAAAGATCTCGATGGTGGGCTACAGCATAGGTCAATAAATCAGGTAGGATTTGCTACAAATGCATTTTTTTAAATATAGTTTCTGTGATTTTAGGTAGCTCTTATCACGCTTATATATGTCCCGGTGTCCATTTTCTAACCAAATTCTTTTAATTAGTGTCGAAGCATCATGAAAGCTGAGCCGTCATTGCACAGACTCCGAATCCACACATCATCCGTGCAAGATGTCGGCGCTCATTCGTTTATTGGCTTCATTTTTGTGCCATGGGAGGAAGTGGAGATGAGTCAGCCATCTTTATTTAGTGATTGAAACCTGTGTATCTTTCAGAAGGCTTGGGGAAACAAATATAGCATTAGAAATCAATAAAGCTGAGCATTTGCAAGCCGAGATAAATAGTTAATATCTTAGGGTAATAATATCTATTGGTGAAATGTATAACTCCATGCAAATGCTAACAGACTGCATGAGCTTTAAAAATGTTAAAAATGTCGCTTTTTCTAATGATATTTTTGGCAAAATATTTAAATTTTGAAATCAATATCTATCCCAAAAAGTGGCCCTAATATGCGGTGGTATAAGAGACATACTAGTACATAAAGCATGATTTAATACTGTTAAGTTCTATTCAACTGACCTAATACACATCCTCTAGCTGATATACTGATATATTCACAAACCAGAAGAATTACAGTAAAGGTAAATTGGCAGGTCGAGACGAAGGGCCGGAAGGTTTATTGTGGTGATCCCATTATACTGCGGCCACACCATGTGTAAGGTTGCAGTGACCTTTGACCTCCAAACTTTAACCCATTCACCCTCGAGTCCAAATGTAGGTTTGTGCCAAATTTGACCGAAATCCCTCGATGCTTTCTTGAGATGTTGTGCTGGTAAGATTTTAGGTCACGGTGACCTTGACTCTGGCCAACGGCATTTGCCAGTGTCTTTGATCCGACATTTTTCAGGTTAACAAGTATGGCACACATAAGACCGTAGTGACCTTGACCTTTGACCCATGACTTTCAAAATCTAATCAGTTCACCCTTGAGTCAGAGTGGACATTTGTGCAACGTTTGAAGAAAATCCCTCAAAGTGAGATCTCATTCACAAGAATGGCCCGAATGGCCCGATGACCTGAAAACATGACGCCTCCATTCCTAGCTTAGTTTATGTCCAAACAACCAGATCAAACACCTTGTATGAAGGCCTGCTCAAAGGGGTCGGTGATGCTGATGAGGTCTCCTCCCTGGTTGATGCAATCGGCTCGGGCCTCAGCCCACGTCCTCATGGACAGGTAGCTAAACAGGTAGCAGTAGTCGTTGAAAGGGTCAGACACCCAAGAACCACATTTCTCATTCCATCCTGCAACAAACACGGACCAGTTCAGCTCACATCCACACAACACAACAATATTCAGGTCATGCTGACAGTGGGATGGTCAGCTAAGTATCAGGTTAACCTGGTCCAGAGGTCGGAGGCTGGGGAGGGGGTCCTTGTCCCTTGGCTACGAAGAAAAAGACAAAAAATATTTGAAAATTACAGTGTGAATACGACACAAGAGAAATGTGATGATAAAATTTAAGGTGCATCAGACCTTTTTTGCAGATAAATTCCTTTGTGGAGGTGCAAGAGTCATCGCTGAATTTGCCAGGTTCGTAGTCGTTCATCCCTCTCAGTTGCACACAGTCCTCATTCTGCCAGTTGTCCGGCTGGGAAGGAGCCCACGGCAGGAAGTCCTGAGAGACGGCAAAAACAGCCCATGTTCAAATTATTCTTTAACATGAGCTACTTCACGGTAATACTGCAGTGTTTTTGCATAAACCGAGGAAAGAACTGGGTCTTCTATTATTTGTCAGATGATTATTCACTTTCTTGGTGTCGTCAAACTGACATTTGTATAAGTCACACTTTGTCACTTACTGCAGGAGTCCCATCCGTGTACACAAACTGGCCTTCAACACTGATATCATTCAGTCCCACCCAGGCCGCCCCCGGCATGTGAGCTGCAGAACGTGAAGTTAGTTTTAAGATCAGATCCCATCATTCATGGCATTTCCTTGTGAATTTGTGAACAGTAATCATAGCTGCTCACCAGTAATGAAGCTCAGTTCTTCCTGTGAGTGGAAACTGGCCAGGTGAGCCTGCTCTTTGACACAGTGCGCCTCAGCATCTTGCCACTTTTTCACCCTCTCAGTCACAAACTGGTAGCAGAAGTCCCCATACAGCAAGTATCCCTGGTCACAGTGGGAATCTGAAGCGACGCCGTTATTACATGTTTATTTCACGGTTATTAACGTGGCTTTAGCTAGAACAGAAATGGAACCACAAAGTCTGACTGACCGGGAGTTGAAGTTGGCTTGGGGTTCTGTCCACCCGTCATCTCACAAATGTAGCCCAGGCTCTTGAAGCAGTTGGTTGTTTCCCATTTGCCATCATAGTTTCCTGGAAGAGAGCGTAAACTCAGCTGACGCTCAGAGCGACGAAACGGCGGAAACCTATCAGTTTGGAGGAGTAGATTGTACCTGTGAAGATTTGGCCACAGTCCCAGAGATTTGCAGTGTTTGTAGGCCAGCCAGGACCGTAGTTGGAAAACATAACCTCGGTTTTATCCACCCATCTGAATTGGCCGTCCTGGTCCTTATCTGGTAATATCGCAGAACGGAAAGTGACTGGAAAGGGTATTTTAACGAGTCACTTTTAATGCACGGTGTAGTGTGAAGAGTACCTGACAAACCGATCCAAATGTCAGGAATGTCCACCTGATGAAAGTCTGGGAGTCTCCCATTTATGAAGAACTGCTCTTCTTGACTGCACGCGAGGAGCGAAACACACAACAAAAGTAAGATCTCTACAGAGATCATCAGCAGATTTAAGATACACATGTAAAAGTCAAGACCCGCAGGCCATATCCAGTATTTACAACTGCATCACTGCTGTAAAGCATCGTGCATCTTTATAGAGGAAAAAATTGCCCAATTTAACCAGATGTAAAATATTTTAATTACTTTTCAAAGGTTTTCATTTTGCTTGAAGGTAATGCTAACAATGAAGAGAATTATGTTACCATTTCTTGAAACAGATTATATTTTTCTGGCTGTTTTTGATTGCTTGTGATAAAACTTTTCATTGGGAGCGACTCAGTGAAAAACTGCTGATAGCACAAAAAATTAAAGATGCCCTGCTTTATTTCAAAGTTGATCTCTAATTAATCTTTTTTTGCTTTGTTATGAATTCTGTTGGATGTCTTGGGATCATTCAGTTTGGATTTCTGTATGAATAATTTGTCATGATGCTTCTGATGAAAACAGGGTCAATTTAAGTGTGTTGTTCACGTTTGGCCCTTGACTTAAACCCGGGTTGTGGCCCCCGGAGTTTGAGTTTGAGTTTTACATCCCTGATTTGAGGCGTCATCATTACGTGACGACCCAGATGTGTCCTGGTGACATTCATATTTAAAGCTCAATTAATTTGTGTGCTGTACAATAACAAGAGACTGTAATAATAGTGCAAGTTGTCACTAAAACTGCAACGATTAATCGATTCGTCAGCGACAGAAAATTAATCGACAACTATTTTGATAATCACGTAATCATTTCAGTCCTGTCTTGAGCAAAACTATTAAACGTTTGCTGGTTCCGGCTTCTTTAATGTCAGAATTTGCTGTTTTTCTTTGTTATTTTCTGGCAGTAAAATGAAGAGTATTTGGGTTTTAAACTATTGGTTTGCGTGAAGAAGCAATTTGAAAACCTCACTTGGGGCTCTGGAAAAAATGTGAGTGTTCTTCACTATTTTTGGAAAATTTATAGAGAAACTATTAATCGATTAATCATTTAAATAATCCTTAGTTGCAGCTCTAATTGTCACCCGTCCGGGAGCTCAATTTGGCTACTTTTTACCTGCTCAATCCTAGAATAAACTGCATAACCTGCCCAGCAGATGCCAACAAATGCACAATGGTTCCTACCTGTTGATGATCAGCAGGTGGGCCCCGACGTCGGAGCACATGGTGAAGGCCTCGTGCCAGGTGGTCAGCAGATTGATGTTACTGACCAACCAGTAACAGCTGCCAGAGAAGCTCAGCCAGCCAGCAGGGCAGATGGCTGCAAGCGGACGGCAGGAAAAGGTTAGAGAGGAGTGACTTTCAACAACTTTTTGTATTTCCAAAGCACTTCAGCCTTACTGTTCAGTGCTCGTTTGCACATGTAGGGACGCTCATATCGGCACAGGTGGCTCTTCCACTTCCCGAATCCATCCGAGGCGGCTTTGATTATGGCAGCGCACGAGCCGGCCTGTGCATCACTGTTGGAAATGTTGTGTTTGACTCTTGTTTGGACAAGTAAAGATTGAAGTTTACATTATTTAGATTAAACCTGTCTTACACTGTAGGTTCACCGGCACTCCAGTTGGTGAACCTAATTGCTTCTGCATCAGACCAGGTGAACTGAGTATTTCCTGCTTCCACTTCACATGAGATCTTGTTGCATTTCTTAAAAAAATAGAATAAAAAATAATAAATAAAAATCACAGAGAAGTCACGTCTCAACACATTTCAGATACAGTATCAAACAGTAAAGTGAGATTGTTCATCCCGCACTGTGTTCCTCTCACCAGTGTGGAAAACCCAATCCAGAGGTCAAGATGTGACGAGTCCAGGCTTCCTATGACGTACTGCTCTTCTTCTCCTGAAGTAATGGACACCAGGTCGCCCCCTTCCAGCACACAGTCATGTCTGGCCTCTGACCAACTCTTCATGTTGTTTGCCTTCACCTTGTAGCAGTTGGAGCCGTGTTGTCTCCAGCCATTGGCCAAGTCGCACTGTGGGCCAGGATTCGCTAAAGAGCCATGCAGCGAATAAGGTTAAATTATTAAGAGGTTGCACTGGTGGCCTCAGGGGGACGTGAGGTGATTGCCCCTCCTGGTGTCCTGATGTTTGGAGAAACACAGCAAAAGTACTTGGACGCCCCTGAAGTAGACAAAACATGATAATGTGCCCTCTACTGTGGCCTCCCAGAGGACAAATTATGGAAAAGTGCCTTCTATAGTGCCCTTCCATTTGTAAAAATGTGATGAAGTGTCTTTGGACTAAATGGAATAAAGTGCTCTCTACAGTGGACAAAACGTGATAAATTGCCCTCTTTAGTGCCCTGCAAGTGGACAAAATCTAAAGTTCCCAGGGTGCCTTTCCAGTGAATAAAACAGGATAAAGTGCCCTTCACACTGCCTTTCTATTAGATAAAACACAACAAAGTGCAATGTGCGCTGCCCTTTCCATTAGACAAAATGCAATGGAAAAAAAGTGCCCTCTAAGTTGCCCTTTTTTCAATTCCACCCCTCAAACATCCTGAGTCCACCACTGACAGGTGGTCCCACATGTGATGAATAACATCTATTCAAAAATAGAAATTAAAAAAAAAAGGCCTTGTGTGCCTGTTGGTAACTGAATAACCAATTTAAAAGTAATAATGGGTAAATGGGAACTCGAGTCGGTTGACTTACGGTTGAGGTACTTGCAGATAAATTTATTTTCAATATCGCAGTTCTCGTCATTCCACTGCCCCGAGTTAGAGCCAACCACCTGACCACAGTCTTCCCCGGGCGCGTCGCCCCAGTTATCCGGCTGGCCCGGTATCCAGGCTCTGAAACACCAGACAATGTTTGGGTCACCACCTCAGCTTTATCCATCCTTGAATGTGCACATTTGTTCTTATACTGGAGAGGCAATAGATGTACATACGCTATATATTCTAAAAAAGGACTCCCATCACTCCATTCCCAGACCCCTTCTCTGCTGCGGTCATTCAGGCCGATCCAGTAGACCTCTGTGCTGATTTGTGTCCTCACCCACAACTAGGAACGACATTTAGGATTAATGAGCAACTGAATGTGTGAACGTTTTTTGTATGTTTTGTTTCCGTCTGGGTGGTGGTGTCGACCATCTCACCCTCTCGTGAATGTCCCGAATGCTCAGCAGGTCGCTGCCCTGCTCCGAGCAGAACGTGTTAGCGTCCGACCACGACTTTGTGTCCGCTGAAAAATAGTAACATTTATCCTCGTTCTCCCTCCAGCCCTGCGGACACTGGCAACGGGCTGGGAAAAAATAAAAAGAAGATATTTAATTAAAATACATCACAACTTAATAAATCATTTAAGTCGATTAATTAATTAATCGACAAATATTTTGATAATCGAATAATCATTTCAGTCTTGTGTTGACCAAAGTTATGAAACTTTTGTAGGTTCCAGCACTTTAAATGTCAGGATTTGCTGCTATTCTTTGTGAATAAATTAAGAGTCTTTGGGTTTCTAACTGCTGGCTGGAGTAAAGAAGCAACTTGAAAATGTCACTTCGGCCTCTAAAAAAAATGTGATGAGCATTTTTCTCTATTTTTTGATAATTCAAAGAGTAAATGATGAATCAATGTTTAAGATAATCTCTAGTTGCAGCTCCAATTAAGAGACATCTTTAAAAACTACCTTTCCTTCAACCTGTTCTTCTCTACAGAGAAGTGCTTATGAAGATGGAAAAGAATCCTTAGCCTTAGTAAAATTTAACTAGTATCATATCAACAAAAGTATCCAAAGTCTTTGTCAGAAACGACTCTCTCAATGTTATAATCGTAAGATTCCATGTTTCAACAGAAGTCGACCCGCTGATGTGACCTTTCACATTACGGTGCATCATCTGACAGCCGTAAAAGTCCCATGACAGATCCACAGTCAGTCAGCGTTCAGCACCTTGTACAAACGCTCAGATAATGTTTGACTTTAACAACTTTACAGAGTCACTTTTTCCTGAAGACATCTGAAACGAGTTGAAGGACTGCAGCAAAACGTCTCCCAGCTCACCTTGAGCAAAGAGCTGCTAAACAGTGAGAGATTTAAAAAATCATTGCATCCCATAAACTTGCTGTAAGTGCGGTAAACCAACACTGGTACGAAATATTACACAGCGAAAATCATTTGCAAGTTAAATAATAATGCAATAATAAACACTATTTGAAAACAGCACAAAATATTTATCTTGCAGATTTTAGATTTTTAAAATAATTTAATTGTTTCATTTTTACTAGAAAAACTATTTTGATTATGAAAAAAAAGTAAGCTTATATGTTATCCAGAAGTTAAGATCCTGACTGGAAATTAATTATATGTTCAATCCTTTTCAATTCCCATAGATGTGGGAATTGAAATGCATCTTTTTGCCATTTTTCTAAAAATATTATTTTTGCCAAAACTAACACCTCAAGAACTCTTATTAAAAAAAGTTTTTGTACACTACATGTTTATCATCCTTTTTTCTCCGACCAAAGCAGGTACAGTATTGTTAGCATACGCAGCACTTAAGATCCATTCAATCCTGCACTTTCATAGTATCAATAAGAGGCACTACAATAAATAATAATAATCAAAGTTGCCCAAAAACAAGGCAGGAAAAATGACCAAAACAAATAAACAAAAAAATTTGAATAGTGAACACTCTCAGACAGTTGTGAGTATAGGACATGGACCGAGTGACGGGGCAGTAGTGTTACACAGTACGCATATTCATTTAAACTTGCAGTACCAACACCTCAGACTTCTAATTTTCTTTAAAAAAAAAAAATACATTAATCAAAAATGTTAAGAGCGTCATTTTCATTCCAGCAGGTTTTCCTTCACCGACACCTGCCTACTTCACCGAGTTGGTGCTCTGCGACCGTTAAATTTGTTCTCAGGGATCAAAGGCGGGAAAAACAATTTTAACATTTGAAAGACAGACTCACCGCAGGCAAGAAGAGCAGCAAAGCTGAGGAGCTGCAGAAGCATTTTGTTTCCTCTGTCCATGTTTGTTTTTCTGCATTCACCTGTTCAGGTGTGTCTACTCATCCTATTAGCTGTTTGTGTTTTGTTTTTCTACCCCACAACTTCCTCTGAGCCTGTCGGTGTGATGTTCTCTCGCTCGAAGCTGTCGGACCTCTGAGCATCTTCACTCCCATTCGCCTCTTTTCAGCATCCGTCCCTGGTACAAAGACTGAAAGCAATAAAACGCTGCTGACAAACACTCGACCTCTTGACTCATTTTCTATGTTACAGCCTAAAGTTGTTCACTGCAGCAAAAAATTTACATGACTGATATAAAAGGCTGTTTCTGAATCCACACATGCAGAAAAATCTCAACCGCATAACACAAAAATGTATTTATATGTATATATTCTGGAATGTTTACTTGTGCCTAAATGTATTTTATAAATACATTTTATTTTATGGATTAAGGGATCAGAATGGATTTCACTGAACACAATTTCTGTGCAGATTCAGTCGCTGAACTACAAAAGGAAAAATTACTGGAAATGTTAGAAATGCAGTAAAGCTGCAGGCAGACACGATATGAAGATATGTACACAACTTATAGACAGCACGCTGATTACAGGAGTGTGCACATTTCACATTTGACAGCGTGAAGCCACAAAGTCCAGAAGACAGAGAGTATAAAAAACCACATATCAGCTGAGAGCAAAATTTAAACTGACTAACATTTGCCTCAAACTGTTACTTTTTAACTTTCTTTAATAGCATGTTACGACAAGACAAAATGAAATTCTCTTCTACACGTTAAGTCACAATCAGGGAAACTTGGATTACCAACCGATCTATGAAATGCAGATTTTCAGGAAAGTAAAAAATTGCAGGAAAAAGATCTGTGAAAACGTTTAATGACTCTAGCGACAGTTGAATTCACAAACTTGATTTTAATTTTTGGTCCCCTTCAGTACACAAAAAACAAGAATCAAACCAAGAAAGTGTTCACATAACTTTATTGCAACTGTTTATATCAATACAATGTCAAAAGCAAAATAGGGAAGCCATCAAGAGGAGAAAAAACACAGTACATCAAAGTTTACAAAAGACTCGTGTCCTGCTCATTTACTAACAAAGTTACCAACAATATTTATAATATATAGTTGATAATATGCACTATTAATACTAGCAGGGCACAAACTGTAATAATATGTATTTTACTTAACGGTACGTATAAACGGTATATATCGTTTCAGTTCGCCTATTTAAAAATAAAACTTTTTCTTTTCATTGGTAAGAAAAAAATAGGCATGAGTGTTAAATAAAAACTTTCAAACATGAATAACATGAAATTCTCTGCTTAGGACAAAAATATACTCACACTTCACATCTACTCTAGGAAAATAGTGCACAGCAATGGATTAGATAGTGTAATAAAGAATAATACCAAGGGGACACCGTTCTTATACAAAATATATTAAAATATAACGGAACCGTCTTCAGAGAGGATCCTCAGCACATCTGAAAGCACTCTGACAGGCCAGCTATCGTCATATCGGGAATCTGTAAATCTGTTCCCATCAGTGTAAACAGATCATATTGCTTTGAGTCTCGGTGCTGGGGCCGACGTAAAGGTGGCCGGCCACACAGGATTCAGCTGTCCACGTCAGACACGCTTTAGTTTGCGTTTGACACTCGCGGCTGGTAAACTCCTCAGATCTGACCACTGACTTTCCCCAGTCGGCCTTAAAATGATTGTTCAAACACGATTACAGGCAAATCCATAAAAACCTCTGAAGTTTGATCCAGCTTAGTCTTAAAAGGACCTTTAAAACTGCTCCAACGGATGCCTCCACTTAGCTGGGCATCACAGCAGTCTTTAAAACGTCTCGGACACCTCAACGTCCTATTTCAGATAGACTGATGTTTGTGCTTTGACTGCACACAAAGTGCTGAATCTGCTCTGGCTGACAAATGAAGAGCAATAAGAGCAAACCTTTGAAATGTGCACAGTTACAGATCTTAGCACTCACCTAAATAAAAGGCTCAGCTGCTATTTCCCCCTCAAAACTAGAGCAAACCAAAGAAAAAATAGAGTGCACAATACTACATCACTGATTGCAATAAACACCAGCAGAGTCAGAAAAAAAGTCTCAAATGTGACGTTTTGTCAGAGAAAACGTCAGATTTGTGAAATGTTCATTTCAAGTCAGTAATATTTGCCCAATGTTCCTCCATCCCTGCATGCAGACCGAACATCAGCGCTTGTCTGCCGCGTGTGCTCGTGCGGTGTCACCTGGTGAGAGCTGGGCTGGCGGTCACATGCAGTTGGCCACGTTGCTGGAGCCCTGGCCCACGTCCCGGATCTGGCTGACGCGAGATGAGCAGACGGCCACTCCGGCGCCGGCCCGGCAGTGAGACACCGAACCCACCAGCTCCCACCTGAGCGAGAAACAAACATCCATCAGAACACAATGAGAACACAGGACAGTCGGTACGTCTGAACTGGTTCTGAAACTCAGAGTTACAACCGTTTCAAACAAGGAGTGTAATTATTAAAGCATCCAGTTTTAATTCTCAGGTAACTCTGACTTTTTGTTTCTTATTTAGTATACACAGGAATATTAAACCAGGTATATTTAGTGTCTTTCTTTAACTCAGTTTTTTGTTTCTTTTTACATCTCATGTGTGACTTAAGGACCAAAGTTTCTTTGACAACAAAATATTGTACAAGTCTTCAAAAAAGGCTCATTTAAGATTATTAATGACCCATCACATCCTCTGTACGTCCAAAATCATCAGCAATTAGTTTTGGTTTTTTTTTATTTGCCCTTGCATGTAAACAAACACAAGGAGACAATTTCTGTGTAAACTGTCACATTACAACAGATAGTCATTTACATAATTCACGTAATTTCACTATACATTATATATACTGTATATATATCATGATAGTTCTACTCGGAAGCTCTTCTTAAATGCTGGGCAATAAAAATCTAATAAATAGAATACCACAATTAAAGAAAAAAAAAAAAATTTCAATATTATAAGGATGAATATTTACAATCGATTTAGGTAAATAATCATCAGTATAGTGGATTTGATGAAGTGGGTGAAGGTAAATATTAGGGCTGTGACAATACATTGTGAAGTGGGATAATCTTATTATGAACCCTCAATCAAAACCTTATAATATTTGAAAATGTGTATCGTGATACTTTTATACTTTAGTTTTTATTTAGTTCAATAAAGAAACATCTTATTTCAGAAGAACTACATAAATAATAGTAACAGTATGTGCAGGGAAGTAACAAGAATCCCCTGAAAGTGAAATTATGGTCATAATCATATCTTTCTGCAATGGTAAAACGTCAGCACCATTCAATAAACCACTGTTCAAAGAATTAATTAGTAACAATTCTGATTTTATTGTATCATGATACATATCGAATCGTGTTCTGTGTATCATGATTTGTTTCAAATCATAAATATAGTGTATAATTGAAACCCTTAGTAAATATTAGACCAAGTTCAGAAAATTACATTTTACTGTGATGCAGCCTTTAAAACCAGGAGAATAATGCCATATCATGACACACAATATCCAAAGACTCAGATGATATACAGTATATTCTCATATTGTGATAATGTTATATATCCTGTAAATATATGTATAAATTAATAAGCATACTTCTTTACCTACATTTTAAGCTAGTTCAAATATGAATGAATTGTTTTTCTGTCCTTGACCTCCCTGATGGGTTCTCACGTCCTTACAGACACATTAGCAAGTCCTCACCTGTTCATTCGGGGCTCAAAAGCCTCCACCGTGTTCAGGTAGATGTTCCCGTTGTGACCGCCGACCGCGAACACTCTTCCCATGACGGTGGCAACCCCGACTCCCCCGCGCGGTGTGGTCAGCTCGGAAACGTACTCCCAGCGGTATATTCGGGGATCAAAGCGCTCTACAGAGCTCAGGGGTGAATTGTCATCAAAACCGCCTTCGGGAAAGAAAATTTGATCATTAAAATTCATCTCTTAGGATTATCTGTGATGGATTTGTGAAATGCTAAAGGGTCGACAGAAAACAATGCAGACAAACAGTATGGCAGACAATACTCTCAGGTATAACGGCTACTTGTTGTTTTGAGTAGGATTATGCTGACATGATATAGGAGAATTGAATTTATCCACAAGCAGCCACTAGGCAAAGTGCCTCAACAAAAGAAGTGTCAATGGACTATGAGTTACTCTTCGATTTCAAATTCCATCCATCTATTTTCTACCGCTTATCCCGTTAGGGGTTGCGGTGGAGGGGGGGCTGGAGCCTATCTCAGCATCATCAGGCGAAGGCAGGGACACCCTGGACAAGTCGCCAGTTCATCGCAAGGCTGATATATAGAGACAAACAACCATCCACAGTCACATTCACACCTACGGGCAATTTAGAGTAACCAATTAACCTAACCCCCAGTTTGCATGTTTCTGGACTGTGGGAGGAAGCCGAAGTACCCGGAGAGAACCCACGCAGGCACAGGGAGAACACGCAAACTCCGCACAGAAACGCCCTGACCCGGGAATCGAACCCAGGACTTTCTTGCTGTGAGGCGACAGTGCTAACCACTGCACCACTGTGCCGCCCCTCAATTTCAAATTGTGCAATAAAAATCTTAACCTTAACTAACCTCTGTGAATCAGTTACCAGCTTTGGTAACATGAACTTCTGTATCTCCCCATTCACACATTTGAGTATAAAATTATAGGGTGTATGTGAAGGAGGCATGTGACCTGGGTGTTTCAAAGCCAACAAAGTCAAAGTACAATCAATATACATCTTGAGATAACTTTGTATGTGATTAAAGGAGAACTCTGGTATTTTTCAACCTAATCCCTATTTCCTGGCCTTTTAGGCTCTAAAATTTTACAAAATACATATTTTTATGAAAAATGACTCAAGTATGGAGTTTTGTTTCGAGGACCATTTAACTCGACAAAGCTGGTCAGGTGCTGAAGGCACAATGTTCTTCTACATTTTCCAATGTTTATGAAAGAAATAAATCTACACAAATTTATTTGTTTTTCATTAAATAAGAAAACTTGGGGAAATAAATGTTAGTTTTTCTTCCTTCTCATGTTTTGACTTGCCAAATGCTGATGCATTGTGTATACGTTTGGAGCTAAACACTCCTTGTGTCCAAACTCAAATGTGGAAAAAAAAAATAAAATATATATGCAAGCATATATAAATTTTAGAGCCTAAAGGCTTGGGAAAAAAGGGGTTTAGATTAGGGGTGGGTGATATATTGCATATACTCAATGTACCTCAGCTTGTTCCACATGAAATCCATTAAATGACAATATCACGACCATCGAGTACAAATTGTGAATTGAATGTTTCAAGTCGTCAGCATGAAATTCACTTTGGAGTTTTGGCAGGACACATGCGTGTTTTTGTGTCAGGAGGAGCAGAAGCAGAGCTTGAGTAAGCAAAAACAGTGAAGAACCCTTGCAAGTTTTCAGCATTCAGAAAAAAGTCCTGCAACAGGCCGACAACCCGTGGTCAAGTTGGACATTATGTGAGAATAACGTAGTCCGTGGATTTGCTACTTGTAAACAGTGAAAAAAATTGTTAGCCTTTGACAGCCGCAAAATAGACACGTCGTCCCCGAGGAAATATGCTGAAAACGGCAAAGTCACAGCAGCCACTGCAACAAGCCAGTAACACCACTCTCGTAGGCTGTGTGTTTAATCACGGACCACGGGTTGGGTCACAGGATTTAAATTAACAGGTGCATAGATTAGAGCAGATAAGTCAGTTATGGTACTGAGCTTTATAAGTGTGTGTGTGTGTGTGTGTGTGTGTGTGTGTGTGTGTGTGTGTTTCTGGGGTGGTGTAGAAAACTGCAACTGTGCAGGACTCCGACTATCGTGTCAGTGGTTTGGATTTGGAATAGTATGTAGGCTTATATAATGCCATTATTTATTTCCAATTGTTAAAAGTTTATGTGTGCAATTACCTTTTTTTAAATAACAAGTTAAATCTAATATTAAATTTAATAATAAATTTAACTTGATTGTGTTTTCCCCCTATTGCATGGAAATGAAAGAAAACAACATCAGAAATCTCTAATTAGTAAACAGTAAATAATGCAGAAAAATGGTTCTGGGACTAGTGGGATCATCATCACACTGGGGTCTTGTTGTGCATAACAATGCTGATTTTCACATTTATTAAGTGCTTTAGAGGAGATTTTGAAATATCGTGATTTATATGTTGATTTATATGTCATGATATAGCCCCAAAATGTCACAATATTATTTATAGGCCATATTGTTCAGCTCTAGTTTAGATTGAAAAATACCAGAGTCCTCTTTTAAGATAAGATCTGACGTGAATGTGCAGGATCTGCATTTGTTTCTCAACCAATACTGATACCAGTAAGATACTTGATAATTTCACATTTTAAAATGTTTATGTTTAGCAATAGTTTTTTAACACCTGTGTGGAAAGAAAAAAACCATCTACTGCATCTACAATGCACTTTTTAGGTCACTTTAAGCTATATAGTTTTGTATAATCAGCTCTTTTTACTGGTTGACAACCAGCAATCTAAAACATTCCATTACTAAGCTGATGGGGATCATACATCAATACTGAAGAGATAAATATTTTGAGAATTAGGAAGCAATCTATGTGTATATGTTCCTCTCACCCACAACATAGAGGCAGCCGTTGAGTTTGCTGACTCCATTTCCAGCCCGGCGTTGGCCCATCTCGCTGATCTGCGTCCACTT
>KV751320.1:4516496-4527545 GCA_001698575.1 Mola mola | reverse complement strand
GTGGCCTGTTGATTGCTAACATTAGTGCTACTTCACCTGAAGAATGCAGGCAGCATAAAGCAGTGGCTGGACATTGTCGACGGTTAATATGAGCTTGGAAGTGTAGGCAAAATGCACCAGGTCCTTGATGGCATCACCATCGAAATCCTTGATCTCGATCAGCTCCTGCTTTGCCTCAGACATCTCTGAGAGGAACATTGCCCTGAGGGGAAAAGATGAGGCGAATAGAGTACATATATGTTCACATTTATATTAAAATGTAACAACGCTTTAAGGAAAGAAAAATACTGTTAAACTAGTGATATACTATTATTGTGTGTACCCTATTCTCTGTAATGCTTCTCTTCCCATATGCTTGTGCTTTAAAGTAGCTGCTCTAACAGATCAAACTCAAAAAACATAAAAATGGAGCATTGTACCTGAAGTAAGGGATGACACATGCCAGTACTAGCTTGTGGCATTGTATCAACCTGCTGCCAACCTACAACCAGACAAATACAAAATACATGTTTATAGAGGCAACACTCCGTATGCAGTACTGAAGAGCTCACAGTGACAAATATTCCCCTACCATTCACCTCAGTTCCATGCAACTAGAGTGAAGCAAATTAGCATTTTGGTTTCACTTAGAGTTCAGCTTTGGTTTGACAGGTGAAGCTGCAGCCTCAAATGACAGCAACAACATTGTGTGGGTAACCCCCTCAATGGACTCTCTTATTCATTTCCACAGCATGACTGCCTAGAGACGGTGCTGTGATCTTGTGAATACAAATTAAACAACCACATTCATCTGTTGATTAACAAGGTTGACCTCTATATATAATCAGTTGAGATGCTATCAGATAATCAAATTTGCCCCCTTTGCTTGCATATAGACAGAGTGACCTACTTTCAGCTTAACATCACAGAGCTCTCCGACTTCATAGAAATGCCTGAGGGAGTTATGGAAGTCCTTCCAAGCCTCATGAGCCTCGAACACAAAGGAGCCATCGGGCTCGCAGTTTGTTTTCGACGCTCTGTTTCCAGGTCGCTTCTCCTTGGACCTCAGCTGCTTGGCATGGTCTGGCACCAAATCCCCCGGAGCCATAGCTGGCTACAGGAAACAACACCTATAAGGGACATGAGAAATTGAAGAAGTTCTTGACAGTACAGTCATGTTCAATCATTGAGTTAAATCTTTTTGATTTTACAATCTTATTCACAACAAACAACATGTTCTATATTAATTGTTGCCACTGGTACTGAAAACATTATTTGAGATCAACTGATCTTAAATTATTAACATTTTAATTTGACATTGTTGGGCTTTAGATTGTTGGTCACAAAACAAGATAGACAGATATCTTTTCTTTTGGGAACTTACATTCTGACATCGTTCTCGTCTAAACAAATAGGTGACGAATTGAGGACATAAACCAATCTATTAATTAAAATAATAATCATTATTTACAGTCCTGTTTGACACACTAAGTATGCAAGGTTGTAAACAAGAATAAATGATAGAGACCAAATTTATACAGCCATTAACTGCATCATACAAGAATAACTTGAAGGTCTGAAACTAAAACCTCAATTCAGTTTAAATAACATGCCATAGGCTTCAAAAGAGGAAACAGAGAGAAATTAGAGGTTGTGGGGGAACAGTGCCTGCCAGCTGAGCGAGTTTAGCCAGTCCTCCTCTCCCTTTCAGTGTCACTTCCCCTTTACTCATTCAGCAGAGACCAAATGTGAAAAAAAACAAAACAGCACAAGCAGATTCTTCCACACTAAAATGGCATGCCACAAAGAAAATACAGTGCAATCAAAGCAATAAATATTCCTACCTATTGCTGATGAAAAATCGCTGCAGGTGATATGTAACAGATAAACAGAGGAGACAGCAAGAAGGCAAAGCTTCACCCACGTCTTACAACTGATGTGCTGTCTCTCTTTTAGCCTAGGTCTCAGACACTGAATAGACTCAGTGTATCCCCCTTTATCAATAGTCCTCTCAGCTATAAGAGCAGAAACATCAAGTGTCATCTTACACATCACTGATGAAAGGCGCTCTCCGCTGCCGTTCAACTTTGTACAGTTAACTAGGAAGATGTGCTTAATCAGATTCAGATAGATTCAGGAACCATTGGAACACTCGCGGTCTCAAGATAAGAACATCATGTTGTATTTATGAGCAACATAGTCAGTAATTTAACACAGATATTGTCTACTGCACAACTATTTAACTGCACAGAGTGGAAACTGAAAAAGTCATCAGCATCTGCCCACGGCACATATATACTACCAGTATACAAAATTAAATACAAAGCCACAGAGGATGGGTTGTACACTTTAACAAAAAAACCTAAGATACTGGTGTTATGCCAAATTAATTCATTGTCTAGGAGCAACCAGCATCCATAGTAGCAGCAAAATGCTCTTTGCCCAACTACATTATTTTGCCTCCCCCTATATATTTCAGAGATAACAGTGAGACTGCTTGTGAAAAGAGTGATGAATGTAAAAGGCACGATTTGTTGTGCAGTTTGATAGGAGTCCTTTATGTCAATTTGACCTTTTGTTCAAAACTCTTGCATATCAAATCACTCGAGCAGCTCAAAGAAATATTACACCAAACATTTATTAAAAATGTGCACGCTACTTTTTCTTAAACATGCCAAAAATATACAAGTTAAGCTGTATGCATATACACACAGGCTTAACCAGCTACTCCCAGATAATCTGATGGCCACAGAAAATGTAGAAGGCTTAAATATTACATGCAGGATGCCAGCCATAACGGTACTGTAAATATCACGGTTAACTTTATATTAATGTCAATAGCTGCTCCAACCCTTATACACCATTTACGGTAATATTAGACGGGTCCATACTTGTTAATCCAAAATATGGAGCATTACAGTTGACCAAAGCTGAAATAACATATTTAACGTCAAACACAACCAGGGGTTAACACTTTGTGAGAAGCAGCTCGGGTTATCACAGGGGATGTTAAGCAGCTAACAGTGCCACATGCTAGAAGTCTTATTCCGACAGCGAAACCGCAAAGTTAATTTTAAAACCAGACAAAACAAAACAGGCCACGGTAAAGCTAACTAGCGTAACACACTACCAGTGCGCTATGAGCAGTTTAGCGTCCGCGCGAGAGCTAGCTGTCACAAAACGGCAACGATTTAAGGAACGACCGAGCGAAAATTCTCCACGTAAAACAGCACAAGTTATTTTCAAATACCGGCGAATCAGTGCACTGAGTGAAAGACATTTAATTTACAAACCTCATGTCGCCACAATATTTAAAATGCGGGCTTCATTTGAGCAGTGTTTAGACTTAGCACGTTTATTGTGATTCCGGGTGCTTCATGGGTATTGTAGTTTTAAAGCGATACCTGCTTTAAAGCGTACAGTCAGTGGCTGTAACGCACACTCTCCAGTATATAAAGACAAAGGTAAAGTAGCCATGTTAACAAGGAAGTAGCTAATTAATTATTAAATTATGGCCTATCAAATCCCAATTTGAAAGCAAATATAAAT
This sequence comes from Mola mola, assembly GCA_001698575.1. Classification (NCBI taxonomy): domain Eukaryota; kingdom Metazoa; phylum Chordata; class Actinopteri; order Tetraodontiformes; family Molidae; genus Mola; species Mola mola. The sequence goes on along the minus strand of KV751320.1, from coordinate 4,524,017 downwards.
AATCAATAAACACAGACTTGCACTTCCCATTTAAGCTTAATTTCATTTTTTTTTTAAATTCAAACCATCCTCACAAGACTTTAAAAATCTGAAAAAAGAAAGTTATTAAGAACAGAGAATCACATCAAAAAACTTGTCAAATACTTATGACAGCATTAATGCTGCCTTATTTCGTCTTTATCTCCCTGTCCCTGTAAATAACACTAACACATTGAAAATAAGGCACTAAACTAAAGAGCAATGTGCAGGGTCAGGAAATTAGACATTGTACTTATAATCGTTGCTTAACTATATTGGCCCGTTAAATCCCGTCTAAAATTATACATTAACACTTTTGCATTGACTTCAACTTACTGTACATCAGTGCAATGTATGCATATTTCTGTAGTACCTGGAAACACCAAGTAGGAATATTGAATTTGGTTGATAATTTGCCCAAATTATACACAAAATATGTATTAATAGTAATAATATATATCTATAAAGCTATAAAATGTTTGGTGAGGTCCACACCTACAGAGATAGAATGACATGCCTGAAATACTGCAATGTTACAATAAATCTCAGGTCATTTATATACAATTTATTCGAATGGGATCAGAGCAGAGCAATAATTATGACAAATAGAAATTTATGGAGTTTAAAGTTTTTTTTACTCTCTCTGTGTCTATTAAACAACTTTTTTTTTTTTAAACTAAATTGTATATCAATTTTTATTCAGTTTTGTTGTACATTTATAGCTCTCAATTGCATCATAAAATAGACCCTGAACTCAATGGCCTAAAATTAACATCCAAGGCCGTTTCTTGTGTAAGACTGTTCTCTCATAAATGGTGATACTGGCCATTATACTCAAAACGTCCTTTTCCTGAAATTTAAACTGTGACTGACGAGAACTCATTTTACAGCTGGTATGAATCACTGTTTCTATGAGGACGGTGAGGAGCTGCAATGGAAACAGACCAAAATATAACAATAAGACCCACAGAGAAACAATTAGCAAACATTATTTATTTCAAAGAAGCACAAAATGTATGCTGTCATTAGACATAATATATATAACATTTTGTCCCGGCGAACTATTTGTGCTTCCTCTTCCTCAGGAGTGCGTCCCGTAGTGCAATCTAGATAAGAAAAACAACATATATTCAGTTGAATTGACTTTAAATAAAAAAAAAAAAAATCAGCGCAGCAGCTAATTGTGACAGCTGTGATTGACCTGTTTCTCTCGGAAGGAGCGTTTGCCTTTCGTTCTGACGTTGTGACTTTGCCTCATCATCATGAAGTTCTTTGTCCTCCTCTTTTCTTTGTTGCTGGTGCTGGCGTGTGGGTTCAGTTTGGTCCGCTTCTTTACGAACTCCTTCCTGTCGGTCCGCCCCGCCTAGAAAAACCAACGTAAGATCAATGGTTATTATATAAATCTAAATGCTTTTAAAAACAAATGACTATTCTAAACATCCCACGGTTAAAGTTTTACCATTGCTGTTGCCAGGCGCGTTTCCTTGTCTGCTTTTGGTTTCTTATGCAGTTTCTCAATATTCCTCAAGGTCAGCAGCTCCCCTCTGAAAGATTTGGGTTAAAATTTCAAACATTTGCTGGTTCCAGCTTCTTAAAAAAAGGATTTTCCTGCTTTTCTTTGTATTTTCTTATAATCAGTGAAGAAGCTTTGGGGATTTATATCATTTGGAATGACAAAATGGCTTTCTAACCTGCGGTCGCCCTCGTCGTCGCTGTCCACGGCCTTCCTCTTCTGGCCCTTCCCCGGCGCGGCGTTGATCTCCTTGGCCATCTGGACCAGACGGATCTTCTTGAAGTCATCTTGAGTGAGGAGCCTGCTGCCGCTGACAGCCGCCGCCTTCGCTTTCCTTTCTTCGACGGGAATACTTTGAAGCTTTTCCGCCTGCCCAAAAAACGGCCAACTCTTTAATCAAAACCACTCGTGGTCGCCTGTCAGCAAATTCAGCAAGGTTATCGCTGTTCTCACCACTTCTCCTGCATCTTCATCTGAAGAGTGATGAACGTCCACCCACTCCCCATCTTCATCATCATCACTTATACTGGCACTCTCCCAGCCGTCTGTGGCACATTAATGTATTGATCACGCTGTGTGAGGCTGGAGTCTGTGTATTAGATCAATTCAGTCCTGTGGCTTCATTAACCGCTCTCACCTTCGTCATCCTCTTCCTCATTTTTCTCCACGTCCACCTCCAGGACTTCGGCTCCAGGTATATAGTCTTTAGCTTCAAGCTCTCCGTAGTCTTTGATCTTGGCCTCTGCTGACGCTTCTGTGGGTCTCCCCTGCACAACAAGTGGTATTTAATAACACAGTCATGCTATTTGTGTCAGTATTATATAATGTACATGTACATAATCGGTAAGTTTGAGAGGAGAGAGGACTCAGGCCGCAGATTTGAATGTCCCGTACTCCCAACCCCTCCCCGCAGGGAAGACTGCTGTGAACACGACTCAGATCAGTCTGCTCTTCCAGTAAATCTCTCTTTTCTGCATTATTTCTTTCTGTGTATTTGTGGTGCATATCCGGGAATGGGCAGTTTTTCATCGCTGCTATTAGTGTCTCTGACATTAATAAGCAGGGAACAGATCAAACCTGGCAACGAAACTGCTCGTCAGCAAATTGTCCAAATACTTTTGAGCTTATGAAAAAGGGAGGGCTTTGTGTAAAAATGGCTGCAATTCAAAAATGCAACACTCTTGTTGGTCCCCCCCTCGATTTAAAGCTGAAAGTCTAGACTTCAGTCACATCTTGATTACTTTTGTCTAAATCCACCGCTGTGGTGCAAAATAACAAAGATTGTGTTGCTGTCCAAACACTTATGGACCTAACTGTATATTCACAGTCAGCTCACCCTGTCCTTCTTGTGCAAAATCTGTGGGTTAAGACTCCTAAACAGCTGGATCAGTCCTCGGGAAGACATCATCAAATCTGAGGGCAAAAGAACAAAAAAAAAAAAAAAAGGTGTTTTGTGAGTAAACACTAGTTATGTATTTAAGATTATGACATTAAAAAAAAAAAAACAGCAGTCACTCACTCTTGTCTTTGTGGGTCTTATACTGGGCCAGATCCTGCAGCAAGTCTTCAGTGATGGCGAGCGGACAGCGGGCCGCCACTTCCTTGATGGCGTTGATGCTTGTGCACAAAAAAAATAATTTTTTTTCATAACAGCAGTGAAATTTACTTTATGACGAAGTATAAGGGCCCCAGTGAGAAAGAAAAATAATTTATGAGAATCAAGGATAAATTTCATAAGTTTTCTCAAATAAACTCAAAATATTCTGAGAATAAAGTCATAAATGTATGAGAAAAAAAATTCATAATGTGAGAAAAAAAGTTGAACCATTGTGAGAATAAAGTAATTTTACGAGACTAAAGTTAGAATTTTATGAGAAAAAAGTGAAATTTTATGAAAAAAAGGTCATAGTTTTAGTCGGTTACTTTAGAGGACAATCCCCTGCACCATAATGTGGGTGGTGGACAAGTTTGTGAAGGTGTACTTCAAGGAGCTGCTGGTTTTATTTATTTCTGCATTAAACACTTTTTCTTGTAAATCTATTACTTTATTCTCAAAATCAACAACAACAGAAAAATAAATCTTCAATCTGGCCCTAAGCTTTTGTCATAGGCACTACAAGTGATTGCTGTAAAAAAGAAAAAGCACATTTAAACATTGCTGCTGCTCACCCCACAGTCATGGCCTCTCCAGAGTTCCGGTCTGTCACAAAGTTGTTGGCGATGGTCATGATGACGGGTTCAATGATCTGCACGGATGAAAGAAGTCAATCACACGATCAGGTTTTCTCCACAGCTCCACCGATATATCGGTTTGGCGCATATTATCAGCTCATATTGGCATTACAAATATATATTATATCGGTTTATACGTTATTAATATTGGCCAATATCAAAAAATATTGTTTTTAAAGACACATTGCAGGAACAGATGTGTTGCTTTTTATTAACTTTCCAGCAAAGGTCATTGTTTCAGTGCACCGCTGTCATTTTAGTCAGTAAAAGTTCTCCGTGGCGCATCTCTTTATAGCTTTATTTGAGGGATTATTGTGAATTTTTTTTTACGTATCTGCCAATATCGGATATGAGAACATTGTTTTACTCCCTGATATCAGTATCACAATTGGCTCCAACAACTTCCTATCGGTCGAGTTCTAGTTTTCTCACAGACTAAAGGTGCAGATGTTAACGTACCTCTGGTGGGACGAGTTGATGGGAAGCCTGAGCAGCACACAGGAGAATCTTTGTCACCTCTGTAAGAAACAGTATGTTGCAAATAACTCAAAAACAGCATTTAAAAAGACTTAACTTATTTGTCTCCCTGCTATTTTTACCTCTTTGATGAGGCTGTAGAAACCTCTGGATGAAGGGATAAAAATTGAAGAGGAAGAGCTGGAGGGGAAAAGAGAATTATGTTATTACCATTAGGCTTTAATAAGAACAGACAATGAGTCGGCTAATCTCATCAGATTCATTGAGCATGATCAGAGCACTCCACTCAGATGGTCAAGCGTATGATCACCAATTAAAGCATAAAACATCTACAAGTTATTGATTTATTTTCGGGATGGTGGTGGCTCTGCTCCATGCCTGTGACTAACTATACACTAAATGTTATGGAAAGTGTGTGGCGACATAGAGTAGATACTGAATTTGAGTTGGTTTATTTAAAAAAGAATTATAATTTAGTATAATAACAAGGAAAAAATAGTTTGAAAGAAATCTACACAAATTGGTTTGTTTTTGTATAAACACTGCAAAACTGCGGAAAACAGTGCCCCTTTGGAATTTCACTGGTCTCGTCTGGGAAACAACAATAGCCACAGGAAGCAAAGAAAGGCAAGACAAGCACATTCTGCCTAAACTTTCACTTTCTACAGTATCTTTACAATTATTAAGTCAAAAACCACACAGGTGTCTCACTGTAGGTATGTACACCTTGTTTCCACACACTTGCATAAACATAGTTAAGGAGCGCAGAGTGTAGTTAGTGGTGAAAGAGTGATTTCCAGGGTTTTGCCTTACCCTGTTTGTTGCATTGTATAGAGCTAAATGGCCCTAATGACAAAACTCAATACTGGAATAGTGTAATAAAAAAAAAAGAAGACATATTTTTTGAAATTTCAGAGACTAAAACAATAGAACTTAAGATGAAAACAACTTGAGTTCTGCTTTACAAGAAACTTGTTTCACATGCAACCATATGAGATACTGTTAATTATAATAATAAAAGCCTTTAGAGCCACGTCAACGGGGAAGGCAAGGAAATCTGAATTTGTCCTGAACAAGATACTTTAAAAATGTTCACAAGCACCAGTTTTAGCTCATCTCGTACCTCGTGGATTCCAACCAGTCTGGATATGAGCTCCATCACCATAAGCTTCACCTCAAAGCGCTCTTTCGAGTCTTCCAGCTGTCTGAACAGCTTCTCTGAGAAATCTTAATGAGAAGAGACACAGTTTCACAGTTTAAAGGTCTGCAAATTGTAGCATAGATGACATGAGAATAATTATTGATGCTGCTGGTGTTGTGGGGAAGAAGGCGAGCCTACCTTGAGGATCATGAATTAGGTGAATGGCTGAGAAATTGAACACTTCTGGTTTCTTCTTTTTCTTGTGTTTCTGCCCCCAAAAGTGTGAAAAAGCAGCTCAGTTCATTTAAACAGAAGTGTAACAATACGAGTCACACCTCTGCAGCAGTTTCAACAGTGGTACCTTGAGGACTTTCATTGCCCTTTCCAGCTTCTTCTTGTTTTTGCTGGTTTTCTTGCCGGTGGAGTACCTGACCTTAAGGTCCCGGACTGATGGTCCCTCCGCCTGAAAGAACAGACCCGAATAACAAATCTAAACCACATCTCAACACCTTACATATACAATATACAGACAGAGACTGAGACCGAGTACAGTTAGTTTTGTCTAACTGCTTTATGTCTTTGGCACTTGCCTCTGATTCTGAATCACCTTCATTCTTCTCATCTTCATCTTTGCCCAGAAAGAATTTTAAACCTGCAACAAGGATCTAAAGTGGAAGAGAGGCAGGTGAGAATGCACAATGCTTCCAATTCTACAATTTAATGAAAAAAAAAAAACAAAAACAAAAGGTGGTAAAAAAAAAACTTACTTTTGTCACCTTTGAGAAGCAGGCCGTTGTAATGACATTAACTGTTTTGGCATCATTCCTGCGACACAATCACACACACATTCAGATTGAAGCAGAGAACAATGAGACAAGTCCAACGTACAAATATGACCCACCATATGTTCCTCTTGTAGAGCTCCATCATGACATCTAAGGAGATCTTGGCCGCTGTGGAGTTGCTGTCTCTCAGCATGGTGTACATGAAGTTTTGTAACGTCTGAGCAATAAAACACAGATGAGGACTGTTTCAAGGTGCTGTTATACGAGGTAAGAGGCACAGTCAAACAGGTGAATGTGTGTACTTACTGTGTTAACCTTGTTGTTTTTGTGTTTAGCATTGATGTTTTTGATATCTGTTACGATGTGTGTGTACAGCGTCTGTGGAGAGAGGAAAGCAGACATTTACTAATGAGATGGGGAAAGGGAAAAACAAGTAAGAGAGCACAGTAACTAGCGAATAATTACAATTACAATATGGTTATTCCATAAGTCATCCCTTTTCCCCAAACAATTACCAGATGTTCTCTCCTCCTAAATTTGAAAGTAGACTCCTCTACAATGAGCTGAGTGCGCTAACCTTTCTGAGAAGTTTGTCATGACATCGCAGCAGCTCAAAGAAGAGCTCCAGGAGGCCGGAGGGGTCGATCAGATCTTTATTCCTCAGAAGAATCAGAGCTTTGCAGAAGGTCTGACACGGACAGGAAACACACAAAATCACTTCATTGTAACAAGACGTTCAATCAACATCACTATTGATAGCCCATAAATGAGCTAATAATGGTTTCTGTGCTGACAGCTCTTCTCACCATTCTGAGGTCCGGTTCTAAGATTGTGTGGTGACTCAGTAAGAGCTCGGACAGCTCTTGTGGAAAGGTGGACAGGTGCTGCAGGTAGCAGTGACCAACCTGGAGAAGACATTTAACTGAATAACGTATAAAAAAAAAAAGGGGCACTAACACATCACTGATCAGATAACACAGTCAGTACCATACCTGAGCCAGAAACATGATGAGATCCGCCAGCTCCTTGTTCGGCTTGTCGGGCTGCAGTCTGAAGATCTGTACATTGGACTGGTAGTGACGGTACTGCTGCAGGAACTGTTGAAGCCACAACAACAGTAGCCAGTGATTCACAACCGCGGTGTACTGACGGTTCACGACACCGGCAGGCTTGCTGGCTGAAAACTTTAGCTTTAGCTGCGTTAGCTAACAACACTTACCTCATCAACGTATGACTGTGGGTCTCTTTTGATAAGATTCTGCAGCTGTGGCAAATTGTTTGGCAATTTGTTGTTTTGTCTCCCGGACATGGTTCAACGTGAGAATGACACTGTTTTAAGAATGCTTAATGTACAA
>KV751320.1:4478464-4496702 GCA_001698575.1 Mola mola | reverse complement strand
GAATTGTGCACCATTCCAGGTTCAAATCAGTTCAAGATTAGATGGCTAAAAGTGTAAGGAGCCAAACCTGGGCCAAAAGGTTCATTCATTTGAAAGAATAAATTGTGTTTGGAAAAAAAAATTTAAAACTGTGCATTTCCATTTTTTTGAACATCAAAAAAATTCAAAAGTGAATTTATTTTTTCACATTTGACAAAAATGTAGAAATAAGTCAATTAAAACGTTTTTTTTTTTATTTAAATGTGAACATTATTTGAATAAATTACTAATTCTAATTTTTCATGTTTTTAAAATGTGTTTTTTAATTTGTTATCGTACTTTTTTCAGTTTCAGACCTTTGGCCTTTACGTGGCATGAAAGGGCTTGTCATCAATTGGGATGGGCCAAAAATCATGAATAACTAAACACAGAGCTACTTCACAAAACATAAATGCTTCAAAAACAAGTAAGACTCTTTTTAAACACTTTATGCATGGGGTTGGCGGTGACAAAGTTATATTTATCATGTCCTTTTAGCCACAATCATAGTATAAGAACAATAAAATATGCCTGATTGTGTAGTTACATCGCTGGGTTCAATGGCCAAGCTATTAGAAGAGGTGTTTCCCGCATGCCACAATCTACCGTTAATCTGGGGTAACATCCATGGATTGCTGTGGTGTATGTTTCACGGGGCACATTAAAATATCAAATGTACAGTTTAAAAAACATAAATAAAGAAAAAGAAATAGCATTTCAATCACATTTTCATTTAAATTTCCAAACAGCATTGGCTCCCTAAAAGTGAAAACAATAAGGATCCAAATGTGCAGAAAACGGGCCAAGAGCCACATCATCTCCAGCATGGTTGAGTAATTTAGCCAATTGTAATGACTGTGTTATTACCAGACTGGAAAGGATAAGCAATTTTGAAAACACGGCCTACTTTGGTTCCCAGATGTTTGCTTCTCTTGCACGCACATACTGTACAGTAAGCAAGACGGGTCATGTCTTTGTGCTAAATGTTGGCACACACACTCAGGTCACGTGGCGTACATGAGGTGGATAAAAATGGTGACTAAAAATAAATCCCTGAGTCAGCTTCTACCTTGCCTGTAGTCTGGATCAGAGGAGGTTACGGAGGGGCTTTCGCTGGATGAACTGTAATCACTGTGGTACCTCTGGTGCGTATGAACTGGGTCTGAGGGAACAGAGAGACCATTAGCTCATCTTTTAAAAGAAAAGAGTATGAACCATGCATAACATTAAAGGTCTGTGAAAAAATGAGATGGGTCAAAGATAAACTTCATGCACATGACACCACTTCTAAATGGTTACACACTTGTTTGCTGTTTGTGAGTGATGAGAGATGTGTTAAGGTAGAACTTCACAAAAACGTTTTATCACTGTAGGAGCAGGTGAACTGACAAACTACTGTTTTCCTTTTACAGGACTCTCTGACTAATGGTAACCTTGAAACAGTATGATGAGGCACACAAAGCAGGTATTAGTCATGCTGTTGGTAAACACTCCCAATGAAACATATATGTATCTACTCTGAAAAGCAGCTTTTATGCAAGTGCACCCATGCCTCTGGTAAGGTTAGATGTTTTTTTTGTTGTTGTTGTTGCGACCCTCATCTCTTGTGGTGCTTCAGTGGGTGAACCAGCTCACCACAATTACTTTTCTCTATGCAAAACTTCAAAAATGATTCCAAATCTGTTTCTGTAACACAAAACGCCATAAGCAACACTCAAAGCAGTCTCAACTCTTAGATAATTCTTATTTGTTTCTCTTCTCAGTACACAGAACTTGAAAGTCCTGCTCTTCAGTATCAGTTACATACTTTTAATGACTGGCATTCCCTTTGCGTTACTCATGCACTTCACTTCACAACAGTTTCACATACAACAGACATCTCTTTGTGATGATGTACATTAACACCATAAGTAAAAATTGTTGTGGTTGAGCGGTTACTCAGTTCTTACTAAGCAGGATGAGAACATACAATTTGCCATCCACTAGCGAGTCATTTAAAAAAAAAAAAAAAAAATGAACTGCATTAAAAGTTACAATACATAGATGTGCAGTGTAACAAATTATTTACCCTCTTACTATTACCATGAAAAGTACAAGTGCTTGAACAATTGATACGTATGTATGGAGTTCAAAACACCCACTGCGCCTCTAAGCAATTAGTGGAAAAGAAAAATGTAGTGGATCACAGCTAATTAGAAACATCAACAGCAATAAGCTGCTGATAATGTGAGAGTTTCACAGAGGGGAGAGGGAGCAAAAGGGTAGGCCAGAAAGGGACTCAGACAAACATGTACTGCTGTCCATTGAATGTTAATATCAGGAGATATTACAAAACAGATGAGGTCAAAAGATCAATTGCATACATCAGTTTTATTCCAACTTAAATGCATAGTATAGCCAGCATGCACACCTACATACATTTACGAGAAGAAAATAAAAGACAGATTTCAAACAGTGTAGGCACATTTTAGTCGTAATCAAACACTTTATAAGGCTTAACGAGCTAATTCCCATTCATGACTCATTCATAGATTAATGCTCAATCTGAAACTCCTAGTCTCCTCTGCACACATTTCAAGTGATTTAATGTAACCTGTATTTATCCTCCCTTTATCTTCTCAATTCCTCTCCCACGTACTGGAACTAAAACGTCCTGCAACTTTTTCTATAGGCTTCAGCTTTTTTTTTTTGGAATGTTCAAGCTGAGAGGAGACACACAGTCAAACTTATTTAAAGTCTGGTGGTCCCAGGGATGAGGAAGGAATTCCCTTAAAAGACTAAAATGTATAAGGATTACAAAAATCCCACCAGTCAAGTTAACGTGACTCAGAAGAAAAAACATACCGTGTTGGTTTTGTGAACCTACATCATGTTTAAAAAAATCCCACTGATGGAAAAAGGTCTTCAAACAATATTTTGATAGTGTTTGTCTTAGAGATTATTCATAATGTGAACGGCAAGAGTCAGGTAAACCTTCCTCAGGGTTAGAAGCTTTTCACAAAAAGCTAAAAAAAAAAAAAAACCCAAAACAGAAATCTTTCCTGTTGCAGCCTTCAGAGTTAACCTTAACACTAATGTAGCAGCAATTATGAGAAATTTGAGGGTTGTGCTTTCTTGAACACCCCCCCCCTTCTTCTGAGCCAGAAGGTCTCTAAGGTTGTACAATCTGGACCCGCCCGGGTCCAAAGCCACACGACCTGCTGCCAAGTGCCGGAAAAGTCCAATACTGTTTGGAATTCCCTCATCTGCTACACATGACTCCAATTACAGCCTGTAGGTTTGAAAGGAAAAGTCTCAACCTACCAAAGCACCCTGGCACCAAAAAGGAGAGGGAGGGGGCTGCAGATGCAATTTGTGAGATATGGGGGAGGAGAGCAGGTATAAACATGCCCATGCACACACAGGCATGCACACGCACACACGCAGAGACACGCACACACACACATTAAGTTATCTTCATATAATTCATATTAAATAAGTTTGTTTTTTTTGCAAATGCACAGACACAGAAGGGCAGTGAAGCAGAGTGTAACTGGGTGAAACCTGAGAGCACTGACCACTGCTGCACCATCACTTTCCTGCAGAAAAGAACAGAAACAAGTAAGAGAAAGGGAAGGAAAAGAGGTCTCTGCCAAGTGACACATCCATGGGGCCCTGCAAATGGCCTGTGCTCAATTAGGACACATTCATACTATAGTGGAATAGCTCCGGGATGGAACACAAAAAAAATATCTTGGCTCAGCCTTCCTCGTGAACCTCAGACAGCTTTGGTGGGAGTAAATATTCCTTTGTGTCAGCATGGTGCCCACCACACGTCCGCTGTGATTTATTACTAACCAGAAGCTATTTACACAGAAACAGACGTGAAGATAATCCTGTAAATCTTCTCTGAACAAGCGTACACAAAGTCTGAAAGGCTGGACAGTAGATGGAGACTGCCCAGCATTTGCATCTTACTGTTCTGACACTCATAGGCAGATCAGCTAAGTCTCTCTTTATCTCATCATATAAAATATAGGCTCAAGTGTCTGTATTTACACTCAGCAAAAGCAAAGAGGAGGAGATACAGCGAAGGCGTGATTGCTGGGGATAAAAAGCCACAGTTGAGGAGAAGAATGCCATCAGCTGGTGGCTTGGTCAGCATTAAAAATAGTTGTTAGAAGGAGGCTGGAGGTCGCAGGGAGCAGGAGAAGGAGGAGACTGGGAAACGAGCAGGAGGAGGCAAAGGAAGAAGAGGTGGAAGACAGTGTCTTGTTTTATGAAGCATTTATACCTCACACTCCTCTACTGTGCCCAGATGGCAAGCAGACCCACCCAGACACATGTGACTCTGCAGAAAACTAGCCTGCCTATGGAGACTCTACCAAGAATTCAATAAGCTCCAGAGGGAAACCTAAAGCTCTTAGGGCTGACTGCTATTGTTGTGTGCTTGGCCTAAGCATATGCTTACACAATGATTGTTTTTTTTTAATCTTTAAGTATGTTGCACATAAGGATATGCTTATATCTGTGTTTACAGGCATAGCAGACCAAAAAAAAAAATCAAGGGATCTCGGCTATATAGCATGTGTGACAGTTAACAGCAAGCTAGAATTAAGCTGACCCCATAATTACAATCAGCGATTTGGAAACCTCTGTACCAGTGACTCATACATTCTCTTTAAACACTGCTGCACGGCCACCACAAGTGATTCAAGCCAGCACCAATCCTACATGGTAGTTTGAGATGAACACCCAACCTGTAACTAGTATGGGTGTCTGTCTGCTTACTTCATTTAATCATTTTAATCACACACATTTTCACATTCAGACCAGCCCAATTAAGGGCTCCCTGCAGCATTTTATCCACACAGCTGAACTCCCTTTTACTGCCAGATAAAATCATTTTACTGTTGTTACTGAAGATGTTATTGACCGTCTCATTATGGCTCAGCAGACACATAACACTAATGAAGACAGTTTGAACACGGAAGCTTGTTTACCGCATGTTCTGACAAAGCACCAACATCACACATTACCCCATAAAAGCAAGATGAGATCTGTCTAACAAAAGTTTATTATGCTGGAAAACTTATGAACAGGTGGTTGCTGTGAGAAATCTGTTGCAATAATAATAATAATAAAAGGCAGAGATTAAAGATTTGCAGATTTTACATAGTGAGTTGGAGCTAAATATTGAGTGTGATTACTAGGTTTAATGGGGATAAAAAATGTGATTCTCATTCCAAATCAGATCACTAGTATATTTTAAAAAAAAATCAAACCTTCTCATCTAAAAAAAAAATGAAATATTTAAATCAGAACAAGCCAAATTAATTGTGATGTTCTTGGATATCTTTAAAGTAAAGAATATCCACTAGATATCAAATTCACAGTATGAGTGAGGATTGCATTTTATGATAAGTGTATTCCGAAGTTGTGAAAAGCCAGCCAGGATTAAGACATGAGGAAAGATCATAGTTTAAAGACTAGAATATGGTGCTCATTCCTCTCCTGGAAGAGGATTCATGATTTTGTTGTGCAACAAATGGGAAAAAAAGAGAACTCGAAAGAAAGAGTGAGGTTGAATGTCAGATTGTTGATTTCAGAGGTGTGGTGTGAAAGTTTTTCTGAAGCATACTGGCACCTGTGCAAGCCAAACAACAGATCAGTTTTATATACATACTTGTGGCATGAGATACGCTTGGTAAATTTACGGAAACGACTTAAGCCCTATGTGTCCATATTTTAGGAGCCAAACTTTCACAAAATACATCTATTCTCTAAAATTCTACAGTGTGAAGTTTAGAAGCCAAGACTGTTTATCTCGAAAAGGCTATACAATGCAACGGCACTAGCCAGTGGTCAATGGCCATCGTAAATGTCCATTCCTTGTAATAGTGAGATGGCATGCATGCCTCTGTGACCTGGAGAGCACTGCTTCTGGAAGGGTAACTCATGCAGGACAGGTGGAAATGTAGAGACCAGACAATTGTAGACCCCTTGCCCTGAGGTTAAATGGATTTGTGTAGGGCTAACACTCCTGCCTATAAATCATCTAGTTACAGAAGCATCAAAAAGTGTCATTGATGGTTTACCCTCCAATTGGGGTGATGGGCCTAAGTAAGTAAGTACCTAAGTGAGTGGCAAAAAAGAAACGTTAGGAACAAAATGCTGTTTATTGTTCAACTAAATAATATGGACTATGCTTAAAATGTTATCAAGTGTCTGGCGTTTTTGACTCAATAACTATACAGATACTGTATAAAACAAATGTTTGCACAGTCTGTTTTCCCTACCTTTCTCTACTTCCTGTCACTGACGGTGCACCCCAGACGTGATAACTGCCTAAACCATGCTTTCCAATGTTCTCAAAAGACAAATTTATGTAGATTTATTCCCAACCATTCACACCATGCCTTGGTAATCTGTTAAACAATCAAGACATTACTGGATTAAAGCTACACAAATCTGTGTATAGTTAGAATTTAAAAAAGAAAAGCTATTCATTTCTGAAATTTCCCCTTGCCCAGTGCCGTTGCATTGTATTGTCAAGGTAAAAGATCCTTGCGTCCGAGGTCAGTACAGGAGTAATTTTGAAAACAGATGTATTTTGTGAAAGTTTAGATCCTGAAAGTCCAACAGATGGGGTTTAGGTTGAACGTATCAAAGTTCTCCTTTACGGGTCAACTCTGAAGATTAAAATCACAACTTGAGAGCACATTTGTCTCAGTCAACAGACAGAAAGAAGCAGCTTCTTTTCAATGGACCTTTATGTTAAGAAGGTATACTCACCATCCACTGCTTGCCTGAGCACCTGCAGTTTTCTCTGCCTCTCCTTTATCCTGTCGTAGGCACCAGCGAAGCCTGAGCCCACTGATATAGCTGAGAAGTGATGAGGCTTTCTACTCTTCAGCCCAGCAAACTCAGAGTAGCGAGAATCCCTCTCCCTGGAAGCTGGTAAAGGTGATTTGTGCCTGCCTATGGAGTGGGTACTTATTGCACTGCTGCCTCTCCGCGCATCCTCCAAAGCCCCGAAGCGAAGAGCCTCAGGGTCAATACAAGCCAAGTCCACAGAGGAAGCCCAGGTCTTCCTACCCTGACCAATGCTCAGTTCCCTGCTATGGAAGGGTAAAGACCTCTGGTCCAGTTCCACGGGCCGACCCTTTTGCTGAGGGTGAAGGGGGTGCAGATAGGGATAGGAGTGCTGGTGCTGGAGCGAAGGGTGTTTGAAGTACAATTCTGTGGGGGATTCAGGATTGGGGTGATAATCAGACGAGGAATACGGTAGGGCTGCCCCCTCATCAGCCTTAGACAAGTCCTGGATCGGCAGAGAGCCCATTGAGCGGCTCAGGCCCCTGTTAAGAGATGTCTGCTCCTGAGTCCTGGTTCGGTAGCGCTCCAGAACCCTGGGGGCGGAGTCCAAGCGACTTCCATCTGAACATCACCTTAAATTATAATTTCAATGGTTTTAATCGGGCCCTGACTAATTTGCGTGGATTTGTTAGTTCAGATGAAATTTCATTAGAATTAGGAGTATCATTGGGGTGTTCTTGTTATACGAATCCAGGGTTGGAAATGTAGCCATTATTAGCAAATAAAACTAATGTAATTGTAAAATAAATCAACAAAAGCACAAGAACATGGAATGGCTGCTCTTAACCTTAAGGGGTAGCAACAATTTCTGCAGGGAGTTCAGGAGCCTAATGTTCCTCAAGTCAAACAATAGTAAAACAAAACAAAACAAAAAAAAACAAAAAAAAACAAAAAAAAAACCCAACAACTTCCGGCACATCCACCCCCATCTATTATTGTACATTTTCCTGAAACTAAAGACAAGCCTTGTGTAAACTCTGACAGTGACAGCTCTTATTTTATGGAGAAAGAGATAAACAGAAGGCACACACAAGCACGTGCATGAGCAAAAACAAGAGGAAGACATGTTGAAATAAGAGTAGGGGTTAACTCCTGCTAAAACCCTACGAGTGGTGGTTTAATCTACAAAGCATATGCTTGCTCTTCTCAGTGAAAGACATCAAAAGGCCAACAGGATGTCTTCCAGGAAATGGGAAGGACAGTGTACTAGTTTAAAAAATTTAGTTAAAAAAAAAAAAAAAAAAGATGTTTTACTTTGCAAATAAGTTAGTTCAAGTTTTGCAACCAATTTTAAACTATAAAATCAATATATGTAATGGGACATAAAAAGGAGACAATCATTTAGTTCCTCTTCCAGCAATTAGAGCATAGAGCAAAAGAAGAAAGGCGCTTAAGAACTGAGTAATACTCTTTGCATGTACTTTCCCTAAGGCTGGATGGTGTTCAACAAGGGAAACAAAGCACTGATACAAACACCAGACAGGCAGCTTCACTGGTGACTCCAAAATATGCATCTGTAATCAATGCCATGCCATGCTTATGTAATCGGGGCTGAGAAGCCATGTTTGCGCTGTCCCTTCCGTGGACTGGAAAAACGCTGCAGTTCTCTCAGAAACCACTGGGAAGATTTGGTCATATTTTCCTGAATAAGGTCCAATTGCATGTTGCAGCGAGTTGCTCTTCATTTACTTTCAAGTCTTTCCCACAAACCCAGAGAGTGAAGAAGAGCTTGAAAACCAGGGAAGGCATTTATATCTAAATTTCTCTAATATACAGTAAGTCTTTCAGTACAACCTAACCATAACCACAGTATCGCATTTGAAAGCAAAAACAGATGACAGATTCCTGAATACATTAGCTGCACTCACTTTTTAAGAGCTGTTCTAATCTCTATGATCATAACAAAACCTAATCTACAAGTAGAATGTGTTGATTTGTCCATGTTCCAGCTTTTTGCCAATTACATGAAGAATTACAAAATGTTCTGATGACTATAAAAAACCAGACCCCTTTATCCTTATCAACTTTTGGGAGCCAAGAAATCAGATTCACTGTGTAAGTACATGACTCTTTGTACACCTCAGAAAGTTCTTGTTGACGATACACCAAGCACATACATTTCTAGCTTCTCTGTATGTTGTGTGTGTGCATGTGTTAAAGCGGCTCATCTTACCTGAGGGCAAACCTTTGCCCCTCAGCCTCTCCCGAATTTCCTTACTTCGCTCAGGAAGAGACTCCCTATCAGTCAGCAGACCGTCCAGCTGAAAAGAGGATGGCGAAAGCAGGAGCAACAGAGAAAGAAAAACAAAGAGCAGGGGTAAAATTAAACAGGACAGAATGAGGAGGGCAGAAAAACATTTAGTTAGAGGGTCATTCCCTCAGGGAGGCATCCATCATGACAACATGTTGTCAGCCTGAACCCCATTATCTGTGTTTTGGTGCAACAGATAATGGTCTTAGGTTGACGCTTTAAGTGCAGGCTTTCTTGTGAGCAGCCATGGGATAAATAGCGAGGAATGCTGTATTTGACCTGCATTAAAAAAAAAAAAAAAGTGGAAAAATGTACCTGGGAAAGGCTACCCAGCACCAAGCGGACTAGTTTTCTGATATAGGAGAAGGGAGGGTCGCAAGTGGAGTTTCTGATGTGTTTGCTGCAGATGTCCAGCACCGTGCGCAGTGACATTCGACTCAATGTAATATCATCACACATGTTGAGAAGCAGGCTGTTTAGGTGTTCCCCCAACTTCATGGGCTGCAGAGCAAACAGGATGGAGTCAAGTTAACACACAAACAGAATGGACTGTTGGCACAAACCCATGACCTACTTTATACACCCATTTGCTGTATGTCTTAGGTCAAGAAGTCAATGCTAGGGTATGTACAGTACTTTTATTTGAATATGGTGCAGCTTGTTATTCTCAGTATCAGTGCATACTGTATTTTGCTGTTTGTCTTTTGGTAACTTGGGCATGTGACACTGTTTTTAATCAGTATCACTGCCATCTCCATGACACCGGACTCTGGTTTACACCTGGCTGACTCTGGCCGAGATATTGTCAACCATATGAAACAGCTCCTGGCAGATTCAAAACCTTTCAGAGTGTGTAAATCAAGATACAGATCTCATTTTAAGAATGGTGAAAAAAATGTGTCTGCTCTCAGTGTAGCTATGAGTCAATAAAAAGGTAATGAGGTGACAATGATTGGAATGTTGATCTCCTTTACATAAACAATACCAAGTATTGGAAGTATTTTTCTATATTGGTTGCGGCTTCTCACATAAACAATAAAATTAACTTTCTTAGCTCTTTGATGTGCTTGCCAAGTATGCTTTTAAAATCACTGATGTTATCTGCATCTTTAGTCTGATCACATGAGCATCAATGTGCAAGAAGATATCTCCTTATGTTCACAATCAAGCGTGTTGTTTTTTAGTGACTTTCCTGTCACGCCAGCACTGTTGAAATACCCAGTGTGCTGTAATTTATTAAAAACAAGCAACTGAACAAACATTAGTCATCATTATAATGGGCTTTTAAATATGGTCCCATATTATAGCCAATTGGAAGACAGGTTCCTTGTTAATGATTTACCTGACTTTGGGGAATCTCATAGTCTGCTCCCCAGAACAGGGTCATCCCCAAAGAGTACATGTGCATCTGTGGAGAGAGAAAAAAAAAAATCACTTAAGCTCTATTATGCCAACAATGAGACAAGAGTAAAGGAATAGTGAGCACACAGAAAGAATAGGGATGTAAAAGACTAGACACTAAACCTTAAGTCGCTCTGCCTTGTTTATAAGGCTGAGAAAGAATAAAGCTCAATAACTGCTGGATGCAATAAAAGTTGAACCCGTTCTTATTTGGAAGAGGAACAGACGAGGGCTTTCTATCTAAATCCAAAGCCCATTTTCCATTTCCTTCTCCTTATTACTCTCTACTCACTGCTTGGGAGAGAAATCACTTCCCCTCGAATGTTGGGCTTGGTGGAGGAAAGAATAATTCAAGGACTGCCAAAGAATGCAACATAACCTTCAAGATCTTTCAGGAACAGAACTCGGGTACACACTTAAAGCCACACTCACTCAGAAGACGTGGAAATTTAAAAGCCGCCCATTAAAAAGCAATAACGCCGTGCCAATTGTTGAATAAGTCAGAGGAAAATCGTAGCACTCAGAGCTGACGTATATTTACCGATAGTTTTTGATAATGAGAGAAACAGTATATTTTCTTAAGTGAAATAACTCAGTTGGGGAGGCAGAAGCAGGGCTGAAAACTGACTCAGCACATAACTGTGTTGAGGTCTACTGGGCCGTGCCATAGACGGGAATCCAGTTGAGCAAGATTTTTAGCTCTTCCCCTGGGGAGGTAAAGCCTAACGGAGGGGTAGGTGTTAGCTCTATGCTTCTGTGAACGAAGACATGATTTGCAGGAACTAATATGCTTGCTCCCATTTTCTTAATGTTGTAAAAACAAAATAATCCAAGATCTGATTATTATATCGGCACTACGATGCCAACAATTTCACATTATTTGACTGAATAAAACATGTTTTATGGCGGTGTTTAGGGACGGGTATTGAAAAAAGTTATTAACTGCTACTGGAACATGACTAGTTTGGTGCCTAATTACAACCAAGCTACTTGACACTGCTATAGTCTTTTGTGACTTAACATTCTGTAACGTTAATTCAATTTGTTGCTGGCAGCCATCCTGTAAATGACAACGCTGCCATGATCAGGCGCTGATATATGTGTCCCATTATTGTGTCCTGCTATGGGCTGCTCTCCTTGCTGTAAGAACAGTATCAAACGGTATGGCAGACAGGATGAAGTACTATAAAGTGCAGGATCACTTCTCAAAATTTAGGTAAATGTAAATGTAATTTGTCTCAGAGGATATTTGTGTGTAAAGGAGGTAACACCAGCAACCTCAAGAAACACTTACAAGTTTAAAATTCCATTAATTTTAAGTAGTGCAGGGTGTTTGCTACCTTTAGCATAGTAGCTAATAGTGCCCAACCACACTCGTCCAAAACAGTCCAGTTTGTACCGTTTACGTCAAGCATGATACACCTCTTAGTCTGGGCACAGCTAGAAGGGGTGTGCTTCGGGACGGCACGGATGCATATGCAGCAACACAAGCATGGGTTACGCTAAGAGTACATGATGTATAATGCGTCCCTCATCTCCCGCTGCATCGGCAAAAATCTCATGCAAGCTAAATGATTAACTGACAATGGCTTCCTTGCAAAATCAGAAAATCTGGGAATGTGAGGCAGTAATTTGTAAAGTTTAGGAAAGTTGCAGCTTATAAACAAAAAACATTGATGGGATGGCCAAAACATACATGAGAGATGCAGCATTGTCCCGTCCATTGTCCTAGTGACCTAATGTTGCTGTTATTTTATTTTATTAAGAATTTTTTGTTAGCTTTTAAGGAGCTCAAGGACAAGGAGTTGCTTGGTTTGTGCTAAAAATAAAATAATTCACTTTTTCCCAACTTTTTATGTCATGTCTTTATTGTCTGAACCAACTTGTTGGGTAATATCAATTAGAGTATTGATAAGCAGTATTGGCATCAACTAAATTGTGACAATACCCATTCCAAGCGGTGATGTGCATAGATATGTAGTAAGGCAAGAGCAAAACACTTTATTTCTATTAATTTATTTATTTATGGCAATGTTTTCACTGTATCGTCGTGGCAAAATGTGGTCTTGGAGGCAAAAAATAAAATCTAAACTAAAGCTTATCATCAGTATTTCATGAATACAAATACAAGATTTGAGAAAAGGTGATCAAACTCACACTGGTTAAGCATTACAAGATAAGAAAACTAAACAGTTTGTGAGGTTGTGTCACCACATGGGTTGTGCAAATGTTTAAATACCTTCTCTATATCAGAGACAGAGGACAGGGAGACCCCTTCAAGCACCTCTGGAGCTGTGAAAGCACGCAAGTCCTGCTGGGTGACATACTCGTCTGTGAAGGAAATATTCCCAGAGGGCATGAGCAGGAGGGACCAGGGAGAGATGATAAAGCCCATGGCTGCAGGGTCTGCACAGGGAAACAGACAATTCAGCCACTGAAGATATGATCAGCAACAGGAAAACAAATACAACCCATTTCCACTTCCATTATTTAAAAATGCAGTCACGGTTCTACAGACAAACACACAAACTTGTATTGTGTTTTCAGTACTAGTATCAAAGCATGTACACCACAGACACAGCCAAATGCTGACAATGTACCTCATTGTATGCATTTATGAACATAAACAAAAAAACATGTAGCTTTCTCAGCCTGCAAGAAAACAACTGTTCAGACATAGAAGCTGAGAGGAACGGCTTCAGCCACAGCCACAGCCAGTTCTGTATGGTCAGAGCAGGTCTTAAAAATATACAAAGGAATGTTTGAGCAGTGCTGCAAAATTCTTTTCTTTGACTGATGAGGAGAAGAGAGCAACAGAAGAACTGGATTTGAGGCGCCATATATGTTTTAAAAAGCTGGAATTTACTGAGTAAATAAGAGTTTCCTGTTTAAAGCCCATGTGACCGTTTGAACATTAAAGTAGAATGGGTCACGAGGTGTTTCCCCATACAAAACTTTAGAATAAGCAATGACAGAGCCGAGCACGAGTTAAGGACCTGAGTTTATTGCACTGAAGTGAGTCATGCTCTAGTTCTGTCTGACATAACTTAGGCCAGCAACATTTGATGTCAAAAAATCAGCTAACTGTACAAGTATAAGCTCTTTAGCCTTTCACAACGTAGTTTGTAAGCCTGATAGGCTGCTTTCTGAGCATGGAATAATAATAAACGTAAAGGCTGTATGCTTCTAAACTGCACTCTGTATTATGCATGCCAATAGAGCAGAAGCCTGGCAGATGTAGTAACAGTACCAAAAACAGGAGCAGGTAGAGAGACTAACACAGCCTTAAAGTTGGGAGTGCTGCTTTTTATTTGATCCTCCACATTTTAAAGGCAAAACCACAAGAAGGCCTTCCTCTAACAGAAATATTCACAGATTTCTTGTTCAAATAAATCATTCTTATACAAACATAGTGACTACTGTCTACACAGAGGGAAACAGAACTGCACTGGTGGTTTCTGTGTTTGACAATGTGAGTCTATTCACAGTGTCTGAAAGGTGTTGTGCTGAGTAAAAGGTTCTCTGACCGCCTCTGTACACCAGGAGACATCCTGACATTTACCTTTCATCTGCTTCAGCTACACAAACACATCTCTTCTTTTTGTTTTTATGCTTTTCCTTTATGAATCAGGAAATTCACATGGAATTTGATCTTGATTATTAATCCTCTCTCATGGAAAACAAGCTTCTTTTCATATCTCAGCGACTCTACTCATAATAGCTGGTTACGACGTCTGCTCCTCACATTTTAGCTTCACTCGGCAGTCCAAAGCTGTACGCACGAGATGCAGCAATTTACTTAATATAGCTACAAAACTACACGCTGAAGGAAAAAGAATAACGTGTCAAGAGTCACAATTGCTACAGCACAATGTCACGCAGAGATAAAAGTATAATCATCTAAAACACTCCAGCCTTCCATTTTGTCCTCAGCTTTATCTCAAAAGCCATGAATACTGAGCATTTTGTACACAATCCTTGTGTTCTAAATGTGACCTCAGCATAGCAAAAGCATATCTACAGGCCATGCTGATGAGAGGGAATTCAAAAAGCATGCCAAGATTGTCAGCTAAACTGGATGTTGAGGTCAAGCTGGTTTATGCAGAAATGCGCATGATGAAATCTGGGTTAAAGCTTCATGGAAAAATTATGGTTGAGAGTGAACCAGTTAGATGACACATCTAAGGCTGACATAATAAGATGCGTTGGAGTTTCGTTTGAGACTAGGCACTGCCCAAACTACAACAACACAGAAGGCACTACAGCGCTGACTCAAGTCCTGAACAGTGTCTGCAGAGTTAAACTGCCCTTAGTCACCTCAAGTTTACTTAAGTTACAAAGACACCTGGAATTTGGCAGCCTTATCTTTCTGCAGCTTCAAGGGCAATCACAAATGCACAAAACAAGAGACACAACACTGCACAGTCAACAACAGCACTGATGACACAACAAGTATGTAAAAAACTGATGGAATGTTCTTATGTGGTGTGGGCAGAATTAATGAGAACCCTATGTTGAGGGTGTTTTTATGGTTTTTTAGGGAAACATCTTTGCACTCATTTACATACCTTTGTGAAAGAGCTCCTGGAGGCTCTCAGCACTCTGGCTGAGCACTGCCCACACCTCCTCCTCCTGGAGTGGCCCTCCTCGAACCTCCAAGGCTTCTGCCAGAGACACGTGCATCTTCCCTGTGCAAGCAGAGAAAGAGCACAACAAAGATGAACATAGTAAGCTTTCTATAATTTCCTGTCTCAGTATATGACAGGAACCTGAGCCACAGGGTCAATATACACCTCTCAGGTGAAATTTCCCTGGCAACTCATGAAATCTGATGACTGTGTTGGTAATGCAAACATGACTGTTTCATATTCTTGCAGATGATTAACTATAATTAACTATAATTCAAACAAGTCTTATCCCGCATCCCTCTTGTCCTGACTGGCCCGACAGTCAAATGTGAGCAGCTGAGTTTATATTTCCACATCACGACAAAAACCCTAAGCACTTTTTTTCCATTTCTCTTTGCTCTTAATCGCCCTTGGGCAAACTCCCATATGTACTAAATGTTAGCCATCCCATTATCCTGTGCAGCTGGGGAGGTAGCACAAGCACATGATGGGCTCATGCACACAGTCCAACACTACTCGAGTTAGCAGCATTCAACAAAAGTAGCAGCTTAACGCTAGGAACAGTTTCAGAGAATTCAAATGGGAGCTTCCAAATGAAGAGGAAACTAATTTTCAAAAGTAAACACAATTTTTGTTGTGGTCTTACTGCTGCTTGTTGACATCAGATACAACGCAACAAACAACCGTGTTTGAGCTTATTAGTAGTTACTAAAAGCTTATCATTTTGTGGGTGACAGTGCGTGAATCCAAATAGTAGCTGTACAATAATGAACACGGATTCAAATTGCACATGTGCCACGACATGCTATGCCTCAGGGAGAAACATTTATTCACTCATGCGACCCAACGGCTGAAGTCATACAGGATTTGATTTGCTGATGTTTCACTTCTGTGGATACGCACAGAGTGGAGCTGCAAGGATCAATCGATAAATCGATTAGTCTCTTGAAAGAAAAGTAATTGACAAACTTTTGTTTTTGACAAAATTATGAAACATTTGTCGGTTCCAGTTATTTTAATGTCAAGGCTGCATTTCTTTGTCTTCTCTGGAGTAAATGAAGAGTCTTTAGGTTTTTAAACAATTTATGGGGAGTAAAAAAGAATATGGAAAAAACATAATTCAAAAAATAAAAAAAACAAATCACTATATTGCTCTGGTTTCAATTTTTACATTAAATAAAAAGTGTAAAACGCTGACTGTTAATGCCTTCATGTAAACTATTAGTATAACAATGCTTGCGTGCCAATGTGAAGGGGAAAAGATTTGGAGGATCTTACAATGTGCTGCACATGGCTGAAGCTGAGACATTATTGTGCCAAAATAGTGGGGATGCAAAAAGAACCACGGCGCAAATAATTAGGAACAAGCAGGGAAGGCAGAAGTGCCTTCCCTGCTTGTTTTTCTACCTCCTTTCAGAAGGAACATGTTTCAACTATGTCTTGATCCAAGCTAAACTTGATAAGTCCTCAGAGCTTGTACCTTAGAGGTCAGAGGTCATCTGTCTACTACACTCGATAATATGCCTCAAGACAGAAAAAAGGTCACCCTCCTACTGTTTTAGTTTCACATCCCAACCTGACTTGATCTTCCAGACAAATCTTAAATCTATAAAATCAATTTTGAAATTGTCCAAGTCAAGTCAAGTATAATAATAATGCTGGAAACCAAACATTTATAATCTCATAATTCTTTCAAGTTTCTACATTTTTGCTTCTTCCCAAAAGACTTTTTAATCCAAACTCTTGTGAAATGTATTGGTTTCCCCTTATGACTCACCGACTGAAATTGAATACATGTTTTCAAAGTTTAAATATCTTCTGAAGTTTTGAACTTCTGCAAGTTATTTTTCCACTTTTTCCCCTCACAAATTTATTTTGGACTTGCTCAGTCACATCTTTCAAAGTGAATTTTAGAAAATCCGAAACACAGAGAAAGAGAAAAAAAAACAAGTTGTTGAATACACTTAGAAACAGGAAATAAGCCATAATTCCTATGAGAGGGGAACATAGCTAGCGTATGGGAGGGGTACCAAAATACATTAGAACCAAATTATTCATTATTAATTTTCTATTGAACCATTGCCCTCAAAACAATCTGAAGATTGTCTTGCAACCTAAATCCTATTTCCCCATCTTTTAGGTGGTAAAATAAAAAAAAAAAACACAGCAAATTACTCCAATATGGAGTTCAGTCACTATGACTGTTTAGCTTTGCAAGGCTACACAATGCATAGCAAGGCAGATGCTTTTCTTTGATACTAACTACGCTAAAAATGTTACTCCAAGCGTCTGCTAACAGAGTACATACCTACAGTGAAACATCCGTGTGTTCTTTACCCTAGAACTATAAAGATACTAAAACCAATGTTTGTACAGGCTGTGCTTTTCTTACCTTTCTCTACTTCTGGCCATTGACAGTGCACTTGCTGTTTTATGAAGTTTTCCAATGTTTACGAAAGACAAATGAATTTGTGTAGATTTTCTCCCAAACTTATTCTATACTGTAGTAATCTGCTACAATAAACAGATGTTATTTTTGGATAAATGTATATGAATTGGTTTGTCTTTCGTAAAAATCGGAAAACAGTGCCCCTTCGCCAACTCACTGTTGTGTCTGAGGTGCACCGTCAGCGACTGAAGGTAGAAAAAACACAGTCAGTATTAACATTAACTTTATTTGTTTTTACTTTACTTGCAAAACGCTAAAGGGTTGTAGCGACTGAAGTCCATACAGGAGATATTTTCAAAAAAAGATAACTTTTGTGGCATTTAAGAGTTGATAAAGCAAAGAAATAGATTGGGTTGAAAAATGCCAAAGTGTCCCTTTAAATTATAGTCGTTTTGTTATTTTAGCATGTTTTAGAGTGCTACAGCACCACAATGCTAGCTTGCCGAAAATGAACCCATAAACATTTCGAAAGGGTGCAATGCACCGTGGCACAGAGTGGCATTAAGAGCTAAATTTGAGCATATCGCTTATCTGCAGAGTGGGACAGCAACCTCATTAGAGCTTTTATTTCTGAAAGTAACGCAAAACAACAAGTTTCCTATGAATCAGAGTCTACAGAAGAGAGTTAATGAGTAA
>KV751320.1:4467008-4478343 GCA_001698575.1 Mola mola | reverse complement strand
GTGAAGTCTGAGGCAAAGTGGGTTACTACCCCATCTTGCTCATTACCCATGAGAATGGCGAGAGCGGGTGCTGTGAGGACTGATTGTTTTGCGGGCCTTGTTATTTCAACAGAGACCTACAGTGGAATGTTTTTATCCGCACTGAGGCTACTGCATAGGCCAGCTCCTCTCGCACTGAACTATGGTCCTGCTCATTATTGAAGGGCTTAGGAGGCAGCGGCCCAAAACAGCGAGAGCAGACAACCTTCACCACTTCACCGCCTCATTCTCCTTTCCTTTTTCCCCAGGTATTCCCACATTAGGGCAAGAAGTAAAAAAGCTGAACAAAGCTTAGTCGTTCAGTGCTAAGGGTTTGAACGTCTTGGCCACAGTCACAAGGATTTCAAAGAAAATAATCCTAGAAACGTGATAGTGATCTTTGCTGTGCACTTAGGTGAAGCTTTTCTTTCCCTCCCAACTTCCTGTCAGAGAGAGCTACAACCCATGAAATGGATTTGAAATCAATCCCCTGAAAAAATTCAGTAACTCACACTAAAAGGTGCAAATAAATTCAGTTTTGTTGCCTTTTTTAAGTGCTCAATTTATGTTCGTTTTCCAGAAACAGCAGGACTAAAAAAAAAAAAACCCAACAAAAACGATGCACATCCATCACCCTTAAACTTTTCTTTTATCCATAAACCACTTTAATAAGAGGAGTAAGTGCGTTTTTTACGCAATTAGGCATAAAAACACCCATTTCCCACATCTACTTCCAAAAGCACAACTCGTAACACAAGATATGGCAAAGAATCCGTTCATATCCTCCTAGCATCAGAGCTGTGGTCTCAGCTGGCAAACGCATTTGGAACAGAAGCCGGTGAGAAGAGTACTCCGTGCCAACATTGAGGTGAAAATCTTCCTTGAAGTCAATCATGCCAGGAAAATTCAACAACAAATTCTGACTGAAACTCTATTCCCAGAAACATAGTGTATCATGGGCATGATTCAAATTCAAAACACACAGTGTCAAGGAAGGCTTGGATCTGAATGTTTAAAAACAAACATGACTGATGGTGTAAGGATCGATGTTTTTAAAAACGCAACCAATAAAAATAGACTGGAAAACCCAAGTAATGATTTTCATTAACCTGCTTAAAATTCACGCAGTTAGGTACCACGGTTCTGCAGATTGAGTTTTGATGAACATGAGCCTTCCAGTAATGGACTGGAAGCTGCCGTTTGTGTTTTTCAGCTGAGCCAGAATCGGGACCAGCCTGAGAAAGAGCCACGACTAGTCCGTGATTATCAGCCCAGCTCTGAACCAACAGCCCTTATTTCTCATTTTGGTTTTGACCTCATCCGCTCCATTTCTGTTAATCACAGGGTTTCAATGAGCACTGTGACATGCAGAGCATGGTTTTGCAAAACCTCACTCCAACACCCCCCCCCACCTCCTTTTTCCTCCACACACACACACACACACACACACACACACACACACACGCAGAGACCCAACCCACTGACCATTTTCCCCACTTTTTCCCTATGATGATGCGCACACCGTCTCTGTCATAAACACTTCAAGTGCACACATCTTGCTTCAGCAACTGGATGACATATTCAAACACCCCACGACAACCTTTGACTTTAAGATAACTTTACTACTTTTCTATGGTAATGAAGGGGGAAGGGGTACACACCGCCTTCATATCACCCCCATAAAACCTTCAGTCTTCTCTGGCACTGTTGAAAATTAATTTCTTGTTGAAAATGTTCCAAAAATGACACAAAAGGTGCTGCTAAGCTAGGTTTAAAGACTGTTATTTCTTACAGCGGTGTCCGCTCCCTCCCGGACCCAAAATGCAGTTACTTGTGTGGTCCAAGATGCCCACGGTCGGACAACAGTAGGAGCAGGAGTGTTGCTGTCACTTTACGACAACCTACATCACTTCAAAGTCACGACTAATTATCAACACACTATTTGCTACTAGTTTTTAGACAAGAGAGTCGGCGTCTGAGCCTCGCCAGCGCAGGCTCGGTCCCTCAGGTTTCCACCGATGACCACCGTGTCACCGCTAACGTTAGCAAACAGCGCACTAACTTTTTTTTTTCCCCCCCAACTCGCATAACGTTTGAGATGCTTAAAACGAAACTCACCGGGCGAGCAGAGCTAGAAAATCACTCGAAATGGAAATGTTCGCGGTCCAGCGAGGCTATGAGTGCGCACACAGACAGGACCAGAGGCCATCCCATCCACAAAGCAACATCTCGGGTCCCGCGGCGGCGAGGCAGGCAGGCAACAGGTTAGCTAACTTTCCGCCGCGCATTCACTTCATAAAATCCACGGATACTCGCAGGTGTTGTGTTGCCGAGCCACCACAGTTTGAAAAAAAAAATAAAAATAAAAAAAAAAATAAAATCAAACAATAACCTCTTCCTTGGAAGTTGCGTAGGTGTCCTGTTTGGCCACTTCGCAGGGCTGATGTCTGTCCTTGCGCAGCCGAATCACCATTACCGCTGCGCGGCGGACTGACCCCTCCTTTAGCCCAGCGAGCGTGGGCTGAGTGGGCGGAGCCAGACACCGAACCCCGGCCGTTCATTGGCTGTCTCCCTTCGGGAAGGGGGCGGGGTGGACTGTCGGCTAACCGTCGCTATGGCAACACACGCACACAACCGTGAGGAAGATGTAGCGAGCCCTGTTCCAGGTTTATTAAAGGTTTTAATATAGCTCACTAGCTACAATTATTGACCAAACATATCAAAAGCTGTCTCAATGAGATTCCGCCGGGAACAGATGTGGGTGTAAATGGCACCGACTCATCATAAAAATGAGACATTTCACGCTTAACTGATGCACAAATTGGTCTCCGTGTGTTGGGGCGATTAAAAAAAAATAATAATAATTTTGCGTATCATGTGACGTCTCCCTCCAGCTGGGATCTGTGCGTGAAGAAGGAGACACTTTGGAAAGCCCGTTAAAATCGTGCGCGTCCTATACTGCAGCGTTTCCCACAGCATCAAAGCTGTTGTCAGGAAGCAATTCACTGCTGAATGCTTCCTTCCTACCGTGCACTTCAAAAGCGGCCCATTTCTGCTCTGCCTTCTGCCATCCAGCGGCCGTTAGTAGTCATTACACTCTGTAAACATTTCCATACAAGACTTTTAGCAGAGAATTACCAGACTGTGGTGTTGGCCTGCAAAAACCCTACTTCCACTTCTGTCCCTTCTGGATTTAATTACACATTACTAGACACAGGAAATGGCTGATTGGGCTCAGTCACTGGTTTAAATCTGGTGAATATTCTTCATTTAATAAAGAGATCGGAATAGACTGACAGCTGATCAAGTTGAGCCATAGATGTTGGTCTTTTACGTGGTGTGCAAACAGTCTTGACATCGGCTAGGGTATGAATAGGCAACCTGTGGTTTTTATTTCTACTTTGGCAAGCTTGGAAACTTGTTAGTAGTAAACTGCTGCCACAGGGTTCTGTTAGTGATCTGTCTCCTTTTACTTAAAGCTTTTTAAGCTCCCCCCAGGAAACTGATGGGGGGTAACAGGGCATGTAAAGCAATGTCTCATTAGAGGTTCTGAATTTGCAATTTCTTCCACCTTCTATTTCTGTCAGTCCTGTCCTTAATACTTCCTCATAAGCGCTGGTGTGAACCCCCAGGGTGATTTGTGCTGAAGCTTTGAAAGAGGCTATGTCTGCTCTGTGAGTTATGGAAATGTGGGGCACCTGGTAGACTAAAGGCATTAAAGGTTTGCTGACTGGCGAGTTTTGCCCGCATAGGTCCAGCTGTAGAGCATTAAAAACTTTCCTGGAGCTCTCCTCTACCTCCTTGGAAATGAGACTGGTTTACATGTAGGTAAAATTAAAAGCGCTCTGAAAGTGTCAGGGAGCCAGCAGAAAGCATGACAAAAGAGTGACTTGGCTACACAGTGCGTTGATCCCGCTCTGATGATGACAGTGGCTGAATCTAACATATACTGGCTTAAATCACTGAAGAAAGAATCTTCGAGGGGGTTGGAAGAAGACACCAGCCTCTAGCTGTGATTCATGGTAAGTGTGGCCTATTTCTCAACTCATTCTGGCTGCGTAGTTCTGTATTTGGGGAAAAAAAATGTATTTCTGTCATGCTTCAACAGACTGTGCCATAATAATTGCTCTGGCACTAGCTTGAAGGAACACAGATCCTTGCTTTAACCCATATGGCACAGACTCTTTAACCCTTCCACTACAGGTCTGGGTACGTTGTTGGAGATTTGATTCTGGTGGGACAAGTCCCACCCTCTTTGCGAGACCAATAATATTGGGCTAGGAACAGTCAGCACATCTGTCTCTTTACTTGGAAAACAAGCTGATAACTAGGAGAAATCTTGAGAGAACAGACCTCCACCAACGCTAAACATCCTGCAGGATTGCAAGTAAAAAATGTTGAAATTGGTCTTACGCCACGATGGCGAAGAATCCTTTAAAAAAATCCTGGATCCAGACTGCGGTCCAGATCACCCCCACATCCTTGGCAGTGGTAACAAAACAAACGAAAAACTCTGACTTTAGGCCCAACAAATCTTCTTAAACCGGTAATCTGACTGGGTAGTACGACCCTCAGATCCAGCCTGCTCCTAGCAAACAAAAGCCAAATGAAATGAGCAAAGGATTTATTTATCAGACTTTATTTTCTAGTGTCAATATGCCCACGAAACAGCCTTTGATCACCATACATACAAATTAATGATTAATTTGCTTGGGTTTTGATTCAGTGTAGTGAGGAGGGGTGCCAAAGTGTGGGCCGTGTGAAGATCTGTGGGAGATCATTTACAAAACGTTCATAGAAAGTTTTCAGCGTTCAATTTTGAAATTGAGTTTGAAATGACTCAAAAATATGTACAGTTATGATGTTTATCAAAAATGAATAAACAGGGTGGTTAAATTCCGACTTATTCTTCATTATTTCGACCTACATTTAGCCAGTATTGTCCTAAAGTTTGTTTCCAATTGGTTGGCGTGCCATCCAACTGACGATAACCCTCTGTGCAATTGGAGCCCCCTGATGAGTGTTTCAGAAACAGTGTCGCACAGGACACCATTGCACATCATTCCTTGCAAGTGCTGCATAAATGTGGATGGATCATTGTGGACATTTATGGATGTGTGAAAATTAGCACCCTGTTTTATGCTGTGAAACTCCTCAAAAATTCACGAAGACATCCCAGCTGTGATAGGATGAAATGAATTTGTTAAAAAGAAATTCAAGTTAGCAACTTTTTGTGCCTGTGTATAGTTTATTAATACACAGTGTATTGCCATAAGCGTTTGTTCATATGGAATTGTCCTGTTTCTGGGATAAATTTCTGGAAAGATTGGGTGAGCCCCAGAAGATTTCATGATTTTTAAATGGGTGGCAGTATTCTTGAGTTTGGAAATGGATGAATTATTATGTATCAGTTTGGCCTTGACTTTTGGTTTTCACCATAGCAAAATCCTGTAAGGGACTTTTAGCTGTTAGGAGAAAGAAATATAATATAAAGAGCACCGTATGGAATAACTACAGGGTGATTCACCTTTAACTTTAATTACTTATTCTCTTTGTCATAGGGCAACGTTGATCGAAATATAATAACAAACTGTTACAGCCTCAGGATTAAGATATTTGGATATAAATTTGGGTTTTGGTGCATCATGATACAAATTTCCAATGAATTTAACTGGATGAGTCGTACTAACATCAGTCGTATATGGACAGAAATCTGCTGAAAATCTCAAGCAATATTGCCCTATTATTGCTATCTCTCATTGTGGTCAGCAGCATCATACATTTTAATGAGCCCAGAGAGTGTTTCACAGCAGCCTTCGAAAGCCTTAGAGAATTGTAATTCCTTTAGTGACTAATGTTTTTATTCACTGCATTGTGTTGATCTGATGGAGTTTGTACTGTGCTCTTCAAACAATGATACTGAGAGATGTTTTTCAAGGTTGTCGGGTCCAGCAAACACTGCCAACCTTTATCATACCAATAAATATATTCATTCATGTTACCAGTGTATCAGCTTCGAATAAATGCAAAAACTATAAAGTTAGCCTCTAAAATGAAGAAAGAAAAGGGGCCTAATGTAGCTGTTAGATGAACCACACAGCTTTAACAATACATTTGAAAATTATATTTGGAATTCACAGTTGACAGCCAGGTGGACACCGAAATCCCTGCAGTACAGATGTGACCTGAGGCTTTAATGGCCATGTGTGTGACCCTGTTCATCCAGACGCATTTGCAGATAGGATGAATGAGGCTAAATGGGTCTGATCGGTTAAACATTTCAGGCATGTGTTTGAAAATATATAAAACAAAGAAAGTGATTGCTTTCTAAAGAGGTGGCGACTTCCGTCTTCTATTTCAGTGTCCCAACAGTTCTCTACTGCTCGTGTTTTTACACAAAATCAGCCTTTGTTTAATTAAATTGTATTTATCATGTTTATTTTTGAAATTGTTTATTCAACTGTCATGTTTTCTTGGATTTTTTTTCATATTATTTCCTTCATGTTTTTCTGTTTTTTCCTCTGTAGTGTGTGTGCTGCTGTAAAAAGGGGGTGGACTGGGAGTGATGGATAGGTGGGGCAACAAAACAATTGTTCATGCTTCTCTTAATGAAATCTGTTACCAAAAAAACCAAACAAAATAAAATAATGTGAAAATAAATACAGGGAAAAACAAGGTTCATAACATACTGATAAAGGAGTTATTCAAAAAACTATAAATGAGAAAAAATATATAATACTACTGAATAAACACTGAATATGCATGAAAGATAATTATACATTTTTAAATTTTTTAGTAACATTATAGGGGTAGAGGCAGGAGCCGAAGAGGCTGTTTAAAGAAATGTGTTTTATCTATTATTTGTTCCCCACTGCTCATCAATGAAAACAGCTTGCAAAAGCAAAATAAGATAAATAAAAAAACAATAATATGAAAACAGAGACAATAAAACATAACCCTCAGAACATACTGGTAATATAGATAGATAAATATTTTTTTAAAATTCAAATCAAATTAAAAATAAAAAATAGCACTAAATGTGAATGAAAAATAGATATGAGACAAATGTTTTATTTTTGAAATGACCTCATAGAGGCACAGGCATGCAAAGATGTAGAGCTGTTTAACAAAATATCAAAAACAATTCAAAAATCACACACGCGTCAGAACATACTCATAACAGAGATATATTCCAAAGAAATTATTTAAAAAAAAAAACGCAAAATATGAATGACATTTTTTTGAGAACATTTTTTTTATTTTTAAAAATAACATTAAAGAGACAGAAGAAGCCTCCAACAGACGTAGGCGTGTTTAAAAGAAATGTTAAAAAAAATAATCAGAAAAAAATGATAGAAATACATTTTGCTTAAAGAAGCAATTGAAGTCATTTCATGTTCCTGGTTATAGGTTGTTTGTGTACGGAAGTTGGCTGAATGTGCCGTGTTCTTGTTGTCGGTGAGGCACAGCGCCACCTGCTCCACGCTCCCACCATGTGACCCCTCTCCCCCTCTGTCCACGCGCGCGTTGACGTCACACGTGCTCCTGCTCTGTTGCTGTGGCAACACCCCCCCTTCCTCCCCCTCCTCCCTCTCCTCCCTCTCCTCCCTCCCCGTCGCGCTCCGCTCCGCTCCCTCCGCGCTGGTACAGGCAGCATCCTGCAGCACAATGCTCGCAAGGTGGTGATCTGGGGGGGGGAGGCAGAGAGAGAGAGAGAGAGAGAGTGATTCAGCATCAGAGAGCCTCGCTTCAGACCACCTCAGCCGGGCTTTTTTTCCCCTTTTCTGTCCTCGTCGCTTCTTTTTTGGGGGTCTCTCCGTCCCCCGCCATCTTTCTGAGCGCTTAAACGAGGCCGTCAGCGATGGGCACCGCAGCGTTCCCCGTCGGGGTGTGTTAGGAGGAAGGAGTGTCGCCGGATCGGGACTGTCATCAGCTGGCACGGAATGGTAAGGCCGCTCGGGGTTGGACGGGCGTCCGGAGGGGGGAGTGATGAATGCTGATTTTATGGGGAAGGTTAGCGGGAGAGGGGCGGCCACCAACATGGGAACCGACACGCTCACGACGCGTCGTGGCTGACGGAATGAGAAAGCCTCCATCCCTGTAACAGCGCGCGCACAGCTCGGCTGCAGTGAAGCACGCGATGCATTTTTGATTCGGAGGCGCAGGAGGGGTTGCTCTCCAAAACACAAGGCTTCCATCCTCCCCCTCAGAAGTCAGCTGCGCACCTTGTGCATTATGCAGCCACTGAGCAGTAGAGCCTCAGCCTCAGATCTGTCACTGATAAGCAGATGCTGTTGTCCAGGCTGACATGCTGATGAATATAACCATCCGTTCCCCTCTGTGGGGGCGTTGATGCTGGAACTTGACGTGTTTGTGGGGGCTTTGAACTCAGAGCAGCCATAAGGTAGATGGAAAAAACAAACAAACTGCGGCTCTGTGCAGGAAAGCATGAAGCCACAGTAGAAGTTCGTGTGAACCAGCTGAGGACATGTCATCTCTGTAAAGCAGTGACACGTGAAGGCCGTGCAGGTACACGCGTCAGACTTTTCAGATTCCTCCACACGCTGGTTTGGTGCGCGGTCACAGACTGATCCTCGGTGTCGGTGCCGTGCAGAGGAGTCGCAGGAGGTTGCCACAACAAGCTCAAGACAGAGAGGAGGAGAGGGGTTTTGGCGCTGTGACCTTGGCTGCTGAATAATTCAGGGCCAGGCGGCCGTGCTTGGGAAAGTGCTGCAGGGAACACAATTAAACAAAGCTTTCCGTGGGTTTTTTCTGCACCGGCTGGCGTGGAGCGCCACGGCTCTCCGCCTCCCATCATCATCAGCTTGTGGCAGCTGATCTCAGATTGCTGCTCAACATGTCTGCTGGAGTAGCCTCAGTGGTTCATCTAGTAGCGCTCATGTTGGTAGGCATAACGTTGCTCACAGATATTGATTTTTTTTTTAGGAAGGCAGCGGTGTTTATCCAATGGAAAGTCATCAGTGGAAATAGCCAAAAGCAGGCTAATGTTGCGCTTGCGTTTTAATTGCTTTTTGTTTTGCAGACTCAGGCACATCAGTGTACTGATCCTTTGTTATGTAACAAAAACAGAGCAACGTATTAAGATGAGATAACGGAGGGATCGCAGGCCTGATTAATCCACCATGTGAGCAGCCAATGATTATTTCCACTAGCAATTAATCTGCCAACAGTTTTGCCCACTAACTGATTTATGAGTTTGGTCTACAAGATGTGACAAAGTATTCAGAAAGATTTGAACGGTGTGTCTTCAAACATCCTGTTCTGTCCAACAAAAAGTCAAAAAAACTCATATTTACTGTGTTTATTATGATTTGAAACCTGCAATCCACAATGTTGAACATTTGGCATCAATAATTGACGGAGAAACACGATGGGAAAAGAATGACCTGCAGGATTTTGCTGAATTCTGGCGACACCAACAACGGCGTCACACGTGTCACGGAAATGAGGCTGCCGGGGATTTTTGGTGGGAGGCAAAT
The DNA here is from genome assembly GCA_001698575.1 of Mola mola. NCBI lineage: Eukaryota > Metazoa > Chordata > Actinopteri > Tetraodontiformes > Molidae > Mola > Mola mola. The sequence goes on along the minus strand of KV751320.1, from coordinate 4,468,825 downwards.
CCTTGAAAACCATCTCAGCTCACCAGAGTTGGCGGGAAAGTGGATGGAGGCTCAGTGTAAAAAGTTCTAGACATCTTCCAGAATGGTTTTTGCAGACCATCAACAGCTGAACATCCTTATCAGTCTTTTTCCTCTGATTATAAGGAGGCTCATTGTTTATCCAGTGACCTTTGTCCTATAATTTCCCTCCATGCAGTTCAAATTGTATCTCAGATCCTTTGTATTCGACAGTTGTGTCATATAAATCTAACTCTCTAAATAGAGAGTTACTGACGAGTGTGTTTGCATTATGATATTTTATTTAACCTGCCTGATCGATTGAAATGTGCCTCTTCATAACATTGATGATCGTTTACTGTTAAAAACAACTTGTTTCTACAGCACAGCCATCAGCAAAATGTAACTTGTTGCAGTACATTGTTACCCACTAAAGTAAAAGAGTAAAAAAAGTCGTGAGAGAACTTTTGCGTTATGAGAAGAGACTTTGCCCCTTTGCGATTCCAGCTGAGGATGTGATCAAGCTGTGGTCGTCTTCATGCGCCAGCTGGGTTGCCATTTAAATCCACCGCAAACTTTCCCAAGTTTTCAATGTCAATCATCAATAGTGGAACTCACCTATAGTCTAAAAACTAAATATGATAAACTCACAGAATGTTAGAAAAGGAAACGTGATCATCAAACCAAAGTCAGTTTTCCTTACTTAACAGAAAAATACAATTTTACACCTTTATTCTGTTTTTCGCCTCCTTCAGACAAGACAAGACCAAATAAAACTCAGCAAAACTCTCTACCACCTTACCAGCAATCACCAAACACAGTTAGATTGGAAACTCTGCTGGCCCATGCCCACCCTAACTCTAACCCAACAGGAAACAGGTAAATGATGATGTCTTTAAAAGCATATCTGAAAACATTACTAAATAACCGCAATGATTGTAATAATTACACCATTATTGATGATTTTCAAGCACATTGTGTGACCGTATCTCAATATCTGAAAGCTGTGTGTGGGAAACTGACTGAGGCCTTGACTCTGTTTGATTTTTGCAGCCACGTCCCTGTAAATAAAATCAAAATCAGCATTAAAGTTGATTCCTCCCAGGCTGCACCGTGGCAGCCAGCGAAACGCGCCTGCAGAGTCCGATGAACAGTTACATAATTGGATTTGATCTGCCAAAATGTGCAGCGTCTGTTTGCTTTTTGCTGATAACCAAGTGCAAAACTTTAAGCTGCCTGAGATTCAGGCCGTCTTCCCGCAGGGTCAGACGTCATGGCAACCCTTCCGTCAATGCACTCGCATTCAAATGGCAGATGCCGAGGAAATCAGTGGTCAAATTGGTTTTTAGGAAGCAAATATGAACGTTTACATGGGTTGCAGCAGGGGTCTATTTTATCGTTTTAAAGGCTTCAGACTGTGATCAAGTTTTATGATCTTATCAGAGATGAGTATTTGTTTTACACCGAGAAGTGTGTGTTTCGGGTTGTGTAAGAAAATCTCTTGCACCTGACAAACGTGTACGTGTTGCTACCAGAAAGCTGCAGCGTAAACATTTTTTTTTTTTCCTCCATCTGCTGTTTAGCCAATGTAAATCATGGGATGTGAGGGAGACGGCAGACGAGAGCGGCGACAGGGAGGATGAGTCTATTTCAGCTTGAAGAGACAAATCAATAGGAGTCAGTGCACATTCAGAGTTTTTTCTTGCTTCTCCCGGTCGGATCTGCAGTTTGAAGCGGTTTCCCCTTCCCCCTCCCCTCCCCTGAGCCTGAAACGGGACGCCGTGCTGCTCGGTGGAGGCAAGGCTGCGTATACTGCAGGA
>KV751320.1:4429755-4466924 GCA_001698575.1 Mola mola | reverse complement strand
GCGAGGGAGGGACAAAAGGGAGGTGGAGGAACGGAGAAGGCATCATCAGCGCTGGGGATGGAGGGGAGATTGAAGGCGTGGATGTTCATGGCGAACGCTGTCTGTGATGTTGACAAAAAGCCTGAAAGCAGGACAAAGAGTGGAGAGAGGAGAGGAAGCACAGACCGATCGGGCTAGAAACACCAGAGCTGGTGTGTAGGGGACGTTTAGGGAATGATCCTCCAGTACTACAGCAGTCAATCAGCCTGTTTAATGCAACCATAAAACACTCTCGATTGCTCCTTTGTGGCTATGAGGATCGGACCAACATGTCTTATTCTGCGTGCTACGCGGAGTCACAGGCAGTCAGTAAAATGCAGAATACTGGATGAGACTGGATCAAAGATGCAACCCATTATTGCATATTTCAGAGGCCTGTGCTGCTGTAAGACTCATCACGTATTTGAAAATGCGTATCGTGCGTTCTGATACCTTAGATACCCTAAATATTGTCTAGTCAAATATAGAAATGGCTTATTTCACAAGAACTGCATTGATGAGCTTTACTCAGTAAATGAGGAGGTGGCTATGTCGCCCATTTATAGGAATAATCCGTGTTCTGATGTTAATGACAGGAAAGATAAGCTTCTGTGGAAATTTTGAAGAAAAACGGCTTCTTAATAGTCTATCAAGGCCAAAATTATTAACTTACTTGCAAATGAAAAAGATTTTCTTCCTGAATTATGTGTTACATCTCGCATATATAGAAGCCGGTTGAGATCTGGTGTTTTACTTCTGGCCACTGAAGTTGGTGGTTGAAGTGGAAAGTGACACATGAATAATATCTTTGGTCTATTTAGGGGAAAACTCCATCATTTCTCAAAAAAAGAGCCCATTTCTGCAACGTCAGCGGCACAAAGGAGAGGAAAGAATAGTAAAAACAGTCAGACTGAACAAACATTTCAAACATTTTGAGCGTTGTTAGTGGTGAAATAAACAGTGATTTCTGTTGCGTTGACTTGCCCAACGTCAATGCATCGTAAAGCCTTGTGGAGCTCAACCTGTTGATCCAATTCCAAGTTGGAGTAACTTTAAAAAAAAACCCCAATTGTAGAGCCTTAAAATCGGGAAATGGGACCATAAGAAATATCAACGCTCTCCTTTATATTTACAAAGTATAGCCATAATAATAGTTTAAAATGTAAAATAAAAGAACCAAATTTGTCAATAGAATGTGAAGAAACAGCTGTGGGGGCCACTAGCTCCACTGCTATCGTGCTAACGGTCACTATTTGTACGCCCAAAGAACACACAGATAAAGTAGCTTTCAGCAGACAGTGGAGTGAGTAGCCTTACCAGTAAAAACAGCTGTAAGTCAGACAAATGTACCTAAGTGGAAAAACCTAGTTGGTGGTTATGCTTTTGTGTGATGTCACAGTGTTTGTGCTGACAATAGGACCATGATTTAGCTGGCTGGCATCCTTGGCATAGTAAAACATTTAAATGTGTGGTTTATATTTTATCGTAGGGTCCGTCACGTTGCTGTTTTGGACGCGCTGTGAGCTTGTGTGGTTAATCAGGGCTTCACTAGGGTTGGGCAGGCAGTTTCATGGAGCCATTGGTAGCGTTTGAGCTGAAATGTGTCATTGTTGTTCGTGTGTACTTAGAAGAAACATTTTATTTTTACTGTGCACATTTCAAGTATTGCAGAAATGTCCCGTTTTAGAGTGAGCTGTGTCCTATTTAGGTGTGCCGCCGAGCCAGCGTGCATAATAAACCTTTATGATAAATTATATACCAGGTTTCATATTCATTCCGTGACACGTCTTATTGGAGCGCTTGGATGGGAGCCATCATTTATGTCTCCGTCTCAGGCACACCTAAATGGAGTCCAGTCACTCTTAATACAAGCATTTTCACCCTTGCCTGACGGTTTTATTTGCTTTTTGGCCTTTAACATAGTGGTTCGATCACCTTGCTTCTGTGAGCAGCTAAATGTATCTTTAGAGATGGAGATGAATGAACTTCTGACAGCGATGATATCCCTGTGCTGACAACACGGCCTACATCCGTCTGGTTTCACTCGGCAAAATAATACTTTGCCAAAGTAGCTAATTTTAAGATTTATTTGGCTGCATAAAGGAAACTAGAGCATGTTCTTATAGTGGAGGTCCCCAAGCAGAGTGGGGCTGTAACTCACCAGCTGCATCACAATACGATATGATATCAACTCTTTGGACAACGATACGATATTTTCTGATATCAGAAAGTCTGCTGCGATACGATTTTAATTTGATTTGATTTGATTCAAGGGGCCTGTGATTGATATCGGGCGATGTTACGAACCCAATTAAACCAATCAGTTACGTTTCGGGGTAAAAAAGTTTGATTTCTGTTTTGTTTTTTGTATTTGTTTACGAGCTGACAATTTTACAGCTGAAATGTTTCAGACATTTAAATGAAAGAGTGAAAGAATGTTTTATATTTTACAAACTTAAAGAGTAAATGAATAATTAAAACTATAATTGTATAGATGTAGCCTTAGTTGGTGTGCAGTAACCCAGTAACCAAAACAAAAGCCAAAGATGTCCTACAGGAGAACATGCCAGCGATATCCTGCCTCCCGAGTCTGCACACTGTTCATTGGTTGGCCTGAGGCGTTGTTGTGCCAACGGGGGCGGATGTAACAGGATGCCCAGCATCCAAATACAGAGAGGCAGCCACACTGCGGAGCACACGAGCATAAACACACACAGGAGCACAGTTCAGTATCAGCGAACGCAGCCCTGGAGATTAACTATCAGCTCCATCAGTAACATGCATTATCCCACTGGAGATAATCAAAGCTCTGTCTCTTGTCTTTCTTCTTCTTTCTCTTGCTCTTGACTTTCTCTCTTAACAGTTGTGTTATCGGTGTAACAGACCTGGCCTTTAGTATTTGTGCAGTGCCTTTGTGTCTGAATGTGCTGGTGAGACAAAGAGACAGTGAGTGTGAGTGTGTGTGTCCCGTCTTTTATTACATTTTCGGAGGCTGATCGTTAATTTGAAATAGTCACACAGAGTTGGATGCCTGCTTGGATAATAATCAGTAACAAATCCCTTTGTCATTGATGGTGAGCAATCTTTTGCATCTTCTTTTGCATTCAGTTGACCAAATCAAATCCAGGGACATGATATAAAGTTATTTTAGCAAAGACTTGGAGCAGTATGTTGAATTTGTATGGATTTGTCATCAACTGGTGGTAGAAATCAAATGTTGCCATTTTTCAGAGAAAAGATGTGGTCACATGGGAGAAGACAGCCTTGAACGCTTCTTTGGAACATGTGTTTAACTTTATGAATTGTCCACTTTCAAAGAGTTATTTAGCTGAATAATCGAGTATTTTTGGTAGCTAAACCTAACAAACAGGGCAGGAGTACATGCTTTCTGACAGAAAGCCCTCGAAGACTAACTGCTCTCATGTTCTAGACCTAACAAGTTATTTATCATTTTTAAATTTACAGTTTAAATGCATTGATGTCATTTAAGACAATTAAACTTTATCGTCACTCTAAAATGTTCTGCCTCCATTGTTTATCTGTTACAAAGGTTTGATAACCAAATTTGAGGAATCATTGTAAAATATTTGCATGTGTCGACCGATATATTGATATCGGAAGTTTTTTACCATCAAATATCGTTATTTCACTCTAAGGACGGGATGTCGAAGCCAAAGTTGTCTTCAGAACAGAATGCACACAGTATATTGGTACAGTTATGTTTCCAAATGGGCACGTTGGGATATGAGTGATTCACTGCTTTAGTTATGTATACACTTATTACACTTATTAAATTTGTAGCAGCACCAATGTGCAGTTAGGAAATGCTCATTTTCGGAAATGGCGCTGAGGGAAAGTATCATACCGTATATGTCACTATATTGTCTATAAGAACTCTCAAATGGGATTACGATACAACACATATTTGTCCAGTTGGTGGTGGGTGTCGATATCAACAGAGTACTTCATTCAGTACCCATCCAGTACGTTCGTTTAACCTCACCGCACCACAGACTGTATGTGCCGGAGCTGCCACGGCAGTTTGCCAGTCACACATTAAATCAAAATTTTCCAAAAACTGTAAAGAAAGTCATTAAATGCAATTAAACAAACAGCCATGTTGCTGCTGTTGTTTACTTCGACACATTTGTAAAACATGGCCACAGTATGCAGCGTCACCGCCCCCTGCTGGTGAAAATGTGAATTGTTTCGATAAACATCTGCATCGAATGGGTGAGTGACGTTAAAGTCACTGAACTGTTACGTCCCCATAATCCTAAATCAAATGTTGCTACTTGTATTAGTAGTGCTGAGTGCTGATAAACAGCCCTAATTGTGTAACTATACATCAAGTCTGTTGTTTTGCAGTGACATACAGTAATTTAGTGAGCTATATGTTTGCCCACAAAGCCTAATGTTATCTTCCAAACACCACAGCATTTTAGCTGCATCTATGAGGTTTTTTTTCTTTGAGAGATGAGGCTACGCAAACCATTTTTAGACATTTCCTGCAAATTTTCTGTCCTTTCTTTTACCGCCACCAAATAATTTATTCAGACGGCATGATCATAATACACTGAGATCTCCATTACCTGTAAAACCCTTAAGGCCAGAGTCGTTGAGGGGGGAAATTAGCAGCCGATTTAGCTCCTTCCTAATGTGGGAGCCGGAATTGTTCCAAGCTCCTTCCTCCCTTGCTTCGGACTGATCTTCCAACAATAACAACAACAACGAAAATGCTCCTAAAAATGTGCAAATCTACGTTTAAATCGAATGAACCCATTAGCTGCACAGTAACAAGCCTCCAAACGTGGCCACAAATGAGTACAGGAATTTTATGCGAACGCGGCGCGGGATGGAACCAGTGCTTTGTCGGGCTCGCTTCATTGATGAAAGCGGTACTAAATATAACCCTGTGAAACTGCATTCATTATCTCCTCTGGGTCTAAATAAACCCATCGGTTCCCTGAAGGTGAAAAAGGTACTAAGTTTGGCGTCAAAGTGATAAAATGTCTCAGAGGATAAATGAATAAGTGAGCCATAAAGCCAGCAGCAGGTTCTCTTAGCTTAGCATGAAGACAGAAGCCAAATTTTGCCTTCGAGCCCCTCTGAAGCGCACTGATGAACTGAATGTTGTTGTTTCGTCACGCTGTCACTCCCCAGAGTCTCCACAGGGTGATGATGAGTGACGACAGTGTCAAATATTAATTAGTGAGATTCAGGTGTGTGGGATAGCTGATTCTGTTACCTTTAGACAGACAGGCAGAGCTGATTGGCCCATTTGTAGTCACTATGCTAAGCTGTGTAGCTTTAACAGACAGATATCAGAATGGCATCAGTTGTCCGACAGACAGTGTGTTTCCAAAAACGTCAAATCGTACCTGCAGAGGGCTTTGATAATGATATATAAAATATTAACATGACATGATGATGTGATGTCAGCCGGCGCATCAAGGGGGGCGCGAGGAGCACAAATATTGTTTAGCATCAAAAACACCCTTTTTACGCTCTCACAGCTGTTTATTTATTTAGACACTGTTTGTGTCCTCGATGCGAGGATGCAGCTCGCACACTGGAAGTTGTATTCACAGCACACTGTCTGACTCTGTCTCTGCTCTGTTTGTGTCTTGGCAGGTATTTATGAGCAGACATTTCTTATACAACTGCAGCCAACCGATCCTGGATGTGAAGATAGCCTTTTGTCAGGTGTGTGTTCCTTACAGGTAAAAAAGGTACAGTATTCCTTCACTTCCATTTCCCCGTCATTGCTCTAACTGTCGTGGTGTGTTTCTGTGTGTTAAAACACGGTTCATGAATTTAAACCACCCTTTCTAAGCATAGGGCTGCAACAATTGTTTTAAGCATTTAATCATTGCAGCTCTATGATTTTTTTAAAATGTGAAATTTAAAATTTCTTTCACTATGAGGTACAGTTTTTACGTATCCCACAGAAAATTTGATTCGTTTCTAGACTTAATAATTAACTCCCCGCAGAGCTCATAAAACTCTTTATAGGTATTACAGTTATTCCATCAACTTTTCACATGACACTGGGATCTCAAGTAAAGTCATTAACCGTGAAGTGTTACATCCCCTTGTATGTGGATGTAATACCTTAAACTGTACATGCTATATCTTTTGTGTGTGTGACAGAGGATTGCATGGTTTCCACCGTGGCTCGGTATTAAGATGCTACGCATGGGATGTCTGTGTTACACTTGCATGTGTAAGTTGATGTCTGATAGGTTAGTGAGAGCTGCAGTCCAGCATATTAAACTGATTAGATCATAGGTTTGACTGATTTTAGACTTAATTGTATTACATTGCATAAATTGTTTTTTCCTGGTATTTGTGTGTACGTTGTTTCGAACCTGTGCCCTTCAGTAACACATAACTTTGTTGTGTCCATGTCTTTAGTCTGGATAAGCCAGTAAAGACATTACTGTCTCCAGTGCCGTTACATGACTGCTGTAGAGTTTACATTTCAGCTTAAAAAACGTCTAATGTAATCTCACAGCCCCATCTTTAATCCGCTTAAAAATGCTTTCAAATTGCATGGTCTGCAAACATCCAGTTGTGCACACAGGTGATTTGTCCATTCCTCCTTTAAAAGGTTCAACTTGTAATTACAAACCACATGGGGGCAGTATTTTACTCCTTTGCAATGACACAAAGTTCTAAGTTGGGTACGTTTAGACATGACTAAACAATGCGGTGTCCTCAAAAATGTTACTAAACCGCAAATTCAAACTCATCTCATAACACTAATGTCAGTTGAGACTAAAGGCAGCTTGTAGTTTGAAATTATTTCTGTGCGGATTGATTGATCATTATATGGCCTAATCTTTCCACTTTTACTAGTTTTATTAACTCCTAACACAAATGTTGCATTATTTGGGGAAGTGCATACAGACTCAAATTTAATGCATACATGACATCACTAAAATAGCAGCAGCTAAATACGTACTATTTGTTGATTTTAGTGTTACATCTAACTGTGAATTAATCTTTGGTGATGCTCATACAGATGTTATATTGCAGCCTACTTGCCGGGCAAGTACAGACATTAACCGTCTCCACCATCACTGACGTAGTTCGTTTTCTGCCGTGTTTACTTCATGCAGGGTTTTGGAAAACAAGTGGATGTGTCTTATATCGCAAAACATTACAACATGAGCAAAAGCAAAGTCGACAACCAGTTCTACAGTGTGGAAGTAGGAGACTCCACCTTCACAGTTTTAAAACGCTACCAGAACTTGAAGCCCATTGGCTCTGGAGCTCAGGGAATTGTCTGGTAAGTAAAAGTTCTTTCTTTTTGTCTCTCCTGTTTTGAATTTTTTATGCATTATTTGATGGTGCTTGTTAGTCTTGTTGTCCTTCTTTTTTTTCTTAATATATTTTTAAGAACAGCATCACTTACAAAGTTACAGAAGGATTTTGATGAAATTTTCATCTCAGGTGTTTCTTTGCCCATCCTACAGCTGATTAGATTTCGATGGCAATAGGTCAAAGGTCGAAAGCATGTTTTTGTTTTTTTTTGCCATAACTCCAGAAGGAAATAAAAATGTCCAGCTGGTGTCATTTTGTAGCTGACAGCCCCGGACACAAATGATTAAATTTGTGGCTCCCAAGGTCAAAGGTCAAAAAACTTTGGGGGGGATTTTGCTCCTGAATGATTTCACATAAAGAGCTCTAACTGGTGTCATTTGGCCCTGGCTTCAGATGATTAACTTTTCGCGTGTCTACATCAAAGGTCAAGGTCACTGAAAGGCCGTGCACATTTTGGACATATTTCCAAAAGGAGTTGACATACAGAGGTGTAAATGGTGTCATTTATGGTGTCCATCAAATAGCTAGAACCAGCTGGCTCTGCTGTTTGTGTCACACATCAGGTTGCATCAACAACATGCACTCTTTTTGGACCAAAAAAACCCAGAATCAGTTATGTTCTTTGATGCTGGTACATGTGTGTGATAAAATATCCAATAAAACAAAACTCTTAGACTGGAGGCCCTTCCAAAATCTTACCAGATGGGGTCATGGAACCACTGTTCAAAACTATAAGTCTAATTATATCTTTAAATATTACTGTGACAGTAATACCACTTGTAATTAACAGAAACATGCTGATCACTCTGGTTAATATCAATTTGACTGCCTGACGGAGCTTTTTTTCAAGCAGATCACCCAAGTGAGATGTTCCAATTTATCCTCACATAAAATGGTGAAATTATCATTATTTCTCACTGGGAGCTGGGAAATCTAAAAGTACAATAAAAACAAACAATCCCTGTGTTTAGTAGAGAAATCGGGAATTAACCATAAATGCGGAGCCTTCTCCAGTGCTAACCGCTGGTTACATGTCTGTTTCGATTACGGATCTGTCGGCCATTAATCCGGATTGCAGAGAGTGTTGGTATTCATTGTAATTCATCTCATGGCTGTCCTGTCAGAATGCAGCGGAAACAACTGCCAGGGCTGACGAATCGCTTTTATGTTCGACCAAACAGATCTTTAAGTTATAGTTATATTAAAGCAGTGCTGCTCCTGCTCCTCTCCTGCTGTGAATTAAATCGAGATGATTTAGTTCCTCGTATCGTGTTCGAAGAATCTCTGGCCCTGAACTCACCTTCCTTTCTTGTCCTTCCTTTGCTTCCCATGCCCTCGGCCCTTCTCCCCTTCTGCTCCGAAGTAATTTTATGTGTCCGCAAGGGAGCTTGGACAGGCTGAAACTGCTTATGCTGGGACTGCGCCCGCTCAAAGGATTTCGTAGAGATGGATGGCTGAGAGACAGTTCAGATTTAATTTAACCTGCTGTGCTGCATGGCTGTCATGTGGTGTCATGTGGCGATGGTATTATCACAACCAGACCTCATAAAGCCCCGGACTGAGACCAGCACAATATCCCCCGATTATGGGGATCAAATCGGACACATTATGGCTCATTTAGATGTTAACAAGCACATCAGCAACATGTCACAAGAAGCTGACACGTGTCACTATGCTGGAGGAAGGATTTTGTTGTAATATAATGAATTATTAAAAACAATTAATCCTCACATTGATGGTGTAGCCACATGTGCAGCTGTCTGATTTCCTTTAGCAGTTATTACATTAGTCCCCTCACAGCAGCTGCACACAGACATCAATACTTCACAGGCAGAGAGTTATCCAGAGGCTTACCAGCAGTGTTTGCATCCTGATTTTCTTATGCAATCACAAGACTCTGGCCCCTGTAAGGCCTGAGAACAGGCTAATGAGAGAAAACTCTGCCCTTGTTGCTGTCACCCCAATCTGTGCACATCGCTGCCCTCATGACTCGTGCGCCTGCTCACGATGAGCTTTCAGAGGCATCTTGTGCGAGGGGGGGGATAAAGGCTTTAAGTAGTTGAGCTGGTCATGACATCATCTTTCACTCGGCTAGAAATGTGATGACAGGCTTAAGTCCCTATTGGATCAATGCTTTTATGAAGACTCCACAGTTTCCATGGTCACGCAGCCATCCCTGGCCTGCAGTCTCCAGGGACATGACGAACCACAATGCATCTCGGCTCAGTCACGCACGAACCCACGCGCAGCTTCGTCTTTATTAAGGCAGCAGCAGTCCTGACTACAGACGGCTTGAAACTCAATTTGTGCCATCTCTGTGTCAGAAAAGGTGCAGGCTAAGTTATAGCTGAGAATGTGACGTGCGAGGCGGCTTTTTGGCGACTTTAACTGGCGACTTTAACTTTAATTCGATACCAGAGCGCTTCTTTTGTAAATGATATTATTAATGTTATTGTTGTTGTGGATGGTTGCTTGCGACTATACTAAGTACAGCATATAGCACTTCTTATTAAGAAATAGAAAAAATATACAGAAATGCATTAATTCAAATTAATTATGAGATTATGAGATTATTATGAGTGCAAATTCACGACTAGGTCATTCAGTTTTCAAGTTAAATATTTGAATAAATGTGAGAACTGTGTAGAGAAAATAAATATCTACACTATCAAAAAATCCTTTACCTTGGCTCGTCTGTGTTTTAAGACTGAAAGATCTCCAAACCAACATCGTGTTGATTTTGCTGAACACTACCTCGGTTGCAGCCTGTTTCGGTATGGCTCCCTTCTGGGTACAACTTTACAACCTCTAACTGAGTTCTAGAAGCCCAAACTATGTATATCTTTAAAATGAATTAACAGATTTTTTTCTAAAACACATTGGGTATCGTCTTAAAATATCATTATTATTATATCCGATTGTGAAATCTGGATAAGAAGGAGGATCAGCAAGTGGATCGGTGATGCCTGGATCGGATTGGTTCCCATCTCTAATTGCCTCTTTTATCCGGGTCCAAGGCAAAATTTTAATGGGCTCTTTCTTGGCACATTTACACCAAGCTTTTGCAGCATTTTGGCTGAAATCCATCCAGTAGATTTCTCCTGCGAAACTGACCAACCGACGGACATTAAACACATCTTACAGCCGTGTACGCAGGTGGATAACTGCACTAAATGAGAATCCCTGCTGGGCTGGTATTATTAACATGTTGCCTGCTGCAGTGGAAAGTGCTCTTAGCTGAACAAGACAGAAAGCAGCAGGCACAGCGTTTCTTAAGTAAAAGAGACTGAGCGCAGTTGTTGTCGTCAGCACAGAGTTGGTTTAACTCCATCGATGCTGCCGTGCCTGCTGGCTGTTCTGCTTGGTTAGTGTCTGAGTGGTCTTTTAGAAACTCCTCACGATACACTTCAGGATAGATTCACAACATTAATAATCCACGAAATCGAAAACATGCTGGTAACCACTGCCTTTCTAAGACGAATTGCGTGCATCGCTGTCACATTACAAAAATTCCTGGGTCTGCCCTTTACCTGGGGAGCCTGACGGGAGCTGGTCGGCATAAAGACTGACAAAACAGCAAGCCTGACACTGTCCAAACATCCCGTCAAGTAAATCTCTGTTCGTATAGCACCAGATCACCGCAGAAAGGTGGCTCAAGACGTATTTCATGATGAGATTTGGACCAAACAATCCAACCACAAGCAAGCACATTATGGCATTTGAGATGAAAAACTGCTTTTTAACAGGCAGAAACCCTGGAGCAAGTCCCGGATCAAGGTGGACAGCCCTCTGCCTTGACCGTTTGGGTTAATATAACAATAATAGCAATAGTAATAGTGATGATGATAATGTTAATAATAGTAACAATAGTAATGTAATAATATAGGCAGTGAGCATCAAGCATGGGAACCTGTGAGTTAGTATAATGCATTGATGGGATGATTGACGGACATTTATAATGTAAATAAAGCTGCCTCCCGGCACCCTTACATTTAGCTAATTAACTGATTAGTTCTGCCCTAAAACCAAATGTAAAAATGACAAACAGTGTTATGATAATGTAGCCAGGAGGAGCTTAGCATAGCTGTGAGCAGATCCCACCCAGGGTAAAATGTTGGAATATCTCTTGGCCGTTGAGTTGTGATTCATTCATGGCAGCAACTGGAGAGCGTCCACTGGCTGTTTGGGGACGGGATGGTAGCCCCCACTGCCCGCCTTGTAGTCACATCATTAATTAGCCAAAATTAAATACATTTGCCACACTCATTAAAAGTGAAAATGATCAATGTTCTTGGTAAATTAAGTGGAAGGACTGTATTTTGTGTCAATTTTTTAATTAGATACGCAACCCTGAACGAAAGCAGACGCACGTATTCCCCTAAATGTCTGTTAACTGAAAAGGTCTTACGTCATGGAAAAACGGATTTTCCAAGTCTGTGTTTGCTTCTGTGTTTTGTCACGCAGCGCGGGCTATGACGCTGTCCTGGACAGAAATGTAGCCATCAAGAAGCTGAGCAGACCATTCCAGAACCAGACCCACGCCAAGAGGGCATACCGGGAGCTGGTGCTCATGAAATGTGTCAATCACAAAAACGTAAGTGACTCAGCGGCGGGGCAGCATTGTTCGGAAGGAAAAGAGGTTGAAGGGAAGTGAATCCATTGTTGGAAAAGAGGCAGCTTTACCCTAGTCCGTGTCTATTTTTGCTCCTCAATAAATCCTTTCATGACAAATGAGAGATCAGCGACTGCGATGTTGTGACTGTGCTGAATTCCATGCCTCCGAGAAATGTTCCCGAGCTGGCAGGAAAGTCAAAGGGAGAGCAATTCAAGGCACAAATGTGGTCTTCAGTGCTGCAGTTTGCTCTCTTTTCTTCTTCTTCTTCTTTTCTCCTCCTCTCTCCCACATTTATCCTTTTGTCCCGTCTCACTTTTTCGGGTGGCTCTGTGACCTTCATCTTGGTCATTGTTCCCAAAGTGTGTGTAACTCAGATATCCACGCGTTCTTCTCTGTTTCAGATCATCAGTTTATTAAACGTCTTCACGCCACAGAAATCATTAGAGGAATTCCAGGATGTGTGAGTGTCAGCTTTTGCACAGTTGAAAAGTGATTTAAGAACATGTAACGTGTTTATGACTCTTTCATACGTTCGGCTGAATGGATCTTAAATCCTTTTCTCAGTTACCTCGTGATGGAGCTGATGGATGCCAACTTGTGCCAGGTGATTCAGATGGAGCTCGACCACGAGAGAATGTCCTACCTGCTCTACCAGATGCTGTGTGGCATCAAACATCTGCACTCAGCCGGCATTATTCACAGGGTAGGAACGCGAGACGCTTCCGTTTTCCTGTTGTTTTTTTTTTTTGTTGTACCGTTTGAGATTGCGGATGTCCAACACGAGTAGGCTTGTTGTTAAGTTGGACATCAATTTCATTTGGCCAACGAGAGAAGCAGGGTCACACTGCAGCGAGCAGGATTAAATCCCTGCAGTTTTCACAGGGTGGGAAACCTATGAGGGAGGACAGTGGAGGGAGAACACCACTGAGAGGTCGACAGTGGGAGCTGCCAAAGCGCATAAGGAACAAAGAGAATAAAGAGAACCAAATCACTGCTCCAGTGTTCCTGGTGACTGTCACATAATTATTCTACTATAATATTTATTCCGTTTTTAAGACAGAAATTATTAAGCAGAACATCTCCTCTACAATATTGAAAATGTGGATAAATCTTGAACGTACGCTCCAAAAAAATAAATGCAACACGTTTATTTTTTTGCACACTGATTGCAGGAGCTGTTGATTGTGAACAGAATGTTCATTTCACCACCATAAGCTGCCTCCAACATCCCTTCAGAGACTTTTGCAGTACATCCACCAACATTTAGCAAAGTTTCATTGTTAACCAATACAGATTTGATTTTGAATTTGTGAACCGAATTTGAGGGAAATAAGCCTTTTGTTGGCATGTAGGAGATCACACATCTTGTACTTCAATTAATAGAAAATGAGATCAAAGACAAAACTGTTGCATTTATAGTTTGTTGAGTGTACACAGAAAGAGAAAAACATAGAGTGAATAAAAATTAAGTAATAATAATATTAATAATTGCAGCAATTAAAAAAAAGCTATTGTCTAGATACTAAACTTTTCATACAAAGGAACAGTAAATTTGAGTTTCATTATATACATGTTCAGCAATCACACTATATATGTGTTCATTTTAAACATTATACATACATATATATACACACGTTCATTATATACATGTTCAGCAATCACACTATATATGTGTTCCATTTTAAACATTATACATACATATATACACACACATTTATGGGCAGGTATATATTTCACAAAAGTTCGACATATTGGAAAATGAGCTTCAGAGTCTAGTGGTGATTTAAATGAGAAGATTGTTAACACTTTTTTGTCTGCACAGTAAATACAAAGCTACAATTAGCAGTCGGTTAGCTCAGCATAACGTTTGAAAACAAAGAATCCTTCACGCATCCTATAGGAAATAGTTTTTACAATTTTTTTAAAGGTTTATAATTCAAACAGATAGTGATTAGATGTCATGGTAGTTCAGTATTCAGACCACAGTGGCATTAATCTTAACGTCCAACTTTAGGCAAGAAAGCAAATGAGTGTAAAAGTACCTGGCAACAGAGAGTAAGGTTGAAAAATTGCCAAAATAAACCTGTTTTTTTCCTGCTCCAGGACCTCAAACCAAGCAATATAGTGGTGAAGTCAGACTGCACCCTGAAAATCCTGGACTTTGGTCTGGCTAGGACCGCGGGCACCAGCTTCATGATGACCCCTTATGTGGTGACTAGATACTACAGAGCCCCAGAGGTTATCCTGGGCATGGGATACAAGGAGAATGGTGAGATCACGCAACAACAGCATGTTTGAGCTTGTGGGCATCAAAACCAGATAACATTAGAGTCTAATATGCACTGATGCTTTTACCAGATCCGAAACAGCTCAGAGGTTGATTGGTGTAAGTGTAGCAGTATTTTATAATATCTCTTAATGGAACTATTTTCAATTTTTTTTATAATTTCACGCAAACCTCTGAATAATAAAGGCTTCTAGAGAGGTCTGCATTGTGTGAGAAAAGACAAGAAAGGGGATTTCGGTCAGCGATGTTCATTAAACGCAGTGAGGATGAAAGGCTCAGAGGACGTGGAGACAGATGCAGGTCAAAAACAGAATGTCCACCAAATCCAAACGGCGCAAGCAATGAAGCCACAGTCCACAAAGCCAGAAGGCAAAACAAAAACAATCAAAAAACAATCAAATACAGCAGAGGAGCAGCGGAAATGCTAGGAAGCGGGCACACAATGGAACAGGACAAACTGGCAACCAAGGAGGGAAGAACACAGGCTTAAATGCACAGGGAAGTGAATTTTAACAGGACGAACAAAGACAGGAAGTCCGAGTCATGACAGTGTCTCTGTGTGTCTGCATTAAAAGTCCCTCCATGAAAGTATTATTTGTAAAAAGGTTGATTTGAGGCGTTGAAGGCAGGAGTCACTGACCAGGTATGTGATTGACTGCCAGCCAAAGGACATATGACTCAAGAGTCTTATTTCTCCCACGGATGGAAGCCTGTTGGCTCCAAGGCTTTGAATTTCCTGTTGCTACTCTGTCCTTCTCTTTTTCTGTTCCTCCTCTCCCCTCCCGTATATTTAATATCTCTTGATCTCTATATAACGTGCTCCTCATTAATTACTCGTGACTCAGCCAATAACAGCTAGTTTCTACTCACGTCTTCTCCCAGAAAGCTTGACTGACCTCCTTCTCTTTTCTTTTGCTCACCTCTATGCATGCAGTGGATATATGGTCGGTGGGGTGCATTATGGGAGAAATGGTGCGCCACAAAATCCTCTTCCCCGGGCGGGACTGTATCCTTGTGAACGCACAGCGATATTATCTGATGGTAACACTAATTTTGTACATGTCTGCTGCATATGATGAAGAATAAATTCAAACTCAGCCATTTTTTTGTTGTTGTAACTGCCACAATTCATGTTGGGTTTCTAGTGAATCGGTTGTACGTTTCACCAGGTATTTTTGGTCAATTTCCATTTATTTGCATTATTTTTCATTGTGTCAGAAGATGGCTGGCCTGATGTTCTCTGTATGTTACTGAGGTGAACTAAACTCCACTCACAGCTGGCTTTTCTTCTTTTAACACTTTTAATGTTCACCTTTAATTCACCTTAAATTATATCGTGTCACGTCCTCATGTAAGTGTATCTGAATTGAGCCTTACTCACTCTCATAGTTTGGCAAAAGGAAGCTCCCTCTCACCAATATCGAAGTCGCCGTTTCGAGTAAATGTAAATGAATCCCCAAGAGATGAATGTGCGACTAGTCCTCGTGTTGAACTGGCGCACATGTGTGCGCATGTGACTTAAAGTACATCTTGCCATCTGTGGGTGCCCACACATGTGAGTCAGACGCAATTATTTAGCATTCATTAACGATAATGAATAATTGATTCTTTTATTTCGAGCATCTGTTATTAACAGCTTAGCTGAACTCAGCTCAGTAGCGTGAGGAAAGTTCACGGATGAATTCGGAGACTCGTTGCATGATGGGACGCAGTTGCTGCGATGGGGAGGTGTGTTCGATATGTTGCTTTTTGTTCAATTGTCCTATGAAAAGATGACAACACCAGGGTTGAATAAAAACAAATGAATTAGCACCTCATGCTCTTAAACTGCATGGGTTGGAGAAGCAGCAGATAGGCAGTGTGTTTGCACTGGTGCTTGCTCTCCAGTCTGTACATCCCTAATCGTGTGGTCCCTGAAAGATTAATGCTCTGACTAACCAGAAAACTCCAGCACTGAGCTCTGCAGCATCTCTCTCCATCTGTCTCTGCTCTCACAGCTGCCTGAATTTCATATCACCTAGCACTCCCTCTTTTATTTTCTGTAGATCGATGAACTGTAGCCATGCGCACTTTTTATTCATCTTCCAACAGTTGATTAGTGTGGGGCTGGTACCCTGTCGCTGATCTTAAATTGCCTTATGGACTCTTTCAACCTGAAATATTAACAGACTGAAGTTGTCTGCACCTTCCCGAGTGCCTTTCAAGCCATGAAATAGATCAGCAGCCTGTCTGCACGGCTCACAGCACACTGAGGGTGACTGTGTCTACGATGGCCTTTAAGCATAGCAGTGTGTTAGATAAGTGGCTCTGGAGTCTCAGTAGGGGAACTAAAGCTGGCAAAAGTAAAAGGAGTGGAATAAATATTATAATTTTGCAGATATACAACAGGCAGACTCTAAACTAATGTGGCATATCAGTGATGGTCCTTTTCAACAAATCGTCCTGGCCGTTGGTTCGTGCGAGCGTTGCTTCAGAGTTGGTGCAGCATATGAACCTTGCAAGACCTTGGTTGCATTTTCACAGGCATGAGAGCTACTGTACAGTCATTACATCACCGTATATGTCTTACATAAGCAAATCCCTTCTAAATTTTCAGTGGAAAAGTCCGTCCACAAAAGCACTGGTTGATAAAAACGGCAGCGTTAAGGTTTTACTTGGTCTGTGCCCCCCGATGTAGTAAGTGGTTCAATATCAGCGAAGTGTTGACGCTACTCTGCAATTTTCCTGACTGAGAGCCAGTTTTTTGGCTCTCAAACCACAGACTGCTCATCTGTAAAGATGGACGACATGAGCACTCTCTTAAAGTGAATCAAAATGTCTTAGGGTGCATTCAGTTTTGCTATCATGTGTATCACCCCTGCACCAAAGAGCAATTTGTTTTCGAATTTTTTCAGGCACTGTATTCAGGCTCTACTAATCCTACCCGTGACAATAGTTTTCAGCCAGTCACAGGTAATTTCAAAGAGTGGGTGTTCCTCTTGGCTGTTCTGCAAAGGTATACGAGAGTGTACGTCCCAGTAGATGGTGACAGGCCGATACAAAGGTGGACATCTGAAGCACGACTGTCCCTCCTCCCCAGTTGGCCTGCGTTTACATTGCTCCGAGCACGGTTACTTCTCGTACATACATCATCACGTTGAGAGAACATGACGGCAACTTTACTGGTTACGTGGAGCCTTTTTGTTCAGACATGACACGCTCACATTTGTGAATTCATCAATTATGCAATGTGGCGACTGATTATTGCGGACACAGCAGGAGGCATTCATTTATAATGTCATGTTTGCTTTGCTTACTTGTGCTTGTGTGTACCGTACAAGAGCACACTTCTTTCAACCGTGCCAGGGCCAAGGAAGTGTACCTTGGCCTAGTGTAATGGTCCCCTGTTGGCTCCCTTCTCTGTTATTTCAGGTAGGACTTGGGCCAAACTAAAAAAATTGAAGTACACCTCCGGTCAACTTGGTTTATATTCATAAACCAGTTTGGTTTTGATTATTTGATGGTGTAAAAACGTCACGACTGACAGCTTGGATCTGCTTGCGACTGGGTGGGCGAACTCCGTTCTTTGCCTCCGCTACCCAGGCGCTACTGCACAGACTGTGGCTCCAAATGGGGTCGCCAGCACAAAATGGCAGACTGGCAGGGAAAATATTATGGGTTGCCATAGAGGTGAGATGCATCACCACTGAAAAATAGAATTTGGAACCGCATCATCGCGTCATCAACACAGGGATGCAAGTATTACAACTTGGACTGTGTAATTCATTTCTAAGGTAGTGGTTGAGTTTTCTTTTTCGTTTTATAGATGTTGATAATCTGAATGTGTTTGTGCATGTGCCTGTGTGTGCACGTGTCACCCTAGTGGACATGTGGTCAGTTGGCTGTATCTTTGGAGAGGTGATAAGAGGGACAGTGCTGTTCCCTGGGACTGACCGTATCCTTCTGACTGTCTCACTCACAGTCTTAAACATGAGAGACATCCCACAGTTTCCCTGAGTGACGATGCGTTCAGGTAGATAGTGGAACGTCATACTTGTTGCAGCACGCACGACACCTCCAGCTGTCTGCGCATATCCAACTATTTACCAAAGGAGCCGTGGATTAGAATCAGTGGACCGTGGCCAGTGGGAAATGGAGAAGAAAAGTAATGTGGATCTCTGATGGCACTGGCCCCCTCTGTGAGAAAGGAGGGCTAAGATAGTACTCTACAACCATAATTGTACACACACACACACACACACACACACACACACACGCTAATTTGAAACTCATGTATTATCGGTACTCTACAACCATAATTGTACACACACACACACACACACATGCTAATTTGAAACTCATGTATTATCCAAAGGAGGCTCATCAGCAGTTTTGTTCTTTGACAATTCCAGTAATCTCAATGCTTTTACGGTAACATGCAGTTTGTATTTGATTTTTTGAGTCCCAAGCAGTCAAAAAATGTGATAGAGTGATGCATTTTAAAAAGATGTTTTCAACCCGTTGTATTCTCCAATGGATGCATCTTTTTGTGGTTACATGTGACTCAGCTCTTTTAGAGAGCAGAACTACTTTGTGAGACTTGGTGATGATACCTGATTGTTCCCATCCATCCATAATTTTCTCATTTTTCTTCATTTGATTTCCTCAGTTTTGCACTAATCTAACCTTTCACAAGTAAAGATATCTTTTTACGATTCCCGAGTACACGCGTGTGTGCGAGAGTGGCATACAGAATGCCGCGTGTTTCCCTTAATCCCGAACCACCGTGCAGACATCGACCAGTGGAACAAGGTGATTGAGCAGCTGGGAACGCCCTCGCCGGAGTTCATGAAGAAGCTCCAGCCCACAGTGAGAAACTACGTGGAGAACCGGCCAAAGTACGCAGGCCTCACCTTTCCCAAACTCTTCCCCGACTGCCTTTTCCCTGCTGACTCTGAGCACAACAAACTCAAAGGTGAGAAACCTGCATGAATGAAGTATGTTTTCATCATTTCACCAGACTGGGGCTATAGGTACTATCTCCGATCTGTGTCTCCATTCTATCGATGGGTCGTTTAAATTTAAAACCGTTGTAGCTCTATAGGCAGACGCACATAATACTGTCCCCATGGTGTGATTGTTTAGTTACCTCTACGGTATTTCTAGAATGAAGCCACATAAAATAAATTATCTACACCACTAAATCGCTTGTGTCGGACACAATTGCACCTTCACCTACTTCTCACGCAGGACATACTGACAATTACACACATTACGTGAGATGTAAAAGTTCTGTTTTTTTGCAGGGTAACTGTAAAAAGCTATTCTAAACCTAGACGACACATGTAGTTTAGGGGAGATGCCGTTAAATTCATAATAATTTTATTAGTTATATGTTTGTTTACCTGTGATGTCAACATGGCTGCCATGAAAAGGGTCTGTTACGCTAGTGTTAAATATGCCCCGTGGGGGATGGGCGTTTCCCCTGTTGGAAACAGGAAGTGTTTGCACCATTTTATATTATTAGCATAGCTTCTGATGTGTTGACTTTATTTTAGTACCTTTTTATTTCATTTTCTTTTAACTAAACTATTACGATAAACATGCTTAAAACAGGTCAAAGGAGGTCAAATGTTCGGAGATCTTTGACCTCCAAGGTCAAGGTCAAGGTCTCTAACCTGAAATCAGGTTGTTGTAAGGTCGCGGTGACCTTGTGCTATATTAGCTTCTTCCTGCTCCTCCTGTTTGAAGTGGCTATGTATTTTTTAGGTTTTGTTAACGTCATTTTCAGAATCAAAACTTTCACTGTTTCACTGATTTTCATCTTGCCTTTGGCTTCCATATTAAACTGAAGTACACTCATTTGAGTGTATTTTGAGCCCCAATCCCCGAGCCTTGGTCAATTCACTCCATTTTTTGCAGATTAATTCAAACGTTTCAGTCCGTCACGGTTGAAGTTCATAGTGGAAATTCCTTCCAATCAGATATAGCACAAAGTGCCTTTTCTGCTTCCCTGCTCCCACATTAAAGCTCCTGCGTGGTAGAGTTCTCATGGAGAACATTAGTATTCTGGCTGCATTTCGCTGTGAGTGACAGCGCTGAAGGAAATGCACCCAGAGAGAGAGTTGAAGAATGTTTTGCGCTGTTACAGGTAGGAACTGAGGCAGACATCCTTTGGGCTTTGGTATTTTTGAACTGTGGGAGGAAGCCGGATAAAGAGGAGGGACGGCGGAGGACTGAGAGTGGAGTCATTTTACAGATTTACCATCCTTTTGTCGTCAAACTCTTGCGCATCGTCTCCGTTTCGCCTGGCTCGTCCGTCTTCTCTCTGTTCTCAGTTCAGCTTCTCCAGTCCTTTACTGCTGCAGACCTATTTATAGCGGGGTCAGCGTGTAGGAGAGGAGGCTGCGCCGTTTAAAGGCTCTCCATTTCAGTTCAGTCAGAGAGGACTTGAGGGGGAGCGAGAAACTGAGTTGATGCTGTTTTTTTGTATGTCAAGAAGCAAAACGTTTGTAATGTTTACCGATGCCCTTTAAAAACTATAATTCAAAACCGGTAACGGGTAAGATTTCCCACGTGTTCACCATGTGAGTCAGAATCATGAATCTCAATTAGATAAGAAAAGCAAAGAGATCTGGACGGAAGCATTGCAAAATGTATCTGGGCCTCATAAAAATGATCAGTTTTGCCCTCAGAATCCTCTTTATTAGCCAATTCTGGTTTCCTTTGACAAGCTGCTGCTTCTTCTCTTTAATCCCTGGCATTTCTCAGTTTCCCCTCGGCGTATTAGTAGCATAAAGGAATGTTCCTTTGCTTTATAATCTCAAGCAGATGTTTCTGTTTTTCTTCCGAACCACAGCTAGCCAGGCCAGAGACCTGCTGTCCAAGATGCTGATCATCGACCCCGCCAAGCGGATATCGGTGGACGAGGCCTTACAGCACCCCTACATCAACGTGTGGTACGATCCAGCTGAGGTGGAGGCGGTGAGTGGGCCTTTGCCACGTCCGTGCATTGATCTCCAACCCGAGCTCAGTGCTCCCCTCTTCGAATGGTCAATGCTGTTTTACCTCCGAGAAAACAATGCTGTTATTTTACCTCTCAACAAAGTTATTATCAGTTTTCAACAGTGAGTGTTTGTAGTTGATCCGGTGAAGTGTGACATCTTCATTAACGTGACGTTAACGTGAGGCGATAGTGAGCTCAGAACAACCGCCCTACATCTGAGAGAAATAATCTGATGGGACTGTGTTGTTCTTGAATTCTAGAGATTAAAGGAGACACTTGGGCACCTTTAGGTCAATAAATAGAATCTGAATATACTGTATATATGTTTTTACATACAGCATTGCAGTAACGTGTGGTAATAATATAGGTAAAAGGTAACTCCTGTGTATGACAGAGTTTAAGGGCCACACTGAGGATTTTTTTTTTTTAAATTTTGAGACTAAAGTCATAAATTCACGATGAAAAATTCCTAAATCTATGAGAGAAAATAAGTAATCTTGCAGGAAAAAAAGGTCGGAATTTTCCGAGAATAAAGTTGTTGTATTATTAGATTTTATGCGGGAGTAAACAAAACAGGCAGTTTGGAATAAACTCAGATGATAATGTGGTGCTGATGTGAATTGTGGCACATCAATAGAAGAATCAATCAATGGTCGAATATCCCTATTTGTAAACCTATACCACCCTCATTATGGCCCAGGGGATCGAGCTTCTGAATTCTGTCTACTAACAGGGTCTGAGTCGGGGTGTCGAGGAGCTTTGGCGGTGCCAGACCAGCATGTTTTTAACTGTTATCTGTTGTCTGATTTTTGCTTCTTTTCCTCAGCCTTATCCTCTTTTATGCACATGAATGTTACTATGACAAGAGCTCTATCTGATCAACCATCACGACGACCTCATCTTCATCAGGATCAGGATCTTCATCACCCCTCCTCACTAAACTGAAAACTGCAACTGCACTTTGAGCTTCTTTTGGTCAAATTAAGTCATCAGCTCACAGAAATATTAATATAATTCTGCTCCAATCTTGGGAGAATTCAGACTGCCTGAGCTAAGGGTTGCTATGGCTACAACCAAAGATAATTAGCAAGGCAGGGAGTATTATGAGCAGCAGTTGGCGGTTATGTTTAATTGGAGGTGTCTTTAAATTCTGGCTGTATTTTGCAAAGTAATCACCATTTTTGTGATTAATGATAAAAAAAAGTACATTGCTGTAAATTATTTTAAGAACTGAATGTGTGTCCCATAGTTACATTTTTCTAATTGCCATTTTTATTTGCCAGTCAGAACTTAACATTGCCAAACTTCTGGGTCACAGTTAATGATGTTGTTAGTGAAATGGCCGTGCTTCCTCCCCTTTTAGCCTCCTCCTCAGATCTACGACAAGCAGCTGGATGAGAGAGAACACTCCATTGATGAATGGAAAGGTGAGAAAAAATAAACAAATATAGAAGCGTTTCACTGGGTAATATGAGAAGAAATTGTGCCGACGATGTGCTGTCCTTCCTCGGCAGAACTAATCTACAAAGAGGTGATGAACTTTGAGGAGAGAACGAAGAATGGCGTTGTGAAGGGACAGCCTTCACCTTCAGGTACTCTCACTGCATAACCCTAATCGCTCTGTAAGTGAATTTACTACAACTTTCCTGGAGTATTTGTAAATAGATAACCCATCGTGTTTTTGACCATATGTCTCTGTCTCTTGCATCTCCTTTCAAAGTTAAGTGTCGTGTTGTGACGTGTATTTTTTTAATTTGCTAAGTTTGCCTCTTAGTGCATAATACTGCATATGGTGTGTGTGTACTTTTACAAGCCTGTGTATATGTATCACGTGTCTTGACTAAATATTTGGGTGCTTTGGCTTCCATCACAGGAAATTTCAGTCCCGAGCTGCAGCTGATGTTTAGTCGTTCTGCTCTCGGCACACTGTTACATGTTCTTCTCATACTTGGCCACAGAGGGGCAGTGTGGGCTCGCGGTGATCCATGTGATTCATGGGAAAAACTAAAGCTGTTCTCCTTTAAAATACAACAAAATGTGCAGTTTGAAGGTGAGAAAAGTAGAGCTGGTAGTGTCTGCTGATAAAGGAGGAGAAGTGTCCTGATGGATATGCCGATGTTTTGTTAAAACATGTCCATTTCTAACAGGATGCTTTTCCTCCAGCTGAGACACACCCTGCCTCCCCAAAAAAAAAGATGAGGCTGACTGTGTTCAAGCAGAAGGAGTGAGGTGATGCTGAGCGCATCGGTGCAGTGCAGCAGAAGGCAGCGTTTTACTGCTGCAGTGAAACAGCAGAGCAGAGAGTGAACACATGTTGGCCCAGTCAGCAGCTCCTGGAGGCCGTTTATCTGTTACCGGCATCTCTGGTGCCGTATTTATTAACTATTGAGATAATTCCGGGCCAGTGCTACAGAATATGTTCGGACTCCTACACATGATGCTTTTATATCATGCTATGGAATCATCATGGGGGGGGAATTTTTATGGTTTACAACCTTTAAAATTTAATTTGATTTAAGCTTATAATACACACGGGTGGTGATTTTATCAGACGTATTTACTGTTAAGTAAATCTAAAATTGGAGGGACTGCTGGAACTGAAGGTGGCCATTAATCCTGCGTTGCTCTCTGTTTTGTTTTGGGTCAGCCCAAGTGCTCCATTAAGCAATTACCTCCCACAGGGAACAGACACAAACAGCAGATTTATCGTTTGTCTGCACTGCGCATGTTTTGCGTGTCTATTTCCTCATATCAGCAACACCTTTATATTCAAATCTTTCTGCTTTTAAATCTGTCTTTACTGCTTCAACTCCCTGAGAGATGCAGCGTTGAAGAGGTGCGTCAAACCTACAAACTGCCGTTAAGTTTCAAAACTGTCAACATGCATGCATACATGTCATCCAGGTGCTGAGAGCAGAAGAAATTCGTCGAAGTGTGACGTCTTTAATGGACTGTTTGTCACATTGCTAATGATAAATCTCTAGTGGACGTTTACTGCAGGATGCCTTCACCTTTAACTTCAAAATAAAATCAATTTCAAATGAATTGGGTCCTTATTTTAAGAAGGTGACCATCAGAGCTCTTTTGGGATAAATAAATAAATCATAGATAAATTAAATTAACAGGATCAAAACAAAATAACCAAACCAGCTTTTCCTCTGAAAATGCCTCATATGCAGATGAGACCCTGCAGCTCGGGACGATCTTTCTCGCGAAAGCCGCCGCACCCAAACCTCACCGACACCCGTCTCATCATAGGCACACTGGGATTGCTTTTTTTTGTGATGTCAGCGGCGTCCAAGGCTTGCAAACGTTCTCGCCCCGGCGCTGCTTCTCGCCGGGACTCTTGTTCGTTGTAACCCCCCTGCTGCTGTTGATTCCCGTAGCACAGGTGCAGCCGTGAACAGCAGCGAGAGCCTCCCTCCGTCCTCCTCCATCAATGACATCTCCTCCATGTCCACCGACCAGACCCTGGCGTCAGACACTGACAGCAGCCTGGAGACCTCCACCGGACCCCTGGGGTGTTGCAGGTGACTAGCCGCCTGCCTGCGCAACCCCATGTTCTTCCAAAGGTGAAGGACCTGAATCAACCAACCAAGAAAGAAAGAAAGAAAGAAAAAAAGAAAAAAAAAGAAAAATGGGGAAAAAAAAGAGTATATTATGAACAAAAACATGAGTTATGGAAATCTGACATGATGAAACCTAAAGCCTGTGCATTCAAAAGCAGCAGTGGTATTTAAAATGAGCTGATATGTTAATGATCTTCTAGTTGCTTTGCTTATATTACCCCACATATCTCGCATATGGCGTCCGAGCAGAAACGACCAAACGCTTCTGTAAAGTGCATCCCGGCTGGCTGCTGGTCTCCCCGAACCCTCACAGGGGCGCCTGCGCCTCGATCGCTGGAGCCAGGTGGGCTGCCTTTGTGCTCACCACTGTACCATACAAGCTCTCCTCCCCCCTTCCCCATCTTGGATCTCATGTAAACGACACTGTTCTATTTTAACCTGTAGGATCGGACTTAGACACCCCCCCCCACCCCCAAAACCCAGCGTGAGGTTGCCTGATCGGTGCGTTTTTATGTCTGCAGGGACACAGAGCGGTGCCCCCTGTGCTCCATGTAAATAGTGTAATTCTGTACAGCTGAAGGGCACACAGAGTGGGACTGATGGCCAGTACACTGGGACTCTTATTTGATCCATTTTTTGTTGTTTTGTCTTGACTGGCGCACTTTGCCACATCAGCGTTTTCCCCCTGAGTTGACCCCCTCAGCCTCTCGCTGTAGTCCTGCATGATGAGAAATAACCTCACTGTGTGCTGTAAAGAGTCTGCGTAGAGACTTTTCTTCATGGGGAGGGGGTCCGGGGTTTAATACATGCCAGAGCCGAGTTTGAGACTCAGATAATCACGATACAGCACCTTTCTGAACAAATTACTGAGCAAAGCTGAGAAAATAAGTGGAATGAATTAAAGGGTCAGTACGCTCATTATAAAAGCAGATTTTGACCGGCCTTGAAGGAGTCGGATTTGTGTGTTTTTCTGCTGGAAGTGTATGATCAGCCCGTCCACCACCTCCCCACAGGCCGGCCCACGGCCCTGCATGTCACTGTGTACCATTAACAACCCGTAGGCGCCGGAGGCTGGTCTGTTTCGCTTTGGCGTTAATACACTGAGACTCTTCTTATTTATTTGACCCAGAGAACCTTTAGAAAATAATAGCGCAGGTGGTGGTTTTGAGGCAGAGTGTTAACCTCGTAGCAGCGTAAACCACTACACATACAGTTAGCCTGACTCTTTATTATTTTTATTATTATTATTATGAGTACTGATTGATTTATTTTGAAAGGTGGAACAAGAAAATGGCAAGTGCCTTTTTGAACGAAAGCTCTTTCTTCCCCCTTCCTCTTATTTTCCCGCCTTAAATCTGTCTTTGACTTCTTTTTCACAAGAAAATGAAAAAATAATCACTTTGGAAACATGTTGTCGCTTTAATGCTGTCTTTTCAGCCTGTAACAGTAAAATCAACTTCAACATAATCGAGTTTTTAGACAAGTTTCTCTGCTATTTGACACATGGGTTCAATTTAATTTAAGAGATGCTGGGCAGATTTACTATAGCACCCAGCACTTCATCCATCCCATGTCAGAGCATAAATATATCAATGTATTATATGATATATGTACTCTAGAAAAAGAGAGAAACTATAATTATTTTAGTTTTCATTGCAATATTTTATGTT
This sequence comes from Mola mola, assembly GCA_001698575.1. Lineage (NCBI taxonomy): Eukaryota > Metazoa > Chordata > Actinopteri > Tetraodontiformes > Molidae > Mola > Mola mola. The sequence goes on along the minus strand of KV751320.1, from coordinate 4,440,451 downwards.
CTTATGCAGGTTTGGAAAAGATACCTTTTTTTGGGGGGGGGATATATCGCTTCAAAATAAGGCCACATTCAAGGATGTCTTCACTGTTTCTGTGACTATCGTTCAGAGTACAGCTTCAGTGTCAGCCCAGACAGCTACCTTGTTAACACTCTTGTCTGCCGGAGGCTGGCGTCTCCAGAATCTGCCCCAGTCAGCTTGGCTTTCTGTTCAGGGTCCGGCCAGGGGGGGCAATCCTTCAGAACAGGGTGCGCCGCAAAAACTGTTACAGGTACTCTACAGGGCATTTTTAACAATCCCACCTAGGTTATCGCACCGTCACACCCTCCCTTTTTTTTTTTTTTTTTTCCAGTCTTTGAATGTGACCTCTTTTATAAGACAATTCTGCTTCGGCGAGTAGACGCGGGAGCGGCTGGGGGTTTGTCAGCACTGAATGTAGAGATGTTGTCACTCACGTCATCGCTGTGTGCTTCTGTCATCAGTGTGTATGTGTGTGTGTGTGTGTGTGTGTGTGTGTGTGTGTGTGTGTGTGATTTCAGGTCGACCAGCATCGAACACGAACTGTCTGTATAGGATGTGATCTGGCATCAGATTATTCACCAGATTTTTATTGTTTTCTCTCTCTCTCTCTCTCTCTCTCTCTCTCTCTCTCATGAGGTGGTGGGTCAGACTAGTCGTGTGTTTGAAAGTAGCTCATGTGCGTTTTCACGTCCGGTCACCTTAGAATTAGAACTCTGTCGAGCACCAGTCCTGCTCCTCGTCCAAACCACCTCCGGTGGAGTCAGGATTAGTCCGAAAATTCAGGTCTGTTGGCCTCATCATTCAGCCATAACAAACGATAACGCCGCTATGAAGACATCACGAGTTCAGACACGTCTCGTACTCTTGTCGTCTTTGGACTACTTGTGGTCCCAGGCTTATTGGTACCTACTCCTTTTGTAAATAACAACAACCCAACAATGCAATAAACACGTTACTGCACTCAGACAGGGAGGCAAGCTACTGAAAGGGTCAGGCAACGCTGACAATGTTTAGACTTTGATGGAACCCTGTATAGCTCATCTGAATCAGGTGATGTTGTTCTTTTACGACTCCTTCTCTCTCGTTTCTTTTACTCCGTGCCGTTTTAACAAATTGTTATTTTGACATTGTCAGGTTGGAACAAAAAACATAAATAAGAAAAAAGAAAATAAATAAAAATAAGAAATTGTATGTGTTTCACGCCAATTTCAAAGCTTCGGGCTACAGCGTTTCAAATGAAGTCAAAATGCAAAAGAAGAAGAAAACAATTACTGAAAGCTGTTATTGTAAACACATTTTAAAGGAACTGTGTATGTAAAAATATTATATGTATGTGATTGAAAATAAACAAAACCTTTGATCTTGGACTATAGTTTTTCTTTCAGTGTGAGTGCTGGGGGGTGTTTCAAGATTTTAGAAATAATTATTTTAAATTACCCCTCAAATCTACTCACTTTCATGTAAAGTCTTTTTACTGTCTAACTATTGATTTTTTTATTTATTATTTATTTATTTATCAATCTTATTTTATGACAAGACCTTTTTGGTATTCTGTCATATTATTGTCTCTCCTTATTGCTTTATAAAGCTCTGTTTTTGCTTTAATTCTTTACATTGTAAATTAATTTGTTTAGTCATTGAAAAATTGATGTAAAAAGGGGAACAAAATAAAAAAAAAAAAAAAAAAAAACAACAACTTCTGAATCACATTCTGCATCTTTGTCATCAGACCTTATAAATACATTAAAGAAAAACAGGCCCCTTGAGAGAAAATGCATTTTCTATTCATATGTAGTCGTTTTTACTGCGCATCAAGTGTCATGAAAATGTTCCCTCTCCGTTCTGCATGTGTGTCTATAATCTGCTCTTTTGTGTGGAATTCAGAGAACCAGGTGCTGCTGTCAGCTGGCTTTAAGATTATTCCTTCCCATCTCCTCATGCCTTCCTTCCTTCCTTCCTTCCTTCCTACAGTTGCTCAGGCACTTTTTTTAAAACTCTGTGCACACATTCCGGATGTCCTGCACTGACCAGCAGCAGGTTTAAATGGTCTCCAGAGCACCCGGCAGCCGTCCAGTAGCTGTCCTGTTTGGGCATCCACATACAGTATGTAGACATTTGGTTTACGTCTACATAAAGTCACTTTACAGACGTTTGTATCCTCACTGCTGACCCACAACACAGCTCGCTGTTCAGGATGAAAGCCAGTTAAAAATCAAGGGAGTATTGTTAAATGCTTTTCACAGGGAGCCTGTAAAGTGCAAGTCCCAAGAGCAAGCAACACCTATTCATGTGGAGAAAACAATTTGTCATCCGAAATAATGTATTCATGAAAGGTTTTATTTAGTTTCTGTGATTTAGTCTTAATATTACTTTCTACAAGCTACAGAACATCCCTCAATCAGCATCATCTTAACATGTGCCGTAGCCCTCTGAATATGTCAACCCGCAGAGCAGCCTAACAAGTAGTGTCTATGATTCTCTACACAGTATTTACAGTACAGGCTTTTGTTTTGGTCATGAATGAATCAAACACAGGCACATAAACAGCATATCATCCCATCTGAATGGGACATTCAGTACCACCTTGCAAGGACTGAACAAACACATAAGTGCAAGGAAGAGTCTTAATATAAAATATCACACGTTGACAGCTTAAATACCACATAAACATTTACTTTTTACAGACAAGACGCTGTGAGAATTTCCCTCTACACTATGTACACGAGCAGGTTGAGGATTACACGAAACAAATGTTTTTTTTGGTTATTCTTTTAAATTGAGACCAGGGAGACATTTTTTTTTTCCAATGTCAATTCAACCACTCAGAATATTTGTCCTTCATAACTGTGTAGCTCTGAAGTGGTGTATCTGTGTTTAATCATGGGGGATGGTGCCGTCACTCCACCTCTGGCTCAGAAGAACGATCACAGTTTCTGAGAAGGCTGGAGTGTGCGAGCTCTTTAAATAATGCTGTATTTACAGATAATGTCCGTCTGGCATCACTCCAGGTGACGTCTATGTTTATACAAACGGCTATCTCATTCATTAAATTAAAAACATGCCCTTTAGCCATTAAGTCCAAACTCCTTCTATAATCAGCAGCCAAATCCTGTTTGGAGCCCTTGTAACGTCATATAGTAAACCGTTTTCTAGTCTCCTGTGGCATCTCAGTCCACGGTGCCCGCCCTCCTTCACTGTATCCAGATGGGGTTGTTGCGGTCTGGCCGGCGGGTGTCAGTGGCTGCGGCAGAGCTGCTGGCCGTGAGGTCACTGAACGTGGAGAAGAACTGCTCCATCTCTTTCTGCAGCATCTGATTGCGCCGCTCGGCGTCGTCCTTGGCGCGCTCGGCGTTGCGCAGCTTGATCTCGGCCATGGTGTACTTCTTCCTCTCCTGGTCCAGCTCCTCGTGCAGGCTCACCATCTCCGTCTCCAGCTCCAGGTTACGCTGCTCCAAGCTGCAAAGGAAGTCAACCGCGGGTCAAGAGGAGAGATCCGACAAGTGGACAACAACTGCAATTTTGTAACCAAATTTTCAGAAATTTAAATTCCTGGAACTGCACCAACATGTATTGGGTTCTTCCTTGACCCATTTCCCATCCACCCACTAAGTCTCATTGAAATCCCCCATCAGTTTTTGCTTAAACCTCTAAAAACATATTTGTGCAATTACAACCTCTTTGGAATATAGAATTAGCCTACATACGTTTAAGTCATCAGCTCTCTAGTTAAACATGCTGTGTAACTAACTACACAGCAGTCGTTTGCTCCACTCAGTCATGTTATCTTTCCTGCAGACTCGACTTTATTTCTGCCCTGTGAAGCTTTTGTAAGAATAGGAAAGTGCGCGACTGCACCTTAAATATTATAGAGTCACATACTTTTGAAATGGTTTGGGGAGATATGGTTATTCAATGCTGAAAGTTAGCTGAGAAGCTACAAGCTGCCAGTTAGCTTGAACCAGCTAGCTGAACTCTGACTGAAGGTTAGAAAAAAAAAAAAATCCATCAGAGTTCATTAACAGTTCAGTTGTGTCATTTGCCAAAGTGTAAAAACAGTTTATCGTGTGTTGGACTATCCGTCTTATTTTGAAATCACTTTGACTGAAACATATATCCCAGTTTATCACCAGAACTGCTTGTTCTGGCTGTCGATAATAAGGTATTATTTTGCATCAGCAACATGTTTTTTTCTTTTTATCTCTTTTTTTTTTTTTTTTTTTTTTGTTAAACAGAATATGACATGAATCAGTTACCTTTAGCGGATGATTTTAGGCTGATTTTGGATAGAGCTGAGCTGAGCTTGTTTCTCCCTGTTTTTATCTTTAATGCTAAGCTAAGCGGTGAGTTTGAGAGGGAAGACTTGAACGAGCTGCACTCTCTGTCTCCGCCACCTAGCCCCTGCCTGCATGGAAGGCTGCCGGGCACGAGATCGGTGATCCGTCTGCTCCTCTAGTGAATTTTGTCCATGTCATGTATCACTGTCAGGAAATTGTGATCATTTTAGGAATTATGACATGAAGCAATTTTATTTTTTAATAAAAGTTACCTACTTTAGCTTTAAGAGTTAGCTCCAGTTCACTTTTAGCCCAAATGCTAAAATTCATTCTAGTTTGACATTGCATATTTGTCATGTTTTTGTTTGCAACGCAGAGACACACATTGGTTTCCACATAAAGCAATCTAATACAACGCTCCGTCAATAAAGTTCTGCCTTCATGACGTTTATAGGTTTTGGCTTTCCAATGAGCCAATTTGTCTGTCGGTCTGTCTCTCTGGTAACTTGAAGCATGCAGCACCTTCAGGCTTGAGAATTGTACACAAGGTAGGTCTCCATAATACCCCCCTACTCCTCAAAGATGATCTGGATCCAGCTCTGGGTTCTAGATATTTTCAAAGGATTCTCCACCATCGGGAGATAAGGATAAATTCTCAGATCGTCTTATACGTGACATGTTGATCAAATTGCTTAATTAAAAGACTGCAGTCTGATGACTCCATCATACCGAGTACAAACGACAGCCTGAAAAATAACCACTAACACCTCTCTGCAACTTCTTGAAGCTACTGGCTGTTGCACTAGATTGTATTAGTTTGAACTAGATGTGTGTACATGTGCGTCCACTCCATCTTTCTGTCTTCAGCAGCTGTTTTCTAATCCCATCCCATCCCACTACTTCGCCCGGCCGGACCGTACCTTTTGATCCTGGCTTCATATTCGCACTTTTGCTTGTGCATCTCCTGTTTGAGACTGGCCACCAGACTGTGCAGGGCACTGTGGCTGCCAGCTCCATTTCCAGCTGTGAAACCGTCGCTGTTGTCACTGCCGCTGGTGCCACAACTACTCCTCCCTGCTCCGTCACCACTTCCTTCTCCGCTGCTTTCTCTGCCCTCCGCCTCTCCTCCGCCGCCAGACCGGGGAGGCTCGTTATCCTGCGTTGGTCGGTCAAGGTCTTCGTAGTGACCTACATAAAAGTCCTGCTCAGGGCAGGTGGTGGTGGAGGAGCGGCAAGAGGTGGAGTTGTCGGGAAGGGAGATTTCACAGGAGGAGGTGGACCAGGTGGCGCTGTCGACGCTCTGCTTGTCCTCGCAGCTGCTGCTCAGACACGTGCTGGCGGTGTGGTTCTGCTGCTGCAGGTTCTGATGGTTTAACTGGACGTTGTCGTAAGTAGATAGTCGGTTCTGACTGGTTATTTGATTCCCGTTGACGCAGTCACGTGTTTTGTTGTTCTCACGTAGCATCACGTAGCCGTTTGGTAGCCAAAGACTGTTTCGGCCATTCATGTTCCCCGTCACGACGTCGCTGCCGGATATGCCCATGCGCACAGCTCCGGTACCGTTGCCGCTGGTGCCCATTTTTGTGCCTGGGCCCTTGAGCGCCCCGCTGCGCCGCATTGGTAAACTCCCGCCTCCAGTCAGAGTCTGGCTCTTTTCTTGGCTGGGGTCAGAAGAGGGCGAGGAGCTGAAGGAGCCGTTTGTGACGATGCCGCTGCCTTTACTGAAGGCCGGGTTCTTTTTAACAGTCAGCGGCGGGCTGCGGCCCACGTCGAAGCGTCCAGTGATTCCATTATTATGGGGGCTCGCCGATGGGGGGGAGCCACTGTTGTCCACTTGCTGGCGATGTAAGGGAGAATCAGGCTCTTCCCAGACACACTGATGCACCACCTGCGTGTTGTTGTTCTCGGAGTTCTGAGTGACTGTAGTGATGGAGGAGGTAGTCATTGCGGCTTGTCGCTGCTGTAGTTCCATGTTGTTGTTGACAAGCTCGAGGGCCGCGGGGCTGTCCTCTTCCTGAGGGAACAGGACGTCATGGCGGCCAATCAAAAAGGCCATGAGCTGCTGGACCAGAACAGTACCTGATAACATGAGAAAAAACAACATTTTAATTACTTTTAAATGGTCAATTCAGTGACGGAAAACAAGAAAACATGTTATTCAAAAAAGAAGAGGTGAACGCTGACCTTCCATAATGGTTACTGGATCCTCTACCTTTGGCCTCAAGATATTGGGCCCGAAGACGGTGGCCAAGTTTTGGACGCTCATTTTATTAACTCCTGAATATGACTGGACTTCATCGAGAAATCTGGCAACCAGGAAAATATCAAGTTTTCACTGTGCGATCGTGGTCTCAGTCTGAAATATCATCTGCTTGTACAATCGAGTAATACCTGCAGATATACTTGAGGAGATTGTAGTTCACTGGAGGTAGAGATTCAACCAGCCTTTTCAACTCCTTCAACCCCTGCAGAGGATGTACATACTTTAGATTGCACAAAAACTCAATCCAGGACAATAATCCGCACACTAAAGGTCTAAAGATCAAACACAGGAAACTCAGGAAAAAGACTTTATGAGATCATTTACTATTGACAAACAGAAAACGGCAACTGTATTATGAACATTAAGTCAGAGTCCACACTTTGGTCATCAGGCTTATTCAAATATTCTATTGAAGCAATGATGCTGCCAAATCATGAATGCAAAAATGATTAATATAAGAAATTTTTAAATAACATGTCGACTTCTTTAATTGTATATATTAAGTAGGTTGCGTTCTTTGTTTCAATGTCTTGTAGGTTCAAAGGAGAACTCTGGTATTTTTCAACCTATATCCCAAATTTTACACTCTAAAATTTCAGAAAATACATTTTTTTTGAAAAAAACCAAAACATATGTGTAGCGTTAACAGAGGAATAACAAATAGCAAATTCACACAAATTCCTTTGGCTCATAAAAGACCGGAAAACCAGTGCTCCTTCAGCAATTGACTGGTCGTGTCTGTTGCGCTCCGTCAGTGACCGGCGGGAAAAACAGACTGTACAAACATTAATTTTATACAGTATTTTTACAGTTATTAAGTCAAAAACACACGTTCTTTACTGTATCTATTCCATCTTACCAGACACTTGCAATAACATTTTGAGTGAAGTTAGTGGCGATCTAAAGTGATTTATTTCCACAGTTTGACTTGCCCAATGCCGATGCAACGTCCAGCCTCGTCGAGCTCAACAGTCCCAGCATGCAAAATACATACTGGACTAATTCTCGAAGAAAGAAAAAACAATGTTTTTTGTGAAATTTTAGAGCCTAAACGTTAAGTATATAACATTTAAGTTGACCTTGGTTCATCTTTAAAAAGGTAGGTAAACTCTAATCTACGACTACTGTGTCCATACTAATACTGTTTCTTGCATGTTTTGTGAGGAACTCAACACTTTCCCTCTGCTTTAAGACAAGAGGTACGAAATAACTCCTAAGATATTAAAAGAAAAAAAATATATAGAGAGAGAGACAAATAAAGGGTGGGAGAGGCAGCTTGTTGGAAATGCTGTCTTACCATTTCATCATCTTTGCCGATAAGCTTGGCACAGGTCAGGAACTCGTCATACTTGTGAAAGGGGATGACGGGCTCGGGCAGCTCTCTGAGGTACAGCTTTAGCAGGGAGGCAACTGTGTGCACGTCTGTGTTACTGCACGGAACAAGTAGACAAGAGGGGAGAAATGTGGGAGGTTGAAGTGAGTTATAGGTACATAGCTTGTAGGCAACTCATCACGAATGCACCTTCTGCAGGAAAAGTCAGGGACGGATGAAACAAAGGGAAAATGTAGACAGCACAGAGAGAAAATTACCACTCACGCCTGTTAAACATGAGGCTTTAGCTTAGCTTAATCTAAACGACTGAATAAGGGGGAAACAGCTTGCACTTGCAAAACTAACAAGCCTGAAGTAGTAATTTTTTAATGGATTAAACCAAAGAGTTTTTTTTTTTTTTTTTCTTGGCAGGAAGTTAGTGCTTAAAAGCAGTTTCCTAGTTTTGTGCTAATCTAAGCTACCTGCCAGTCTGTTGCTCATCAAATAGCAGAGCTGTATTGATCTTCTCATCTAACTCTCTGCCAGGGGGCAAATTAAAGAGCTTAAGAAAATGCTGAACTTAAGTTTTAATGCCCGATTCAAATGCGGCAAAAATCTAATGAATGGATAATTTATTAGGGCAGAAAAACCTTATGTGGGAAAAATTCCAGAACAAAAGCAAACATGCAGAACACAAGCAACAGAAGTACAGCAAAAGAAATGCAGACAGGCAGCAACAAAAAACGAGAGTGTAGACAACAACAACAACAGCAGCGACACAGCCCTGGGGCAGCTTAGATGATCTGCCAAAGGCAGAGGATTTACGCTGTAGTCACAGAGACACTAATGAGACAGCCAGGAGGTTACGAGGGCGACAGTGTGAGGACAGTGTGGCCGTTACCATGACACAACACAAGCTGTGTTAAAACAGATGTAGGATGGCAGAGGTAGGTCATCATGGTGGCACCTCAGAGCGATTCTGTACCCTGTGGGTCTCAGACATGGGTAAGGCGTTGATCTAGCCTTTACTCTGACAGTCCCATTAAGGTTTATTGATGGTAAGAATACAAGGAGGTAGAGGTGGAATACTCCAAGCTGCCAGCACTCTCTTTTCCTTACCAGTCAAACGAGGGTTTCTCTCCACAGTCGAAGGCGTCCTGCAGCTCTTTGACTAGGTTGGCCTGTCCTGGGAGCCTGAATAGACCCTCCTCCCGAAGCCCCCACTGCCGGATGAAGTCCACACACTGCTCTACCAGCATAGGGGCGAGCTTGTTCCCAAACCGGCGTTCATACCGCACCGTTTCCTCAAGCTTCTGACCAAAGATCCCTGAAACACCAGATAAAATGTTTACTGATCTTGTATAGCTGCACTGGACAACTTTGTTTTAAGTTCATTTTTAACAGTTCTTAATAACGGGAATGTTTTAATTTCAACACAATTCTTTGAACGAACATTTGTAATGGGAGATACAGCTAGAAGTTTTGGTTATGGTTGGTGTCTGGCATCCACATTCAAGAAGCAGTTGGACGCTCAGAGTGCAGCAACCTCCCAGAACAAGTGCCCAGAACAAGGGCCCTAAATGATGGCAGAATCGTGGAATTAACCCCCCAAAAATCTGCTGTTGACTTGCAATTGACCGTAATTTGACTGCAAGTCTATTTTTGGATTCGGAGAAACAGAAGAATCTTCCAGGTGGGGGGTTGGGGAATCACTCGTAGTCGCTTCACAAACACTCCTTCCCTCTTGAACAATGCGAGCATGTTGAAGTGGCAGCTCGAGAGGCCAGTTAAGTGTATGTCTATATCTAACTAGTCACCGACTCCAAAACACTGGGCCAAGCGGTTTCTGAACGGCTTCTATGTACCAGGTGATCAACTGTTTTGAAAATTCTGTCAGTGTACCATCGACCAGAAACAAAGAGACATGTGAAGACCACTTGCGGTCTAAAGTCCATGTAATAAACGTGCGGCTGGGCCACGTGGTTCTAGATTTTTTTGCAAGGGAGGAGTTCAGTTATATCGTCATGTGCTCGTGCCCGTGCTCGTGCACAAGCAGCCGCACTGTGTGGAAACACACCTCTTCCAACTGTGCCAAGGCCAAGGAAATGTATGAAGCGCTCACACTAGTCAAACAAATCAGACTAACACAAATGTGCCAGAGCACGGTATGACTGCACCCTAAGAAGTCCTACCTGTGGCTAGAAAAGGCTGGCCTAAAGGAACAGGCCCTACAGGCAGGCACACACCACAACAAACAGGACCCAAGATGCACAGAGATGTCTCTGGGATAATACTGCATCTACAATAGTAGCTGTGTGCAAGATGAAAGCTATGATAGTTCAAACTGAGAGGCAGGTACAGGAACACATGTATGAACAAATATGGAGTCCCAGAGTCCAAGTGAGACACACCACAGAAAGGTGGTGGAGGCGAGAGGGAGACGTTTGTCTGCTCCTGAATGAAGTAATAAAGCTGTAGTGTTAAAGTGCAGTCTAGGACCACATTAATGTTTACATCTAATGTTAATGTGAACAGATCAGCATACATATATACAGCTGATCTCTCCAAACTGGAGATAAGATTTTGTGGCAAAATGTCTTTTTAAAGCTAAAACATTAAGGGAGGGATTTTGAAATGAAAAAAAAAAAAGTTTCATCCTTCAAAAGATTAATTCTTTTTAACATTCTGCACTATTTAACTGTTTTTCCCAAAGCCAAGGGAAACTTTTTTTTTTTTTTAAAAGAGGCAGGAAAAACGCTTCATCTCTGCAGCTTAAAGGCATATCAAAGAGGGCAGTTAAATCGATTGGAAAGAAATCCTGATGAAGCT
>KV751320.1:4414933-4429532 GCA_001698575.1 Mola mola | reverse complement strand
CAGTCCACACACACACACACACACACACACACACACACACACACACACACACACACACACACCGCAGCATTCAGAACTGCAGCTGTGGCAAATGTGGATTAAAAACAACTAATGTTGGTGTGAAATTGTAGCTCAAGCATCGTGGTATTGTTATCATACTCACCCCCCTGTAAAGTGACACAACTTGTAAGCTTCCGGAAGACACGCCTATTAATAAAATTGTGATAAGATAACACACCAGGGGTGCAGCGTCTGAAGTGGCCGCATTCTGGCATTTTACAAAAAGCAGGCTCAGATTTTAGCGCTATGACGAAGTTTGACTGGCCAGTGAAAACATTTTCATTTTGATCTTAAGAAATGGTTTTCAAGCTGTCTTGCATCCGAAAAAATAAACCTGCCGTCTTTCTCCACAGGTCACTTTAGGAACGCTTCCTCTCCAATATTTACAGCAACCACTTAAAATCAAAACTGCCAACAGCCAGAAATCCCCAAGAAGCATTTAAAAACATGTATCCAACTCCCACATTTTGAATGGATTAGAGTGAAACGCAGATACGAGAGAAAAGACTAACGACTATCCTCACACGTCCAGAAGACCACCAGAGAACAAATGAATAGACGAAAATGAGGCAATTCCTCCAGACGCTATGGTCATGAGTCTAGAAATGTTTTCCTGGGGGCACATGTAGCTGTGTGTGTGTGTGTGTGTGTGTGCGCGCACCAGCTTATGACTGTTTGTATGTATGTTTGGGTCGGAGCACAAGTACAAAGCCTCAGGAACATAAGACCATCACACTGCGAGCAGTCAGCAGCTTTCTTCAATACATCCAGGTTCTGCCAACAACTCAGACTGGCTACTTCTAAATCTGTGATATCCCAACACATTCTCTACTTTACTAAATGCTTATGTGCCAAATCAATGGAGTGAATACCTATTGTGTGCACAAAATATACACTGACTGTATGTGTCTTGGACAAATAATCCCAGTTCCTCTGACGGTACATGAGAAAGAATAACTGAATGAAGGCTTCAGACAACATTCAAGCATTAAATCAAGCGAACCCATGCTGTCCTAAACCCTCTCCTCAAAAAGGCACACAACGTACAGTGTCACTGCTTTTTTGCCTTGAAATGCTCTTTTAACAATAGTATCTTTTTCAGCGCTGTAGAGAGAAGAAGTGAGAACTGTTAGCTATCTTTATAGATTTGTGATAAAGACAGCGAAATGAGAGCTCCTCAGATCAATCAGAGGCAGAACAGGAATTCTAGCTGTTAATTCACTGAGCTGACGTCATATCAATGCAACACCTGTTAGAAACTGGCCGACTAAAGAAGCTTTCAGAAGGGAAAAACTTCAAATATTACTGGGGGAGTTTCACACATTTTGCTGCACCACTAGTGATGACACAAAAATGGCTCAAACCGACCAAAAACTGTCTTGAGAATCTTGCATTTAAACTTGGTTTTGTGAGAGCAGTAATTTTTCTACATGAATCCAGCAGTTAGGACAGTTACAGAAGTTCATATTACAATGCAAACACATTAACAGAAGGCTATTACCATGAAATAAATCTCCAAAGATCCAGATGGAGAGGCCGCAGCTGCACATCTCTCTGAGGTCTGCCTCGAAAAACCCTCTCTTGTTGCAAACGTTTGTTCAAACTGGTCACTAACTAACCCGACATCATAGCAAGTATTTAGCTCAACATGATTGCAAACCCATCAGGGGCTCCTCTGTGGGTCAAACACGGGGGCTCGGCTCTGAGAGCTCCCTCCCCTGTCTGTCACCCTCTGAACTGAATTTTTATTCACACTTCTGGGGCACGGACCAGCCAATCAGGGTTCAGTTTGTGTCTGCTGCTGCTGCAAAAAGCCAGGAATATGTGTGTGTGTGTGTGCTGTACATGTGCGTCAGAGTCACGGGAAAACCCGCCTCCGCTCCAACGTGGAGCCATCTTTCTTGTGGCATCTTTGACAAATGGCTCGTCCTTTTGAAGAGCAGTCAACTGCAATAGATGTCAAACTCCCTGCACTGAAAACAGAGGGGCCAGCGCAGCCTCCTCTATTCACTGTGTCACAGAGAAATGCTTGAACTGCCTGACCGGTCACAAACGCTGCGTTTGTGCCCCGTTCAGACACATGCAGGCCGGTGTCTGCCAGTAAAGCCAATAACAAGCCATAGCGACAGCAGAGACTCAAGCTGGACAAATCTGGTGCTACTTTCTTTCACAATTCCACGGAAAGACAGAAGCAAATATTTATAGATCACAAAACACATCACATTTTTTGACCATATCACGATACACAATACACAGTATATCACAATATTTCTCCACAAAAGCTCTTCATAAGTGCCAGGACCGAAAAACAGAATCAAATATCACAATTAACATTTGACTTTATACCTTGATACTGCAAAAACATTGTAGGGCTGACTATTGATTCAAAATGTTAACTAAATTTTTGATAAATAATCAGTAATGTGTATTTAATGACTGAACTGGGTGAAGGAAAATATTTGAACACTAATAGCTTAAGAAAATGACATCATTTTCCTTGAACGTAGCCTTTAAAACAAAGAGAAGACAACATTTATGCCATATCACGATATAACAATATGCAAAACATCCGAGGATACATTTTCCTATCACAACAACTTTTTGCTGTATATCCTCACTTACCTACAACTATTTTGTTCACCAAATTTGTAACAGTTGATATCAAGTATTGACTCTATGTCACCATATTGACAAAATATTAATGTAAAAACGGTAAAAAAAAAAGTTGTTTTATGTCATTTGATGTAATTTGACAAGTTGATAAAGATTTCAATCATTATAAAGTTACGTAAAGTTGGCTTTTCAGTGTGGCACAGAGCATGGACACTAATTTTTTAAGTTAAAACTATCTTATTTTTCAGTTTTGCCATCCACATGTAGAGCTCTACTTAAAGAAACCCAAAAAAAAACTTGCAACATGTACTCACAATTGCTTAATATCTGGATGGCATCTTGGGATAAATACATAATTCTACCTGTATGTCCCACCTCTTTCATGCACTTAGGTTGCATTACTATCAGTGTGCATGAGGCAGCTTTCAGCATGTGGACAAAAAAGGATGAATTCAGTAGGTGGAATAGAGTGAGCTGGCAGTTTAATGGAGCCGACCTCAGAGCAGAGATGGTCCTGAGAACAGCTCACTCACAGATGTAATTCACATTTTTACCAACACCGCTGGAAATCTTAAAAGGCATCGGAGTCAAAAATTCTAAATGTCTATCTTCCATAATCTCAGCGGCTGAAACAAGGTTCGTGTGCGCGCTGACCTCCACCGAAAGGAGCCCAGATAACCCTGCGGATCGTCTTCACCCAATCCTCCATGTCATTCTGGGTGCTGGACATAAGAAGGTAGGTCTCATGGTTGCTTGTCATCCGCTCTCTGTCTCTCCCTGTTCAAACACAAAAGACAAAAACATGGAAGATTGAAACATCCCAAAGATGGCAGACACGTTTCTCTTTGCAGAATTTTTTAATGAGTTGAGTTATTTTTGTTCAAACACACAAAACGATACCATCTGCGAGCTAAACGGTAGCGCTAAGACATGTTTTCTAGGCACGCTAGTGACAAATTCTTGGAATTCCATCTATAAAATTCAGAATTCTCAATCACGTGATGTGACACTAGAAACGCAGTTATGAAAGTCAAATATAAATAAGCTGTTAACAATAGGCAGTAGGTGTTTCTGAATGGTCAAATTAGGATGTAACAAAGCAGTGCCTGACCTCATGTCCAGCACACAGCGCTGACTTTACAAATTGAACAATTTGTCACATAAACGCTGTATCTTTAGGGCACCTGCATTAGTAAATGGACAGAATTGTTTGACAGAGGCGTGTTTGCCATTAGAGGACGGCTCTGCTATCCTGGTTCAACATGTGGATAATGGCCACAAGCAGTCTAGTGTCACATGACACCAGACAGATTGGAGTCTAGGCTCTGGAGTCTACGATAGTTGAACCATTTTGCAACGCTCCATTTCAGCTTTACCAAGATGAAACAAACAAGGACTCAAGGCAGGTCAGAGGGAGGCACCTGCTCTGTCAGGGGAGGAGACGGGCTGTTCAGAAACAAATGGTGCACCACACGAGGGGGGAATTATTCACGACTTTGACCGCTGGGGACCCTGCTCTGCTGATCGTAACACAGAAAAGAATTTACAGACTGCGACAGGACAATATGGTGGGCCGACAAAGGCATCAGGTGCATGAAGTCCTTATGAGTTGCAAAGAAGCAGAAATGGATAACAATGGGTATTTTTTTAAATCCCAAAAGTGAGACCGTGTTGAAAATTCTGACGATTGAAGGCAGTTTCTGGATATCACTTATTTCTAATGCAACTAATTATCTGATGTTCAACAACTTGCAATTTGTTCCAGATAATTACAAATCTGGCATATTATTAAAGTCCTAATTAGCAGCGGGATTATCAAAAATTAGACACTTAGATAGCATTTTGAGATTCTGTGTACTTACAGTGAATTAATAAATAAATTTGTTGAGTTCTTGTGTGACTTGCAAATATCTCTCAGAAATTGAACTGTAGCACTGAACACGCTATTAGTTTTCATTTCTTTAGTTATTTTAGTTGCACTCCCAATTTTTGGATGATACTCTGCATTTGCTATTCAGTGGTTTGGTATGTTTTAGTACAGATCTGGTCCTCACTTACAGAGGAGCCCAAAACACCAAAAACATTCAGAACCAAATCTTTTCTTAGCAGATCAGGGGTTATCAAAGCAAAGGTAAGTCTGTAAATCCAAGCAGAGTCCAACACCTGATGCTCAACCATAAGAACCAGGCTGGACAGACAATGATGACGACAACACTTGCCTTTAAATGCACAAGGGCTGAGTACTCACGAGACACAGGTGAAACAGCCAGTCAGGGAAAGCAAAAACACTTGGGGAGTAAAAGTGATACTAAACATGAGAAGGCATTTCAAAAATAAAACAGGAACTGGCCGCAAACGCATCGACATTAAAAGTCGCCCTGGACAAAAATTAATGTATTTGGTTCTCCCAGAAGCCTCTTCAAGCCATCAAGTGACAATTTGCAGTTAGTTGTGGAAGCAATCTTTGAGATTGACGTCCCCCGTCAGCTAATTAGCAGGGAACAGATGCCAGTGTTTGCCACTTGTGGAATTCTACATGTTCACGATGCTCCTTAACTACGCAACAGCGGACAACGTCAACTCAAGCAGTAATGTCTCATGAGCCTACAGTTAATACAGCCAATATGTCTCAGAGAGCTCAAATGAGTTTTTAGGTGAGGTTGACGTTTAACATTCAGGGGATGTCACTGTCTTTTTATAACCACATTGATCTTAATTAAAGTTATACATTTGGGACTATAGTCCAGCAGTTTGACCACAATCCATTACAACTTATTTTGAGCATTGCATGCCTCCCCCGGCAGCGATTTACAGTGTTTTCATCTCTCTCCTTATGCAAACTTCATTTCTATAAGCATTTCACAAAAGACTTAATTTACTTAAACTGAAAGTTTTAGCAACTAATCAGCCACATTTTCCAGCAAAATTGTGCAATGTTGAAGCTTTTGAAGCTTGAGGATGTGCTCTTGTCAGTGACATACACTGGGTTTTTCAATTCTTAGTCCAGGACACTATATTACATTAGTAGTTACAATCACACTGGAAAACTATGGGCTGACACATTTGTAGAGTGCATGACAAATTGAGATTGTCAGCAAAATTACTGACAACAACATTCCTTTGTTGCAGCCCTAATTAAGTGAAGAAAAATATGATTAATGATATTTATATAATGGATTTTTAGCATCCATTTCTACATCAAACTTATGTGATTTTGTGTCACCACAGTGGCATTCAAGACAACGATAGTTAAAGTTGAAAGTAACAGTTTGCACACAGCAAAAAAAGCATATGAGTGTTGCTATGGTTTCCAAATATCACTGCAGCCACCGATCCATTCATCCTGTGTGTAGATCTGGATGAATGCCTAAGATGCCTAATAAAGCTCACACTAGCCAACTCATAATTAACACTGGAGTTGAGTTGTGTTTCTTTTTTTAATTAAAAAAAAAAGGCAGAATTGTCATTTTCCTGATCCAGTGATTAGTCATCACTATTGATTTCCCATTAACTTCACTTCACAGATGGAGCAGACACAAGTGATTCAATTTGTCCCATTACACCCTCTCGTGAGCAACATTTGCTATGAAGCAACCTGCATGAAACGTTTAAATAAGAAAAAAATAAACCTTAAATACAAACATTTCCGTGAGTTAATTCATGACTGAACGCAGCTGCTGCTCACCTGTGAAGAGCAGCAATCACAGCGACGAGCTCACCTCATCTGCTACAGATGTTTTTAAGCAACACAGCGCGACTTACACACCAAACAAACTTCCCCCTTTTGAGATAACATTTCAAATCGGAGAGAGAGAACGAGAGAAAAGAGAGAGAGACCGTCTGAGACAACCAGGCCGCTTTTCTAGAACCAGGAGCGAATCGGCCCCAAGCCCACTTCAGTTTCTTAAAAATTTTTTAAACATGGCTCACATTTTTTTTCCCCAAATATCTGAAATATTTTCCTAAAGCAGACAGATACTGTACTAGTTACTTAGTGACTCAAACAGGAGTTAATTGTGCATATTTATCGCGGACTATTTTCAGTTGGGGATTAATACACATTTGACACTGCAGCGAGAGTGGTTGGAAATGTTGGAAATAAGCTGCAGCAGTGTGACTCAGTGGTGTGTTTTAATAGTTTTTATGTAGTAAAACCACTCATCATGCACTATGACCATGGAAAAAAAACTGTAAAATTCCATGATCTCAGAGACATTTCCTCCTCTGAACACTACTGCCATGAAGGAAACGTAAAAATCTGTACGATGGGGGATTTTATGTTATGGATCTGCTGCTATATATGTTAAGTGATATCATCCTCTTCAGTCTTTTCTAAAACTCTTTGGGTTGCTTGGATGTTTTATGTGTTGTCGTTTGTGTGAAACCGCTTGCGTCGCGATTTTGGCCAGGACTCCCTGACAAAAGAGGTCGCAGTGGGCTCAGATAAATGAACATATCATTGGCAGTCATAGAAGCAATACTTTGTTTTTGGTATTTTTGTGGCAAGAAAACAAAACAATATCACCCGATTCCTCCTTAAAGTTATAGTTAACCACCCTGAAACCCCCAAAAACACTGAAAACCAACTAAACTAACAAAATGAACCTGTCAGTTTCCTTCCAAGAGAAAGTTCTCATTGGACAAAACTGCATCAAAACGATACAAATGCATCATAGAAAATATTAAAATTACTGCTGAACAGCACTAATCAAATATAAAAACTAGCATAGTGTGTCTTCTTTGAAAAATCCGTATTAGTATTTTTGCGTAATCCTGCAAATCAACAGGGATGAAACATACCTGTAACCTCCTTGGCAGAGGTGGACTTTGAGGTCCTTACACTTTAAGTTTCACATTAATTAAGGACGACTTCTGTATGTTTAGCTAATTATCTCTCTGCATGCAATCTCACAGCAGGTGAAGGCTACTTTTGGAGTTATTAGGGTGTTAGAGTTTGGATTTATTATGGGGGGTATGGAAAACAAAAACAAATATGTTTAAAAGAATGATTTGTCAGACGAATCAGTATTGGCAAAAACATCAAAAAGTAAAAGAAATTCTGCCTTCTCTCATTCTTCATTTGACCTGGTCATCTTCTGACTGGTCAGAAACATGTGGATGTCTCTTTTTTCAATAACTTGTCCCACTTTTTTCTGGCTGCAGTTGATGGAACAAAAAAAGTGCAAAGAGCAAAAATAAAGACAATATACTAAAAACGTCTTTACAGAGAAATAAAACAAAACATGAATAGCAGCCAAGAATGTCTAAAAGCAGAAAGATATATACACCATGTATACTGCTAACAAGATACAAGGATAAATAGATAACAAGTGCAGTATAAAGACATGAGTTTACTGCAAGAATATAACTATGGGTAACGTTGCAGACCATGTGTGAACCGCATGTAGATATAAAAAAAAAAAAAAAAAAAAAAAAAAGCCTTGAGTAATCAGGAAATAAACAAATTAATGATGTTGATGTTGACAGATGGATTCCACAGCAACGCAAATTAGTCCCATGGGCCAATTTGGCAAGCAATCTCCACCCTGACATCAGCGTTGGCTTCGATTTAGGGGCATCCTGGTTCTCCCCGTCAAACCTTTTGTCCATGTTAAAACTCAGTTCTAAAACGCAGAGCCTGTGTTACCAATATGTGCATGGAAAGGCAGTATTTCCCTTTGGAAACAATGTTTGTGAAGCTGTTAAACAGCCGTGCAAAAGGATTATACAGCATACCACGGCCATTACACACTCCTGTTCCTCCAGCCACTTCCTTCCAATGCTCAACTTTTCTTTCACACTGGCTGAGTTGAAAGACTGGCAGCTTGTCAAAATCACTTGAACGACCATGGATGCAAACGTTCTGGACAAAAGCCTCAAAACAACAAGCAAATTTCCCCATTTGTCCTCCTACTTGTACATCCAACTCTAGCATTTGACATAAAAAACCCATAATAAAACTCTGAAAAACAGACTAATTATGGGGCAGCAGATGGATGAACATCAAATTAACGTCAATACAAACAATAACAATGTGACAATAAAAGAGTGCCTGCTGTCGTTGTGAGCGTGCATTTCAGTTACAGTGCGTTTGTAGTCTGGCAGCATTCTGCTATAATCATTTTTTTTATGACTAAGATTTAAATCTAGCAGCTGTACCGACTGTCATGACTTTGTGAATGATACACTGTGCTTAAGCAATATAAACTGCTCCAGACATCAGTGAAAAGTATTGCATGTGTCTGTTTAGTTTACTTAAATAGACGAGTTAAATTTGATTTTTTTTTGGTTATTTCTAGTTATTTCAGCAGATGGACTAAGAAACCTTCAAGGCAAAACATCATATTTGATAACCCATTGTCTATCATCAGATAACAAATACCATTAGCATTAGCATACTGATGATTAGGTACGATTGCACAATGTGACCAATCAGGAAGAAGTGATATGACATGTTTTACTTGGGGCGAGGGGGGGACCCTATTGTTATTAAGGTCTATTGTTTTTAGACTTGATCTATTCACAAGCAAACAGCATTCCAGATAACTCTGCATTATCTCCTGATCTGCAGACACATTAAGGTTAATCATTGATGTGACTGCAGGTGAAAACCACCGCCAAGTAAACACATAATAACCACATCCCTGTGAACAACAATTATTAGCTTATGTCACTGATCTGCAACACAAAATATTCAAAACAACAACAACAACAACAACAACAAACATCAAAAAAAAAAAAAAAAAAAAAGCATTAGTGCAAATATTATTTTGGCACCTGTGTGTAATTTATCTGTCCTCTAAATAAAATGACTGAAGGCTTCCCGTTGATAGATACTTTCTGAGACTAAGCTCCTTTTTTTTCTCCGCCACAAAATTCTCTGACTGCTGCTGTGTCTCTGGAAACAACAACAACAAAAAAAAAAAAGTCAGTCAAAGCAGCTTCACTTATAGCACAACTCTACCTAAAAGAGACAACCGTGGCAGTTGTCACAATTCCCGATTCACCACGCTTTGGCAGTCTTCTGCAAAGTTTTACAAACTCAGCGGTGAACAATTGTCAGCTTTAGCGAGGCATGCAGACTGGTACCTTGGAGGACGGCATGTATTAACAGGGGCAGGATTCCTCATTCGCCTTGAGACTTCATGAAAAGATGAAAGCTCAGGAAGAGAGAACACCACACCCTTTCAATTCTCAACTGCAATTCCACTGACGATACACTACACAGTAGAGACCACACTATCTATGCCAAGCATATATTGCTCCACAAGACAGACGGGAAGTCAAACTTGTATAGGTGTTGCCCTCTGTGTGTGACATAATTACTACGTGAGCCGAGTACAAACAGCTAACAACTGTTCATTCCACTTTAGACCACCGGTCTTAATAAGTAGCCAGACCCAGCTGCAGACCAGTCTTAAGCTAATGGCTCAAAACAGGTGGGAGACAACAAAGGCTCCCACTGTGCTGAAATGGCTCACAAATACCTGGAGCCTTGATACATTATGCTGCCACCTGCGCTTCCAACAACCAGCAGCAAGTCCCGTCTTCACAGTGCTGCACTGGATGACAGATCGCAGAGTAAATCGCTGCCATCCACATGGAGCCAGTTCCATGTAGAACTGTAACCATGTACAGATTTATTAGACCGTTGTATTTTTGCTGAAAGAAATGTTGGATTGGAGTTGGATGAAAAAAAAACCCAAAAACTGTTGACTTAGCACAAGGACATTGTCTAGCATATAAACACTTGCAAAGTTGTTGATTTTACACTTCAAATGTTTTTTTGTAAAAGTTTAACAAAAACTGTAGCGCATTGAAATCCAACTTACAGTTGTTTTCAAGCAGTGTCTCTTGTTGCAAGTCTATATACTAAGCTAAGCTTGCATAAAGTTAATAAGCCCGGTTTTCCAAAATGTAAAAGAAGTGATCAACGTATACAGCTAAACCTGACCAAATATGCCTTCATAGCAGTCCTATGTAACATGTGATGCATGAAAACCCTATTTTTACCTCATTTCATGGGACAATGATTAAAAAAAATAAAACATGTTCTCATTTAGGTAGACTTTGCCAAAAGGGGGTGTGCATATGGAAGTATACAATGATTTAGCAAGTGGAACACATTTTGTAGGAGGCTTGTTGGGAACATGTTAAGTCTTTCCAGACTATGACTCTATTGCTCGCCAAGTGGAGGAAGCAGCTGCTGTTGCTGCACCACAAAACAATGCAGACGCCATAACTACCTTTGAAATGACGATGACGTGTCATAATTCTTCCTGTGTATGTAGAGAGAGATATTGAATGAATACATCAGAGTCAGATCACTCTTGTCTGCAGGAGTCTTCTTGTTGGCATGCAAGCGGTGGCAAGTTGAGATTCGGTGTTGTGTCTAATGATAGTCTTCTCAGAAGTCCACACATCATAGCTACCTCCAGCAGAACAAGATGTCACTCATCAAGCGATTCGCCAGACTGCATCGCAAAATGTTTAATTTGATCAGGATAAAGTCGAGGATCAAAAGTGCAAACAAGAAGTAGCATTTCCTTTTCTGTCTTTGATGTGAGTGATAGCGGGGAAGGGAAGTATGATATCACCCTGATGAGCTCATTCCTCTACAGATGTACGACACAGAAGTCTTTATTAAGACTTGTCTTCATGTTCGGAAAAAGACATCTAATGTTTTGCAATTAACGGATGCATATAATGCAAAATCAACACACACTCAAAACAGCCACAAAATACATTTAGAAATGTTACCTTGATGCGCAGATAGCAAATCAGAATATCCATACTGTGGCAAACTATAAATCGCCTGGTGAACCATCTCCATGTCTCCGCCACACTCCTGGACAGAGGCTCCCTGAATAGGTTAGTAAGTCCCAGCCGTCTGGGTTAACTTGAGGACGGGAGTTCCTGACTCAGGAGCTGCTGTGCCAGTTTTTGGCCTGGCTCGGAATGAGTGAGTGAGCACAGCTGAGAGGGTGTGAAAGAGAAAGGGAAGGGAGGGGACTGGAGGTTTGAACAGGGGGTTGGGTAGAACACGCACACATACCTTTCAGAGGCACTGAAATGGGAACAATTGGGTCAGATCTCTCTGAAGACTGGAGGGTTTAAAAAGGCCACTGTCTTGAAACGGGGCATGACCCCATAAGCAAACACTGGACATCCCATTCACACTGTGACGATCTGTTATCATTTTTGACCTCGAATGATGTAATGTTGACTTGTTGAGTGTGGAAGCAATTAAGAAGTTAATATGTTTTAAATGCAATATTAAAAGTGTATATTAGCATTAACTCTGTTGGTATTGTAACATAATATTTTTTTGCATCAAGTATAATTATTTAAAGTAAAACATTATGGAGCACAAGTCATGCAGGCAGCTAAAGGAACAACAATAGTGCTTAACTGGAGAGCCCATTTGTCTCCCATCAACGTGGTTAGGTTTTTGCCGCCGTTTGTTTGTTTTTTTGTTAGCAGGAGTACTGAATTGTGATGAAATTTTCACGAGAGGTGGGAAATGGCCTAAAGAACAGTCTATTAGACTTTGGTGGTGATACTGGATCGCCATCAGGACTTGTTTAAAAGATTCTTTCTTTCCTTTCTACATTTTTGCTTGATATCCACAGAATGTTCAGTCTCGGTGGAGCTCTGTGCTCTCTGAATGCTTTTATGTTGGTTATATTACTACTGCCCATATGATGCAAAACTTCCTAATCATAGTGTATGAACAGTAGGTGCTGTACTGACAAATATCTGTACCACAAATCTCTAGTTCATGGTTAGTGGGCAAAAAAGCCAGCACATCTTCGAAACTCTGACAAAATAAAGAATACGTCTTTCTTTCAAATCTCCAGCCTTGATTTCACCTTACCAGCCTTTAACAACGAAAGTGTGTGTCAACAGCGCCTGGGCTGGCTGGATTGTGCTGATCGGTGGTAAGCTCTCACCAAACATTGCTACTAACAAATGTCATCTGCAAGCCTGTCATTCATTATCATAGAAAAAACCTATAAAGGATGAAGAATCAAAACGCTACCAAATCTAATTCTTTAAAATCTAAACCGTCATTACAACTCATCACACTGCTACTGACTGTGTATGTCTGCAGCTACGTCTTCCCATGTATCTGCAGTAGGTTTCCGGTTTCACCTGACCCCCAGTAAGGTATTGATGGCGAATTCTCTTCCTGGAGTCACGATAGTCCTGGCCTGTCAATCGACAGAAGGCAAACGCCACAACATTAACCTCCCCCCGAGGCCCCCGATGACGTTGTCTGGTGGAGAAAATTGACTCCACGGAGTTACTATGGCTATCCATTACCATCTGATGGTGAATGAAAAACAAAGTGAATAGACTGGGGAGGTCAACTGGGACAAGGGTTGTTTGGCTCTACTATCCATCTACAACTGCCCATTGGAAAGAAGATAATCATGGCACCCAAAAAATGGAGATAAATTGCCATTTAAAGTCTAAAGAATCAGTTTCAACTTAAGGAAAAAGAAACACGTCTCAGATTTAAATTCAGAGCTTGTGTTGCATACAGAAGTTGATCATTACATAGATTGTACCAGTCTTCACGTGTGCTTTAGCCATTTTAACACAAATACGGCATCTTTACAGCAATGCTGTCTTTTTCTTATGTAACTCTAACAAAAAAGAACAGAATAGATCATGTCGCTTGAATGTCTGTAATTAGTGTAAAATATGAGTAGTAGTGAAGTAAACATACTAACATATGTACAAAGAAAGCAGAATGATCCCCTTAATACTTCACATGGTCTTTAAGTTTTTAAAGCTAAAAATGAAATTGTAAATATAAACTGCAAATAACAGGGTATGAAACCACAAACATTTTATTCATCCCACAGTATCTATTTCAGTGGTGACTTGCAGCAAACATAAGATTAATTCTAGATGAATCCCAAACATCTTCAAATTATGCATGGTGGCACTCTGAGGTTTACCAAAATCCATTTAATTGAACCTTTTTAAACCCCCGAGAGCCTCAGCGACTGACAGGAGGAGTAATGTTCCAGTAAAATGTTAGGAGTGTTAACTTTTGGTGTGGCTTGGCAGCTGTGTCCCTGGAACACTCACAGGCAATGCCAGGAGGCTGAAACATTACAGGCTGATTGATACTTCAGAGGAGACTTCTGCATATAAATGCAGGATTGAAAACTTGAGCGGCCCTACAAACTTCACCTTGCAGATAGCTTTTCCTGTGTTATCACCACATTGCCAGAATTTGTGAAATGACCTGGTTTCTGGGGGCTACAGTAGGTGTCTGTGAAAGTCTCCTCTAATTGTTTGGAAAAGCAAACATGCCAATTTATTTCTGCTATTGGCTTTATTAAATGATAGTTAAGGGCAAACTGTGATGTTTCATACTGTTTGGACTGAACAGCACCACAGGCTATGGGAAATTGTGGTAAATAATTTTTGCCATTTTAGAGAGAAAATTATTGTCGAATTCATTCAGAAAATAATTGAGACACAGCTCTACTGATGGCCATTTCACCTTTGCTACTAAGGCTATGTGGTTGAAATGCATGTTAATCAACGCATCAGCAACTCTACAGTCCTAGTTGATACTTACATTTTTATTTACAACACATGGCTGAATGTAGAGAACTGCCAAAACGCCATCAGCAAAAATTCAGCCACACATTCTTGCACTCACGCACAAACAGCCAACGTCATTGTCAGCATTTCTTTGTCTCTCCACTTAGATCACCACCGATCTCTCTCTTTGACCCAACATGTCTGCGCTCCCCCTGTGCTGCAGCTCTCACAGGCCGGCTGTGCCTTGGGCAGCTTTGTTAGAGAAAACAACGAGGATGTGGAGCGGCAACACACAAAGGACTGCTGCGATGGCCAAAATGAAAACACGCTTATCTTGCCAGAGCTGGTGGTGCTGTCA
>KV751320.1:4388743-4410412 GCA_001698575.1 Mola mola | reverse complement strand
GTAAATCAAGCAGCCCTCCCCAATGTGGGGACCTGTAAATCTGGTGAACGAAGAGTGGGCACTTGGCCAAGTGATTCATCCACAGTGCTCTATAAATACAGCCGTGCAGGTTCAACGAGGCTGCTGCTACCGGTGGCCAAGAAGCCCTGGGACAAGAGGGCTTCTCCCTCATGCTGGAAGCTCTTTAATAGCCTCCTTATTTTTTTTTTTAATCCCGCCTGAGAACCACACATCATTGGCTTTCATTGAATGGCAGAGAGTGCCTGCTAGAACCAAGGGGGTTTCAATTTAAGACCCACACTACCCATCAGATGTATCTGAGAGGAAAAAGAGGGGAGACATCCAAATATTTATCCAGACAAAAATCAGTTTACATACCATTGGTCTCAACATTCAAGTCCAGTGTACCCCGTCAGACAAACAGTGTAAGCGAACCTTCACGGGATGCCAAAATTTCCCTTCGCTGAGACCAGGCCAACCAGATACATGTGGGAGCAGAGGTTGTGGACGGGGGGATCAAAGTGGAAGGCCAATGAGGAAAATTGCTATGTGACATGTCAAATACCGATATCCTCAATAGGGATGTTACGTAAGTGGCAGAGCTTCCTGTCGTGTTCCCCTCTTTATTCTGAGACCTGGACCATTTAGTGCATTTCCTCCAGGGGTTTTCATTGCTGCAGACTGTAGCACGCAGGAATAATGATGCACAGGCACAGGAAAGAAGGGAAAAAGATCTGGATTTGGTCTGTACAGATGGGAACTTCATCTACCGCATACAAAAGGTATGCACCTTATTGTTTGGATATGCTGAATTCCTCAGTCAATGTGTAGCAGGCAACACTGAATGTCCTTTTTCCATTAAGAGGTTGATCAATCGCGGCTTTATGAAAAATGGGCTTCATAATTCACTGTGTATTTTGAGCCATTATGTGAGCTCCCGTGGGCTTAAGTCCCATCCCAAAAATGAATAAACAGCACATTGTGTTGTAGAGAGAAACATAATAGCACTGTTGCCACTGATCACACCGCCGAAGATACCGACGCCATATTTAAAACATCAATCATGTCAATGCACCATGACTCCCAGTCACGAAACAAACTGTTTTACTAGCTAAATCTTATGTATTCACTGTCAATTTTATTATTCCCTTCTGTGCTCTAGTGTCTCTTTTACTTTACTTTATATGTTTGCATGAAGAAGTGAGAAAATTGGGCTATGGCTTGACACTTTCTGAGGGAAATTGAAATTTCTTTCTTGCCAAAAGGTGAGAAGTTGCCCAGCCCGGCACAGCTTGCCTGCCTACCAGCAACTCTGAAGCTCACTAACACACCGTGAACTGTTTGTCTAATGCGTTCAAAAAACAAGTTTAACACTGAAAATCTACTTGATTTTACTATAAAGGTTAGATGAGTATTTAGGTTCACCTGTTCCTTGTTAATCTGCAGTTTCTCACGTATTTAAACCACTGGGTTCCCTGTTGTTGTTATTTGACTTTGTTGCCAAAGGTTACATGAGGAGAATTATACTACTCTACAAATAGCATAGTTCAGTAAAAAGACTGGAAACTGTTTGGATTTTACAGTTTTCCATCGACTTGCTATCTTTTCAGGTCTCCTGTGACCTGGATGGACCCAATCGTCAATAGTCCAACACATTAGGCTAAACCCTCGAAAACAACTGTCATCAGTCTTAATGGTAAGCTAACTGGTAAGCTAAGTCGCTGTTCTTCTGTGTGAAGCAGGAGGACATAAACTTCCTCTCCTTCTTGTCCTTTCTCTCTTCCCACCACTGTGATTGCCTGCCCTGCCGTAATTAGTTTTACCTGATCTTTGTTAACCAGCAGTTTCTTGTGTATTTAAGTCATTGTGTTCATTGTGTTTTGTCTTTGCCAATTTATTGTGCTACATTCTGCGCCCCGTCCCTGTGCTTCTTCTGTATTTTCTCCAGTGTTTTGCTTTTGCCATGGCAATATCTGCTTACCTTATCAGTTCCACGTCAGTGTCTGCACTTGGCTGCAAACGAATCCAATTTTTTTTTTTTTTACTGTTTTTGGTTTATACAAACAAGTAGTATCAATAACTCTAGGGAAGAAAGTAGGGCATAGCTTCCAAAACTGTTATTTGATTTTAGCCCCACTTTTTACTTCCTTCTTTCCGTTTGTTAGGGGCGGTTTTGCCTCTCTCAGGTTCCAAACAACCAGTCCAAACTTCCAAACTTAAAAATGTAAGCCCTCACACTCAACATCCCATTGTGATTAAACACAAGAGTCTCCTAACCATAAAAGGACAATATTTTCTACAAACAGCAGATTTTGCTCTGTCACACTAAACACTCTCCAGACCCCCTGCCTTAATGAGCAGTCAGTATAAATCCCACACGGAAGGGAGGAATCCTTGTCAAAGAGTCCAATGGCCCCTTAAACAAACACGATCATTATGCGAATCTCTGCGTGTACGATGACTGAACAGCTTGCTGCTGCAGCTCTGGGAGCTCTGACTACCACAGCACCTCCTTCAAGTTACTTTTGTAAACCTGGTCAGTGTTCTTTTCCTAAACCACAACAACATATGCTAGCAAACTCCGAGTCCTTCAATGAAAATGTTTCCTCTGCTTTGAAAGCCACCAAGAGTGTGTGCTGTTACTTTTAAATCCATTTGACAGTCAGCCAGAGTTTTCTTTTCAGCACCTTGTCACAAACTTTCAGAGTCAGGGAGTTTGAGATTTCTGTGATCTGGTTGAGCAGCTCAAAATGTTCTGCAGCTGCTCCATGTGACGACGAAAAATGTTTTCATAACGTTATTCACACATGTCTCATTCATTCAGGATGGGTTTTTCAACCTTAACAGCAGCCTCTGCCAATTTTCTTCCTATTTTCTCACAAGTAAACAATGTGTCCACTGAGCTGAGCTCAAACTACAATTTTACAACTTCCGACAAGGCTCTGGTCGATGATAGTATTTCCGTCTCTTTGCAAAGACATACTGATCAACATCCTGCCTCAGCCTACTAACACTGAGCGGCTTTCCATTACCTCTATTATCTCTCAACCCAAATCTGTATTTTAGCTACTACAGATAGTTACTTTAGCAGCCCCCTTGTTGGCCTGCACTGAACTTTTTGAGTAAGGAGCATAAATTAGGGCCCTACTATTTTAGACTGATGGCACTGGACTCCACTGGCACCAACCAATGGGACTCAAAGCTCCTTCTACCCACAAGCGTAATTTCAATCTGGCAGGCAGTGACAGAGCTATTTAACATTTTGGTTGGTATCCCTGAGCAAAGACATGTCCAAAAGCTGTCAATTTAATGTCTTTGTTGAACATTCAAAAGGGAGCCATAAAAGTTTTTGTCTTTTTAAATGTCTTTTAAACATTCTCTGCGCTTTCACAAAGTCACATCCTCACAGGGTTGATAACGTTTTTATGTCATTTTCAACCACAAATGGTCAGAGGACATCTTCTTATGGTTGAATATGTGAATATTTTCGAGTAGGTTTAAATTGAATCTCAATGTTTGTATGAATGTCTAGAGTTGAACAAACTATATTGGCTACACTTTTGCTTTAATTGTAAAAACGTAGATGAGAAGATTCATACCACTTTCATACTGCTAATAGCCTAGCTGTGCCTATCTTAGCATAAGCAGGAGTAAATTGGTTAAAAGCTAACAGCCAGGGGACAGTCCAAGGAAATAAAATATACCTGTCAGCAACTGTAATTGTAATGTCTGTACAACATTTCATAGCATTTCATTTCATTCATCCAATAGATTTTTTCACTCTGGAAAAAGTGCTGAGCTGAGTGTCAAATTTAGTCTCATGGTTCAAGTACTATGAATGCCTGGTAAATTAAGAGTGTGTCACAGAACTGAGCTCCAGATAAACAGTCACAGTCTCAAAAACACATCCTCCCCCTGAGATCCACCCTGAGGAAAATGTCATTAATGGAGCCAGTGGGTGTCGCTTTGCAATGTTTACTGCTGTGTCAGAAGAGGAAAATCGCTTCAGTTATTGCATTGTGGGCTTGGAAACCAACCTGATATCATAGCCTAATTGAGTAGTGCTATCTTCATTTTTCTTCTTTTGAAAGGAAAACAAAAAACTTCATTGAAGGTGAACAGATTCACAACAGAACCGACTCTAAATGTGATTGTGAACCACTTCAGGAGCATCTAAAGAGTGTTTTATCACTTAATGCTGCCAGGACATTAAAACCCACTGTAGAGGCCCGAGGTGGCCTCCGCCGAGTGTTCAGGATCATAAAGTCAGTTGTCAAGAGAACAGCAAGATAGAATGCAAATCTTATACAAGAAATGTCAACGGCAGGAGATTTCCGGACCTCACCGCCTCCAGGAGGCCATATGATGCTGTGTCACAGCCAGACAGACAGAAGAAGACTTTATATGCTCACTGGGAACCAGGGATGTGTGTAAACATAGATTTCTGCATACGCAGCCACTCATATGCAAACACACAGAGGCAAAGAGAGAGAGAGAGAAAAGAGAAGTTCAGTTTAGGACCTTTTTAAAATGTCATATGAAGAAATTCTTGTGAGAAAAAAGACACCGAAGACATTTGTGCTGACTCTGCGCACAGATGAGTGGGAGACGAACATTTTAATAGGCAAAACAGGATCTTGCCACTCAAGGTTTCTCCGGGTTGTTTGTCTGCTGCTTCCCCTCTTCGTGCACACTTTGATACTGTCCCTCGTGGATTTATGACGCATTAGAAATTGTGTGTGCATTAAACAGTCAATCAAACAAGTAGCTGAAACAGACAGCGGCTTATTTATTCTGTGTCAGATTAAATCAGTAGACAATATGGATTAATATATGTATGGGTATAGGGAGTGGTATGTGTGTGTATGTTGGGTGGAGAAATAATTTTATTTGCTGGAACTTTTTAATTTATTAGAGCTGGGTGGGGCTGTCCCTGCCTTTGGTCCCTTTCAGAGTTCAGCCAATGAGCCTACCTGGAAATATTATTTGTTATTTTATTTTATTTGAATTAATACTTTTTTTTCACAGTTTTCTAAACTCATTATTTCTTAATTCGTTGATCACTGTGTTTCGTTCATTCTTCCACACAATAGGGATCGTGTAACATTTCAAAGGTAGTTAAAGGCAACAAAAAATGATTAATATCCAAAGCTTTAACTTGCCTCAGGCCCTTGCATTATATAGTTATCATATAGTCCTAAAAACTCCATGCTGGAGTAATTTGCAACACTAGACAATCGGGGGACATTATTCAACGTTAATGTAGTAATAAGCATTTACGAATCGTTTATTAATATGTCATGTAATCACTTACTAACAGTCCAAGATACTTATTCAATAGTTTATGACCATACTATTAACATTAGTTAACACAGTAATACTCATTAACTTTTTGAGATGCGTTTTGACACGGATGGCCACCCAACCCTAGCCATAATAAAGTATTTATTAACCCGAATTAACCATTTATTAATGCTCTTTGTAACCCTTATTACAAAGTTGAAAACATGTCCCTTAGGTGACACTTAATATGGTTCTAACTTGTTGAATAACATATGAATTATTATCTTAGTTAGCATGAAGACAATAAATTGGCACATTAATTAACTGTTAGTAAATGCTTATTGCAGCATTAACTAATGTTAATTCATGTACTCTTGTAAATTGTTGCCAAAAATTTTAGAAGAAAAATTTCAGAGCCTACAGGGGTAATAGGGCTTTGGTTGAAAAACAGTGAAGTTCTCCTTTAAAAAATATATATATGCAAAGTCACTACGAGCCTCTTGTGGCGATCAATCAGTCCAGTGTGTTCCAGATGCCCCAAAGTAGAGCCACAGATAACAGGAGACATTAAAACAGTCAGCCATCTGAAATGAATGAAGTATAGTTACAGCTGTGTGAGTTACCAATGAACTCTGCTCACATAGTGCACACATACACATATAGATCTAATGGAAGCACCAGAAGGTGTCCACAGCTAATGTGCTATTGGGGCCTATTTGAAAACCACCTCCATACCTCCTGCCACTGAAATGTCAGCAACTCAGATTAATAAGCTTCCTCAATTACTCCACTGGGGCTTCTTTAACCTTAAGCCCCAATGCCTAGAGGGTAATTTTCTGCCATATTTAACTAACCACGAACAAGTGGAATAATTGTTCAGGTTATTAATTTTCCCTCTCTTCACTACTGTTGCTGTTTTTTTCAGTTTAATTTATCCAGCCATCATGTCATCATGGACTTTAGGCGCTTATAGTCTGCAAGCTGGCTTGTAAACTCTGTCTCCCTCATGAACAGTACGGTCATTTGTGGTCTTGTAGTCACCTGTCTGTCTTCACTTCCCAATAGTTATCATTCAGTCGTTACTCCTTAATGAAAAGTGTCACGATTTACTTTCAGGTAAGATTAGCGTGGCGTCCGGATGAAGCGCATTCTTAGACTGATAACGAAAAGGGCCTCAAGTCTGGTTTACCCTCAGTTTCTCATGGCTGGCTGCCCATATTTTATTCGTGATTATCATAACTCGCTCATGCAAGTCACATTGCGCAAGTACATCATTCACCTCAGTGACATATGACACTCATAAGTCACCGGAGAGGTCACATAGTTGGCTACCTTTATGGCTCCCCATCAGGCACAGGCGTCAAACAACCGGCCATGGGATCGTGTAGGAATATTAATCACAGGTGGGCTCATCTTCAACACCCCTGCTGATGGGAAAAATAGGGATGAAACTGAAAACTCAAGGTCACCTGAGAAGCTTCTTCTAGAGGTCTCAACTGCATCTCACAACCTCCATCAGAAGTTAAGGTTTGCACAATCATTGCCAATAAATGTTCACAAACATTGGACAATTAAGTGTCATCATGCTTCATTATGTTGTTTTCCATTATTATACTTGCGGGGTATAATACAAGCATTTGATTAACCCCCAAAAAAGCATTTTTAATCTTAATAGTACACTAATTTCTGCATTTTTCCATCATGTCACAACAAATAGCTTAAAGCAGTCAGCAGTTCTATTACTTCATATCGACAGCCATGAATGTATATGGACATTCATTAATATTAACCGTGAGCACAAAGGCAAAAATCCTGCAGAAGTCATTAAAAAAACATTACTTAAATTTGTGACAGTATGAAAATGAGCTTAAAAATTGAACATAAACAAGACTGGATTTTTCCACTGAACTGTAATGACTTCTAAAGCCACATGGGGGCCCTATAACCTTTACTTAGAACGAGGTTCTCCGTCCTTACTACACTCCTACACTGTGGAAACCCAGGATTAAAACGAGGAGAATCCTACACGTTATTTCACTTCAAACAAAATGAAGCTAAACGTGATATTTGATGTTGAACAGAAAACTCCTCAGCTCTTCAGGTATGTAATATAGACTCAAGCTCTGCTCTGTAAAGAGAGTTTTAGGCTGGAGGCTGTCCACCTGCTCATGGCAACCTGATCCCAAGGTCCTCCTTGTGGCCTCTGGTAATGAATGGGAAAAATATGCCCATAATTCTGGCTTGCTGTGGCCTGACCAGCATCTTTCACCACGCTGCACAGAAGAGGAACTGTGGGAGCAAAAGTTCCACATTTTCTCCATAGCAATCGCAGCAGGGAAGGCTTCCTGTGTTGGTTCTTGTTTGAAAAGAACGGGATGATTAAGCACAGTTGGACCACAATGAATGACTTTTAGCTACAGGTACTCATGCAACTTTGATGGATTAATCTATTCGTCCCACTTTGCCCAAAATCCTAATTTCCTGAAGGCAGTCTCTGCTTGCTCACTGTATTGAAGTCTTTAAAGCCAGATTCCAGCATGTTATACAGCTATGCTCACATTATACCTGACATTTTTGGGAGGATTCAACCAAATCAGATAAAACTGCACACTAATCCTGAGCGGCAGGATGTTCTGATATGTGTTCCAGATACATGAACCGAGAGGAGCCGAGTTTTTATTTCTGTCACTGCTGCCTGCGTGTGAGAAAAACTCTTAAGATGCTTTTATTTGTCCATGCCGTCCCTCAGAAAGACCAGCTTTAAGAATCGTTTGCAGGTGCGTCCAAATATGGCTGCAGAGAATCTTAAAGTAATCCTGGGGCATATAAAAACTCTGCACATTTAATCTCAAAAGTGAACTTTTAATGGGAGCAACAGATGTTTTGACAGCTGTATTCGGGCATGCTTGTTGTCACCCCTCCTGCCTTTTGGCTCGAGCAAGTGTCACAAGTTGCAACGTGTCAGCGTGGTGGTAGACAACGTCAGCGGCGCTTCAGAGCCCGGTCTGGGTGAGCAAGAAACAAAAGCCCCTTTGTGACTGTTATCTGCGCCTCCATCAAATGGCTAAAAAGTAAAGAACTTTCTGCAGGTTTTTTACAAACACACATCACCCAGATGTGCAGGAGCACAGAGAAAGAGACAAGAGGGAGGCACAGAAAAAGCATTAGAGCGTGCGGGGCGCCGGTGAATTAAAGCCGCAGAGATGTTTTCACAACTGTTTTCAGCTCACAGAGTAGCTACATTTCCAGAAAATGCAGAGTCGTGTGCCAATCCCTCCCCATGCCAATGTCCTGACGCTGTCACCCGGATAGCTGGCTGGTGTTTAAACCTCACCACCACTCTTACAAGACACTGGCCATCTCTGTACAACTGACCCCCGCCCGCCCAAACTTCACTTCCTGTCTGTGTGTGAGCCAGAGCCTACTCATGTGTTGTGGTCAAAGAGCAGAGCCACATTTAGACCAGTGGAATATATGTGCAGCGTTTTCCTTTTAATTTCTCCCTGTGCTTCACTGAGGCCTCCTCATTTGCAGTCTCGTGACACGTTCTTGTTTCTCAGCCGCATGAGGGCACAGCGCATGTCGCGGGAGAACAGCTTGGAAGTATTGGTGGGACTTTAAGGGGAATCATACTTTACTCCACGTGTCTTGTCTGAGTAATTTCATGGTATGATTTACAGCCATAACAGTCAGCCTTTGATGGTTTTGAAGACGTTACTACAGACATCTAGACCACTGGACCACTGGACTACGCAATAATACTGACAGAAGTGCTTCATTTGGAATGCTTTTGAATGATTTTACATTTTTGGAAATGCCAATCTTATTGCGGAATTAGATTGGATAAACAAATACCACTCTGTTTTGAGTATATTACTACTGTATGTGTATGGTTAAATAAAGGTTAATGTCCCTTAATTTGGAACATGAACACCACATGAGTGGAAATTATAAGCTAGTGGGATAACATTTTAATTTATTTCTTCCTAAATCCATATCTGTTTCATGTATTAGCAGGTCCTTCAAAGTCTTAAGTATCGTAGACACCTTTTTTAGGGTGTGTTTTTTTAAGAATATCTAAAAAAGTAAGTTTTTGAACTGTAAAACCTGCATAAACAATATATTGAAGCCACTGTGAACATTGGACTGCTACAGTACAATATAAAACAGCAAATACGTCTCTATGTCAACCTATGATTTGCAATAACTGTACTAAACAGTGTATTATTACAGGGATGTCAAAATCTTACTGCAATGAAACAAGCTATGTTGACCATGTTCTAAGTAAGACACAGAAGACATGATCGAAATGTTCATTTAGGAGAGTCAACTGGAATATTGCGACCGGGAGCAGGTAGGTAAATTGTGTCACTGGCTTTGGATTTCCTCTCTCCCCTGTGAAAATCTTTACAAAAGCTAACGCGGACGGTGACCACGGGGCTACAAAATGGAATACTCCTTCTGTGGTCGGGACTAGAAAATACAAACACTGAGCTTCCTAAGTACAGAAAATATAAATCTGTCAATACTCCGCCTGGCATGGACCACAAATTGCAATATGTAAAACTCTGTCTCCACAGCGTTGGTGTTATTTCACAATAGCACAACAGCTTTGACTGAAATGGGGAACTGAAAAGCAGAAAGGGGCCACAATGAAACAGTGAGGCATGTGACTGAAGTTTTAGAGATTATTTTGAAGCTGATTTTATTGCCTGTTGCCAATAACCTGTTATTGATCATAGATTTCATGCAAGGCAGTGCCTTCAGTAAGTTAAAATACTCCACAATTGTCATTTCTCTCAGAGAAAAGTTGGCTAAAACTGATCTCGGCACTGATGCTGTCTGTACTTACAGCCAAAGCATTATACACTGTTCTAAAAATAGATATTCTGGTTTATTATCTTATTTATTTGTACAGTAGGCTTCTTTTTTAAAGATGAACTATGGAAATTACAAAAAAAAGAAGCAAAAACATTGTTCTGTTTTTTTGAAGTTCCCATAAGCTCCTACTACCACAAGAGGAATGAATGTTTCAGTGCATAGAGGCTATCTCTTGCCAAGCCTTAACAGAAATTAGAAAGCATAAATGATTATTATGACATTTGGATCCACATGGATCATGTCACTCACATGACAGGGTCAAAGCAAACCGAAATACTTAGGTTTCTTCTCTTGAATGCTGTTTTACACTAAGAAAACAAGTTTTTGTTCCACTAAATGTTTGCTGACGCATCAAAATGTATCCTCTTGTGTCACTGGCACAGAAAGCATATAGAACATTAACTGCTGTGTTGTTTCTCCTCACCACTTCCAATCATGGGAACCATTATTCACAATTTGACAAGTTGGCTTTGTCTCAGGTCATTGTGGACAAGAAATGGTTACAGTGAAAAGCAGCAACTGAGGGTGCATAAAATGGCCTCCTAATCCTAATCTGACGTGGCTATGCGATACACAGCAAGGTCATTGGCATCAGAAATAAAAAAAGATAATCATTCCGATAACAGTTTAACACACCTGCGACTTTTTATCTGTCGGCTCTGGCCAGCTGCCCAAATGACTTATTTTGGTCACACTTAACAGTAAGGGTACAGTAATTTACATCAATTAATGCAGTAATAAGCATTTATTAACAGTTGATAAATGTGTCAAGTAATCACTTACTAACCATCCCAAGGTACTACTAACCACTATTAACAACAATAATGGCCATTTACCAACAGCTAAATAAGAAAATGAGAGTCATTTGGACACAGGCACCCACCTAAGCTTAATAGAGCATTTATTAACCTGAATTAACCATTTATTAATGCTCTTTGTTACCCTTAATGCGCAACAGCACTGAATAAGTATGACTTACCTGCAATATATCATTTATTCAGGGGAATTAACCATTTTTAAATGCTCTTTGCTGCCCTTAATATAATGTTTGAAAACACGTATCCCTTAAATGACACTTAATATTGTAGTTTTAAACTGTTGAATAATATGTAAATTAGTACCTAAGTTAACATGAACAGTGTTAGTAAATGCTAATTACTGCATTAACTAATGTTAATTAACGCACCTTTATTGTAAAGTATTACCCTTACGTTGTCGTGGTTGAATTCTTTAATGGACCTTTCGCTGAGAAATGCTCGGATGAACTCTCACCATTAGCTGTTGGGTCACGCAGCGTTCTTCAGTTTGTCCACTGAGACTGACCAATCGCGTGAGAAATAGCCTCGAGGCGTAAATTTTGGTTTCCGCGGATGGAAACTGTCATGGGTGCACACCGGGGAAAAGATAAGGATAAACAGAATACTGCATTTGCAGTATTCTGCATCCTGTATTTTTTTTATGGGGTTAAAACTGTCTGTAGGGGGATCAACGTGCTGTAGATGCACTGCTACTGTCTTTTACCAGCTGTTTCTATTTCCCCAGTGTGCATGTATGTTTTAAATATCTATTCCACAGACTCGCATTCCTGGCATTGCTCCGCCTGGGAAAATACCACACTATCCCTTTGTCTTGTTGTCAAACGTGTCTCCATAAAGTGGCTGCTGGCATGTGTTCCTTTCGGAGTTTATATGTGGTAATATGGCCATTGGCTCGAGTCAGCTGAGCCAAGCTTTTCAGCAGTCATTCGCTTTGTTCCAGAGAGTTCACTTAGTTGACATTATTGATATCATGCCCGATGTCAGTGCGCTAAAAATGAATGTCCCTGTTACACACATACCACAGAGATTAGAGCAAAGGCGACTAATCTTGATCTCACTAATTTATTTCAGACATCTTGACAATCATACTGACATTTTGGCCGGGCAATCAGCGGACCAGGTACACTGGGACATTAAATTAATGCTATTTTCAGTATTACAATGAAGCAGCTCAACGTTTTGACAAATATGCTTATTTTCTGTCTTGCAGGTTAAATACCCCTCTCATATCTATGGTATGTTACGGGTAAAGCTAGAGCTAGCACCTCATGTTAGCTTAACCTCATCTGATGGTGACAAACACATACGCTACACATATTGGTTTAGAGTTAATGAGGGTTTTTTTTTGTTTTAATGTTTTATCCTTATAAAAAGTTAAATAAAAAAGTTTCATTGAAAAAACCTAGCCTACCTTCTAGCCAAACTCGGATAGGTCCCCTGACTTTAAGGTAAGTCAAACTAAGCTAACCACCAGCTGGCTAAAGTTTCAATACAAATATTAGTTGTATTAATCATCTCTAACTCTCAGCAAGAAAGTAAACATTCCTCTTAGTGAATATAAACTATAACAGCACAGGAGGACAGGAGAGTAAGAGAGAAAGAATGTTAACCATCTGTTAGCAAACAGTTAACAGATGGTTAGCAATGGTGATCAAAGCCATTTTGATAATGCTTCTTCTGGAGTCAATATAACTATCATTGTTTTTTCCTTCATAAACATAAAAGCCATTCAAATTTTCATGTTTTTCCTACCTGGAATGACCTCAAAAAGAAATTTTCCTCCATCTTCGCCACTGGATGGATGCTCTGAAACTCTGTTTCCTGGCAGGAAAATAGTTCCCTGTGGGAAACAAAGAGGATCATTCAGGACTCAAGTTTTAGTTCATTTCAAATAAGGACTTTTTGTCTTGAACAGACATCAAAATTTGTTCGGCTTTATGTAAGGTCCAGATGCAACACTTCAGGCAGTCATGGACTGCGAGGGATTTTCTTCCAAGTATTAAAAACTACAGTTATATATACAGTTATGTTAGTTTTTCCAAATACTCTTGAGGCCCTGGAAATGGAGGTACTCTGCATACTGGACCTAACTTTATTTACAGTATGTATCAAAAGCGACCAAATTGCTTTAAATACACCTCCAATTTTTGTACATGTAACACTGCATTTGCCTTTGGATCTAGAAGCCGCACAACCTTCCCAGTTTTCTCGCAAAAAAATCCTGAGCTCAGCAGGACACCAGCTCCCACATATTACCGCAAGAAAAATGTGTTTAAAACACTGACATGTTTTGTTTGGTTTTCTTTACATCGTCATGTGTATCAGCATCTCTGCCAGCTGGCCACGAGGGCCCTTGGGACAGGCCTGCGTGATGGAGCTGAGTTTTGATGAATTGTGGCAAAGTGGCAGCATTACGGAGAATCACCGTTTCTCTGGCTCAGCTCTGTCCAAAGTGATACATCATCTGCGTGACCCCAAAGGCCAGAGATTCTCCGCTTTAAATAGCAGGAGAAGCAGCTTTTTCCACAGTCAACGTTTCAGCAACCTTAATGTTGAGACTTACGAGCCCTTCGAGAGGTTTTCAGACGTTTTACGTGCAAATGATAAATCTATTATGTGAAAAACAAGGTCAAGTAAATTATGATGTACTTGCAAGTGTAAATCATGTGAAACTAGACAAAAAAGGTATTTAATGTTTTCTCCTAATGAAAGTGACTAAAGAACAGGATTACACACTGACCCGCAGAAGCAGTGGCTTGATTTACCGGACATCAGTACCACAACGCGAACATCTGATGGCCATTAGTGCGTCCTCTCTTTGGCTTAACGTTAATGTGGACAAGATGTGCAGTGGTGACACCAAAGGCAGTAATAGCCCACACGCATTAACTTGATCTAAGGGGAGTCCGTTTCCTTCCTACTGAGAGAGAGAGCTCTTTAATGAGCCATAACTGTGACAACCAGGAAGTGGAAACCCTACCTGAGGCCCTGGACGAGGGCTGGCTTTAAAGATGGGGCAGACATGCAGACGAGCTCATCTGATGTCAGTAAGCTCAGCTTTTGTCAGTGGAAACCAAAGACGGCTTAAATGAATGTTGGTGAGACAGACTTCTGGACTATTCATATTCTTGAAAAAAAGAAAAAGTTCTGTGTGCTCCCTGCACACCAGTGACTCATTTTCTTTCTGAGCCACAGCCACACTTCACATACTGACACCCTCACTGCTGGGCTGTTGTTTGCTACGGACAAACCCAGCCGGACGGAGGAATATTTACCCAGCAAAGAGCGCGGTAGCCTGGCCCAACCCAACCGGACAAAGTAAACCAAACTATTTTGGGGTGTTTCCTGAATTTTTATATCGCCATTAACTAGGGTGAGGTCATTTTTGGACATAATGCAACGATACAAACACAATTATCTTTAGTACTCAAACAAAAAGCTGCACGTGCACATATGGGATGGAAAAATCTGAAAGAAACCTGTTGGAGACTTAGGCCACAGGAGGCTGGAGGACGGAGTTCATAAGTGTACAACAGCGTGAAATCAAACTTGTTGTGCTCTCTTTTATGTATCGTAAACTCGAGTTTGTCTAAATCTTTCTCCTCTTTTTGGTCTGGAAACCTATTTTTCACTTCAAATTTGCTTGGAATATAGTGACAGATGTAAATATCTGTGCCATAGATTGGACTATTCAATCCTTCAAACGGCCAAAAGCGTTTGCTGGATTGTATGTAGGCTTATGAAAAAGACTATCCTTCTCATTGGTTTAATTACCTCAGAAAACAGTTTACTAATGGGTTTATGACCTCACGCATTACTTTCGACCCCTTGCTCAACACAGCAGTGTGTTCTTTTTGTAAATTAAGTGTAAATTAAATCTCTGGATCCAAAGAGGATCCAAATATGTCTTTCAAGCAGTTCTCATCCCAGGTCATCAAATCCTGATGCTTTATCAAGGCCTTTTGGGTCTCATCCAGATGCATAAGGTACCCTCTAGCACCTGCGTCTGACGTGCAAAGCCTAACCTATAGCAGCTGTGCTTGGTGTGCAAAGCTGTGTGCCCCCCATGATTCATCCACTGAGCTGCTCTCATACCACCTCCTCTTTGAAGTT
The DNA here is from genome assembly GCA_001698575.1 of Mola mola. Lineage (NCBI taxonomy): Eukaryota > Metazoa > Chordata > Actinopteri > Tetraodontiformes > Molidae > Mola > Mola mola. The sequence continues at coordinate 4,395,317 of KV751320.1, read as the reverse complement.
GCGTCTCTGTCTCGGTTCCTTTAGTTACATTTAGGCATAAAACCCAGTAACCATTGGTTTAATAAGTGCCATGTACTTCTGTGTCCCTGACCTCAACCACTTTGGGGACTCTCTTGATTTGTAAATGACCTCGTTTAGTTGTTAAGAGCATCTGGAATTGCCGTGAGTGCTGAAGGGTACTTTGTGCATCTGAATGAGAAGAGAAGAGAAGGTTCATGACAATGTGTCAGCGCTTGATGGCCTGGGAATGTGATCGGACTGTTACCCAAGGCCCTAAACAGGCACTTCCTCCGCTGGAGGAGATCTCTAGCATGAGCAAAATATGTTAAAGTCCATCAAAATGTCAGTCACGTGTGATGTGTAAGGTGAGAGATAAACTCAATTTGTTAAATAATGATCTGCTTCATGCCTGAGTGCAGGAAACAGAATATGTGGAGAGATAATAACATGCAGGGCAATATATTGCAAGGGCAAAACTTGATTTTAGACCGCAACCAGATAAATGCTCACACTGAAGTCAATTAACCAGAAGTTAATGGTGTAACAGGTCATTTGAGCGCTCATTAAACCTTGGCTGGTTGATTAGTGGGCCTTTCATCCAATAATTACTGTTCTCCAACTTTGGTGACCTCTCAGACAGGAAGTCAAACTCAGTAGGAGTCCAGGAGTCGGTGCGTATACTTTCTTCCTGTCTAAGTGCATGTGTCTATTTATGTGTTTGAGTCTCTATTTTTGCCTCTGTTCCTGTCTTTGACAGGTTACAAGACTTACTAACGGGTGTTCTGCTGTGATCGCTCCACTGAGTCCATTAGTCCAATAAATTTCATCATTATTTCCCAGTTATAAACAGGAAGCTCTGGTCTTCAGCTCTGATGGCTTCTTCAATGTAAAACACGCAGTAAAACCGCAGCTGTGACTGCGGAGTGTTCTGCTTAAATATTAAAATGATTGTCAAATGCAATAGAGTGGAAAAAAGCAGTGGACTTTGTCATTAAGTTTTATTTTTTCTGTGGCTTAACGGAGGGTGATGAAACTTTAAACAGGTGATAAACAATGGGTGCAGACCAACCTGACTTATAATACAACAAGAGAAGAACTAGAAAAGAGAGTTTTTTAACCTGGTATGATGGTCTGATCAGACTGTTCAGACACATAGACTTTCTAATAAATGATCGTAACGGAGTCCGAGAGCTACGGATGCAACAAGGACATTCTAAAATATCGAAATGTGACACTTATTTTGCAGTAATACCTAACTCTGATGCCACCTGCAAGAGACCTTTTATCTTCCACATACATGCAAGGTTTCGTAACACATCTTCTGTCCAAACGGAAACAGTGTTCGTAACGAATCTGAGAACTCCCAAATCATGAAATGTATGGAAACAGAACATAGAGCACAGTGAAATGTTAGAATGAAAAGATTTAACGTCCTCGAAAAAAAACAAACAATCAATATGTAATGGTTCTTTTGTAAAAAATGTGTTGATAACCTTATTTGTTGGATTCTTTGTTTGTCAGCAAGATTAAAGAAAAACTACATGACCGATCTCAATGAGATTTTCATCAGAGCTGTGTCTTGGTCCAACAGCTAAAGCTAAAGCCAAAGGTCAAAGGTCTAGGTCACTCAAAGCTAACAAAGCATATTTTTTGCCTGTTACTACAGAATGAATTGAAATAGAGAGGTCCAGCGGATGTCGTTTTGTAACTTAGCAGCATTGGCTACAAATGATTCACTTTTGGGCTGTCAAGGTCAACGGTCAAGGTCACTGACCGTTGTAAACCACATTTTTTGGCTATTTCTTTTCAATGAATTGACATGGAGATGTCCACTTAATTTGGCACTACACATGATTATCTTTTAGGCTTTCTAGGTCAAAGGTCAAGGTCACTGAAAGTGAAATACATGTTTTGGACATTTCTCCTGAATAAAGTGACACAGCGAGGTCTAACTGGTGTCATTTAGTAACTGATCTCAGGGTCCATCACCTAGCCAGAACCAGCTGGTCCTGCGGTTCATGTGTCAGTTGTCAGGTGGTGCCAAATTGTGCAATCACAGAAATCACAGAAAAGAAAAAAAAAGACCTTATAAGCTAAGAATTTATTGCTGGGGAGCATATGTTGAAGGGAATTTAGCTGCACTCGTGGAGTTTTGCACTCTCTGAGGGCATTGTAGTTATTGAGACGTATGCACTCCTTATATTTTCATAATACATCACATGCTTATTATATGAATATATTAACAATAGTTCCTTTCCTCATGTAAGGATATATTCTTATACATAAATGTAGAATGTCCCAGTGTCTGTGCTGACTCATATTAAATTTTGAAAAGAAATGTGTTCATGTCATTAGGTCGTGGCGCTCCTTTGACTTGATGTTATGATCTATAAAATGCCGAAACGCCCTTGCTTATGAAGCCCTGTGTCATTCTAGGGACATAGTACTGGAGTCCTCACATTTGCAAGTTATGTTTTTAATTAAAAGAATGTTTTGTGATTTCAAAGATACAGAAATGTGTTATGGACACATACTAGAGTATTTAGCTAAACCCACACCTTTATAAACTGGAGCACACCTGGCAGGAGGCATCACTACTTTGGCTTGCAAAGTGTACGAATAACCAACCGCAGTGCAGATGGGGGGTATATTGCTGCTCATACACTATTTCCCAGTGAAATTAGTCTGCAAACAGTTCCCCTACATTTAGAACTAGAGCACAGCTGCACTAACCACGAACAGAGACGCCATATAACCCTGTTCATTTACTACACTTGCACTGAAGTTTGTGTCCCATAGTTTACTATACTGTGCCTTCAATCATGCATGAATAATGCAGTGAAACCTCACTGGGTTCCACAGTCCATAAAACAGGCTTCACTCACACAGCTTTGTTTTATTAGACCAAAGGGTGAAGATCAGTGGAATAAGCAGACTGACTGGAGTCTTTGACGATAAACATAACTTGAAGATAGCTGACTATCAAGACTAAATACAGCCTAGGATGAAGCCTTGAGATACAGGATATCATTTGAATAATATGATGACATTTAGAGGAAATTAAGGAAGTGGCAATGAGCTTGACTGAGTGATTTTAATTTTGAATGAGGGCTGCACCGTAAGCTACTTCCATCACCGCATACAGGTGGTGTTTGAACGCATCAGCGTTACATTTTCACACTTTTGATGTGGATGCAAGGTAGTCAGAAATACAAACGAGTTTTCAAATTTAATTTAAATTTAATTAAATTTAATTTATTGACAGTGTTCCTCCACTGTTTGAGCTATTTTGTACTCATAGGGTTCTTCCTCTGGGCAGCATGAATACCAGCAAGGAATTCAATGGGAATGTTCATTTCATTGTGGACCGGAGGCTTATTTAAAGTGAGGACCTGTGCATCGTTGACATAATTACACCACTTTTACAGCACCATGCTGCCAAGTAGTGATATTTATAGCTTTGCTATAAATATTGCTGTAATTTAATTTTGTGCAGCATTTCATCAGTATAGATCTAAAGGTCCTGTAATATACACTGTATTTTAACCTCTTATCATTAAAAATTCATGTCCTGTTATTGTTCAGAGAGCATGCAGTGTGTTTGCAACAGAGATATCAAGAAACAGTTCAGATAGTGGCTTTATGATTCAGTACTTTTGCCTTACTTTGATCAGTGACACAGCATATTGTTCCAGAATGAGGTCATCATTGATATCTATGTGCACATGTACTCTCCATGTACCCATTATGTTCTCTCTAAAGATGGTAATATGGAGCTAAAAGTATAAGGGTTATTGTGCGCATGGCCTTTATTCATTGGTTAGTTTCTTCCCAGCAAACTTTAAACAAATTAAATTCATATCAAACTTTGATATTTTTGGATTTCAATTTAAAATTGTGTAATTCTTTAAAATAGCAGGATACAGAAATCATCTTCGTTTTAGCTATTCTCTACACTCCACACTCACAAGATACAGTTTCAACATCCAAGGACCACAGACAAATCTTAAACACACAACTTTCGACATGTCTGACTCAGATTTTTGATGATAAATCTCCCATCATTAAAATAATTCTAAATTAGGAAATACGGTCTGAGTAAAGAAAAAACATAAAGCCACAAAGAAACATGACAAAACATCTCATAGAGCAGACGTCTTTTGTGTACGTCAGATATCTGACTCTGCTCTTAGACCTCCTCCCTCCAGGGAGTCTTAAAGGACACAGTGGAGTGGATTATATGTCATGAACTGATACTGCTGATTCACATTTTTGTCCGACAGGTCACCTCCACGGCTGACATGAGATTGACTGAGCACTGACCGGCCATACAAAACAGGGATCGCCTCGTTGGACCTTGACATGTGTCTGTTAGCTTGTATTACATTTAATAATCCTGATTTATGGTAATGGGAACTTGTAACATGAGCTAAAAAAAACATTTATTGATATCAGACGTTAACCTTGGCACCTTATCAGCTCTAATATTGGCTTTGATTTAGAGTCAAGTTTGTCCATCTGATGACTCTAAAAAGTCTAATATTTGCTCTCCTTTCAGATCAGTTTTTGCCTCCAGCAACTCATGAGAGTATAAATAGCTCATTAGCTGCAAAATGTTGCTCTTCATTCACCAAGTAGTCACCAGTTAACCTCTCAGGGGTTAATAAACATGTGAGAACAAAGGCTGTTTTGGGCAATATAAACAGAATAAATATCTAACAAATGCTCTAAAACTGAAACAAAATGTGATTCAAGTATTGTTTATAGTCACAATAAGCTGATCAATATAGCCTTTTTGCAAAACTTATGATTTAGTAGCACTTTACAATAAGCGTATTTTAATTCACATTAGTTAATGCATTAATAAACATTTACCAACAGTTAATGTGTCATCAATCACTATGTTAACTAAGGTACTTATTCAATATATTCTAACCATATTATCGAAATTAGTCAACAGAATAATGGTCATTAATTAACAGTAATACAATGAGAAGCATTTTGACACAAATGGACATCTAACCTTAATCTTAAGAAAGCATTTTTTAACCTGAATTAACCATTTATCAATGCATCTTTTTCAGACCCCAAATTGTAAAGTTGAACACATGTATCTCTTAAACAAAACATATAGTACAGTTTTAAATTAGCATCTTATGAATTAGCATCTTAGCTAACATGAATAACATTAGGAAGTGATGAGTTTAATCAACATACAGTAAAATGTTTATTACTCCCATTAACTAATGTTATTTCACGCGACCTCATTTTAAAGTTTTACTGATTCTATTCTGTCGGAAGCTACACAGGCTGTTAACTTTTGCAAAGTCAAGTATTTTCAGTTGGACAAGGTGTCTGGCTCAGGGATACCGGGTAAAATCCCTGATGTGTGTAAGGTATTGGATGTTACACACCATTGCCGCTCCTGCACCAGCTGCATACTTATTATTGTACATATACCCTGCACCTGCACATACCTGACACTCATCGTAATAGCACGTCTTCAGCACCTAAAGAACTTGCAGGAACTTGATGCACGTCCACCAAGAGTTATTTTCCTGTCCCTCAATACAGAGCGTATTAGATATGCAGGCAGCATGCAGGAGTCAGAGGGTATTGCCTCTGCATTTAGTCTGCATATTGTACTGAGAGTCGGATCTGTTTTATTCATTCTTTTCTTCAGTCATATATTGAGTTTGTACAAACTGTGGGTGCTGAAATGTTATTGTCTTACCAAAGCAAAACGAAAAGATAAAGTAATGTTTTATTATGTCACTCGTGCGATCCGTGGCACCCAGCCACGTCCACACAAAGCTTATGGTTGATCTGTAACCAGAGGACGATGTCAGACATGTGTTTACAGACGTACACATGAGGGAGTTTGGATGATGTCCACACTACAATCCAGATATGTGAGTCAAATCAAGAAGAAATGAGATGAAATGAATAGTTACAGGAATAAAGCACAATTTTAATTGCCAAGGTCAAACTGTTTGCAGCTCAAGAATGGAAAACAATGGATTTTCCATGTATTATTGTGATGTGTCATTATTGATTTAATGCAGTTTCTCGTTAAAAAAACTACTATTTTTTAGCTCATGAGGGGGCCGAGTTCAGACACAGCACCTCACCTTAATAAACTCACTTGTAAGACTTGTTGTGGCTGGAATCCTAATATCCTTATTACATTTTAATATATCCCTCATATCATTATACACTATAATAAAGTCAAATTTGTTCAATGTATTCATTCACAATTCTCTCATTTATTCTGTCATTTAGAATGTTCCCTCAGTTGAATACTGATAATGCAAAGAGGTTTAAATTACAATAATCATACCATTTTACCCAATGAATGAATACTGTCTTTGTCTGTGGCTCAGCTAGATGAAATCAGAGCACATGTGTGTTTGAGGGATTACATGCATGCTTTTGCATGCGTACATCTCCGTGGACGAGTAAGGACAAGCAGATGGCATGTTGACGCTAAGCCCACACGTGCCGTACCCTGCGCATGATTCTCGGTGACCCTTCACCTCCATTTGACTCCCATTCCTCAGATTCCGAACTTTGC
>KV751320.1:4352934-4382842 GCA_001698575.1 Mola mola | reverse complement strand
TGCACTCTGACTTCAACAGCAGTTAGAGAACTCATCTGAGTCATTCCAGGGAAAATTCCTCATTGTGTTTGGTCATTTAGCATTAATATTGAAGGGGATGGACGTCTATCCTACTTGATTCTCTGTAAGCACACACATGAACACTCATGCACATAGGATAAATAACAGTCGAGGAAATGTACACACATCTGTTGGTGAGTCACCTGCTGTGCTGTGAGTTTGGCCACCATAACCCCTTTACAACTTCATGAACTCCTGCAAGAGAACATGTTAACCTGCTGGGAAGGGAAGCCCCAACAACCCAAAAAGAACAACCCACAGCACAGATACTTTTCAACACATGTTTGGCACCAAAGGTCCCTAATTTTAGTCAGCCTGCGATCTTAACCATATGAATCCCCCCGTTAAAATTTGGTAATGATCCAGATCCACCCAGTAGTACATACGCTGTTGAAATACAAACACACAGAGCAACAGACAGACCAGTGGTAGAAAAAAAAACCCTCAGCGTGGCTACGCTAGCATGCTGGGTAATAACAGGTTTCTGAATGTGAGCTGAGAGCAAAAACACTATTTAAAACATGTCACATTGTGCTGTTTGGGCATGAAATGGTTTAAATAGACAGATAAAGTTACAGATTAAAGTTACAGATTAAACGGAAGCCCAATTTTCATCTTTAATTGGTGATGACTTGGTGATGAGTCTGAGCCTTAGAGAGACAAATATGACATGTCAGTGTGATGGACGATTAACTTCCCAAAATCCTGACATGGTACAGTATCTACGTTACCATCAGAGACTTGTTACAATTAATTCATTTTGAAATTACCCTTTTATGCCACAATAACTATGAATATTACTAGATAATATAATAAATTAAAATCGAAAAGTGTAAATGCATTTGCAGCAAGACATGACACATAATAGCAATTTGTAGCCATTCATGTTTTTCGGGGTTTTTTTGGTATTTTTGGGGTAAAATTTATAATAGGTAAACTTAATAGATCATTTTTTTGTTAAATACAAGCCAAAGGAATTTGTCTCCAGTTAATCTTTTGATATATTAGACTAGAGTTCTATCAGAGTTTTGTTTCTGATCAGCGCAGTAACCTACAGACTCAAAATGTACGAGGAGTCAAATGTAGCTGCGGGCTTCTTGGCAATAATGCCAGAGTGGGTCAGTTGGCAGTTGGGATCAGGCCTGATTCCGGGAAGTCCTTCACCCTGACTCTCAGCGAAGTTGGGCAGCTGGACATGGACCGGCTTCTTCTGCAATGCCAAGTTTGCGCTGATGCTGACAAAGGTCGATTTGCCTACCTTGCGCCTAAAATAACCCAAATCATACATTTTGGGCCGCAACAAAGAACAGTCACATAATTGAGACTTTAAACGCTGTTGCCCAAACTGCTAAAAATGTTGGTGTCGGATAGGGATCATGGCAGGAAATCTTCTGGGACCACAGGAAGTGGCCGATCACAACAGAAGCAAGGGAGTGCTCTGACGAGAGAAAATTAGACGCAACTAAATTAGATCCACTGCTTTTCCCAGACTGCGGTTGCTATAAAGGAACAAAAGCTGAAATTGTAAACATAAGTGTGCATTTCATTTTCTTGTATTTTAAACTTGAACATTTACAAAGCGTTGCCGGCTCCTTCCCAACCTACTGACTACCTATATGAAGTGAAATTTACCGCTCGAAACCTTTAGCCATTTTTGAATGAATGTGCCCTTGATCTGAACCCATCACCATTTCCTGATAATATAGGCTGCGGTGTGGATGGGATTTCTCACACCATTTTTATGTCTGAGGTAAGTGTTATAATGTTGATAATGTACGGCGTGTGTAAGCTGTCTTTTACGTACAAAATGAGCGCTACTCAATATCCAAATATTAGTAAAAAGGAGACGACTCAGTGTCAGGTATAGTCTGCTAAGCAGCAGGACAGAGCTGCTGCATCAGCTTTAAAACTCGGGTTGTATCCATGACTGGTCTGACTCCCACAGTAGACGTTCTGGCCAAGAACGGGACATCTTTAAAACGGGACCTTTAACCCCACAAACTAGTTAGTTAAAGATGTCTCTGGCTTTGGAAGTAAATATTGCTTCTCTGGCTAGTGAACTATAGGCAATAGGCTGACAACTGCAGCTCTTTAGAGTTTTATCCTTTTGTTACAGTGTTCTGTTTGTTTATGGTAAAACTAAAAGAAAAAAAAACACCATTCTGCGCGTACAGCCACAATATGCAGAGAAACCGGGAGCTTCGCAATCCAGCTATGACTTTTGGTGGTTTGGCTAAACTTAAATTATAACCTGCGCTATGGGTTCAAGTTAAAAGCTGTCAATGATTATGGTGATAATCTTCCACTTGAAGCCTCAATAATTCACTGATAAACAGCAAACAAATCCTTCAGTGTCTGTGCCATCTGTCTGTCTTCAGTACCTCTGTTTTGCATTTTTCAGCAGCTGCCGAATGACACATTAGCTGCTGTGCCTGCCAGTAAAGCCAGTGCCAACTTTCCTTGGATGATGCAAAGGTCAGTGAGAGTTAAATAGCTGATCTATCTATGCCTGTCTGTGCAAAACGTCGCATTTAAACTATTTCTATGTCTGGGAAAGAAACATCCCTTCCCGATGTCTCTCGTTTTCCACTACACCATCATGAAGCCACCGTGCACACATGTGCAAACCTAATTGTGTCTGCAAGTCCGCCTGCTTGACAGCTGATTGAGTCTAACTCAGAATAAGAAAATTTCTGTCTGTCTTACATTAGCAACCACCTCCTTGAGGCTAACTGGTTAAACTCAGCAGATTTTCCAGTGTCCAAGTTGAATTAACACAACACAATTTGCACCATGTTACCAGCCAAAAAAACACCATAAAACATGCAGCAGAGCAACTGTGAACCTCACATTGCCAGTCAGTGCTGTCAAACCTTTAAATACCTCTAAGCAACCTTCCCCTTACACGCTGCACAGTAGGGCCTCCATGACCCATGTGTGTGAAAGACAAATATAACCCCAGCAGAGAGCCACTACCTCGAGCGTGGTGTGTTTCTGTTAGACCCACGCTGAAAAACCACAGAGGTGAGAGGAGGGCACGTTTCCTACTGTTTGTCACTGTGCTAATTCTATAAGAGGATATGAAAGAGAAGGGGCCTTTGGAGCAGTGGAATGACTTACACCTTACTCCATTATGCTGTTCAACGCGTGCACACGGGTCTGATTTGACATGATTTGACACTGACGGGGAGCTAATCTTCATTGTCATCATCACAACCCCAAAGTGAAGAGCAGTAAACGTGGGAAATGTCCTGTCTCAGAAACTCTCAGACTTCCATGTATGAATCAGTGCAATGGGTCGATGCCTGTTTTGTCTACAGTCACGAGCATCGCCGCCCCTCCCTTTCTGCTATCCTCAGTGCCATGTGTCGGAGTATGTCCAGGAACTGGGCGGCCCATTTCAAATGGAGACGACTTCAGACTGACTCGTTCTGCATGTGTTCGACAGACTGTTGAGGCTGAATGAATGATACCGTTGATGTGGCTACGCTCTGCCATGCAGCAGTCTGCGTACATGGAATGTTTTCCAGATAATGTGACACACAAGACGCTGCGGTCACTGAGTGTGAACTGAAACTTGTGATCATGGTCATTATTTTCCACACAGAAGCGGTTTGCAGTTTAGTGGGAAGCTCTGTTGCAACCTTTACAAACATCCCCTCACTCTTTTCTCTGGGGGAGATGCTTGTGTCAGGCTAATTTTACCGATATTTAAGACGAGGACTGTCATTTTAGCTTTATGGCAGAATGTTAAATAAGGAAGTTTCGATACTATCATGTCTGTGTGGCACGTTTGAAGCTTAAAACCTCGTCTCCATCCCATCGTCCCTCTCAATAAACTGATAACGCAGAGTTAGACCTGGGAGCGGTCAAGTGCAGCAGCTGACATGGGGAACCTGATCCTAGGGTTTTCCAGCAGCACAGCTTGCGCACTGCAGACATTCCTGGCATATGGGGGTCATTATATCTTACCCCCACTTTTTTTCTTTTACCCCTCAGATCCTGTGTTGTTTGCTTTTCCTTCAGTGCAGCAGGTGCGGGGAAACAAGTTGTCAGAGGATTTGTGCCATTTAGGGTCCACGCTAGGGTCCCTCTCATCGTTCCCATCTTATTGTTTGACATGTTTGATTTTCATCCTCAGCCTCCTTTTCAAGTTAGGAACCAGCCTCGCACAACCGACACATTAGTCCAGACACGGTTTGGTTTTGCCGAGCTGACAGCCAGACAGAGGTCAGGGTTTTGGATGGCATGTGCATGTCCTGCACCTGACCTTGCAAATGCTGCTCCAACAACAGTGACAGTACAGTAAGTGTGGCGTACTTCTATTAGAAGACTAAAATAACCTGACCTAAAAATATAGAAAAATTGATGCTTTCCCGCTGTCCAGCTTTTTTTTTTTTTTTTACAGTATATTCTTATCATAGTTATGCTGGTAGGTGCTTAAAATGTAGGTAATATGCTTTAAGGATGAGGAATTTAGGTGGTCATTTTCACACAGGATTTCCTAGTGTGACACATCTATATATAACTAAAAGCTATACATTTATTACCTCAGCCGCAGAGGATATGTTTTCACCCATCTCTGTTGGTTTGTTTGTTCGCAGGACTATGCAAACACTTCAGGACATATTTCAATTACTCTCACTCTGTGAGAATGGGGAATGGACTGAGGGAGAACCCATCAAAATTTGGTGCAGATCCTGAAATCTTAATTTAAGTGGCTGTTGTTTACTCTTGACAGTTACCTGACTCAATATGACTTGTGTGAACTGTCACGCATTGGAAATATATCACATTAAATTAACTTGTCAATCTAATCCATGGGAAAATGGGCGATGCTGAAAGCTTATGTTTGATTTATCTTGTCATTCCTCAGCCAACTGAAGCCACTGGCTGGTCTCCTGTCTTTGTGGGCTGCATCCTTTTGTGTTGCAAGCAAGTGAAAACCAAGCAAAATGTGACACAGGTCCAGTAACGATAAAAAGACCAACAAATGTCAGAGTTCTTCCAAAACACAGCTAGTCTAGGGATTATGGGGTTAGTGTCGCAGTGTTATATTAAGTTCGGTTTCAGGGAAACCTGCTGAAAATAAAAGTGACACTCAACCGCCTCTAAGATTGCAACAGCATGCCAAGAGTGTGCAGGGACATGCGAATGTGACTCGAGCTCAGTGCAGACTTTTGCACACAAAATATATAACAATACCTCAGAGGGATAAACATACAAATGCTAAGGTTGCACAACCGCAGACAGCAGGCCTACCTTCTGAATACACAGCCTTGTTGAACCCCACAGCTCTGTTGTGTGGTGATGCACAGCTATTGTATCCAGTCCGGTGACAGGTAATCAATCACCATCAGCTGAAATCCTGGGATGAGACGAGCTGAAGCTGTGCTGCCGCCTCTTTCCTGATCTACGCCAAGGCGTGCGGAGGGGATCCAGGCTCAGTCGAGCTGCTGTAAACTTTTCTCCTGGCTGCCCAGCACCATCAGCACGCTCAGAAAGTCTCCGCTGTGGACAGGATGGCTGCTGCGGTCGGCACAGTCACACATGGGGCACCATTACAGCAGGAGTCCGCCCAGGCACAAACCCACATGCCCTCTCTGTCTCTCATACACACACACACACACACACACACACACACAGACACACACACAGACACACTCTACGCGGTCCTTACTCCTCCAGTCATCCTGGCTGGTGAGTTGCTCACACTCAGTCTGAGCAGCCTGTGTGTGTACAGTGTTACAGAGAGGAGGAGGAGGAGGAGGAGGAGGAGGAGGGAGGTTAGAAGGAGGAGGGGAGGGAGTGTGTTTTAGGAAGCTCTGACTGTTGCGCTCCTGCAGTGCAGCTGACTTTCTCCCGTATGTCACATTCTGCTCAAGCAAAACCTGTAGCTTTTCGAGCTAAGCTTCAAGGCTCCTGAGATGTCATTCAGCTAACGAACACACGAGGATGCCTCAGTTTTACGGCTTGTTTTTCTTCATGACATATACAAATGACAGCGCGCGTGCAGCTCTGCAAACATTTATTCAGTGACACCATCCTCACCTCTGTGCAAGTCCAGCTGTATACACACCAGTGGAAAGTGCTTCTTATTTACTGGGGAGGGGGTCTCAACTTTCTTCCCATTCTATTACATCACAGTGCTCCCTTCTAAATACAGTAACTTGCCTTGAGATATACAAAAATAAAAAAAAATATAGCACTGTGTGATAAATGGAGAATACACCATATAGTTGGTAAAGTGGTGCCTGTATGGATGCGAGGCATTCACAGTTTCAGTAAATTACAGTCTCTGCTCTGCTTTTAGAAACTGAGCCATTCCGACATGTGCAATACATTCCTGAGCTCAATCAGGCAATTATTAAGTGGGTCGTCAGTCATCAGTTGGCCCCACCTGTTTCATATCCTGAGGATGACTTTTGTTTTTTGATAGGAAACCAGGCGAAATTGTAACGCCATGTCTCAAAATGAAAACTGAATGATCGTATATAAAAAAAAAATTGCTGGCTGCGTACACAAAATGTTTAATGATACATCACTGAAGACTGGGGGGGTAATTCACCACCCAAAGCAGGGAATTTCCCTACTGAATTTTAAATCTATATTATCACCACAAGACAGAATCAGACTCTTTTTTGAACAATCTTAATGTCTCTCTCTGGCATGTGTCAGTCACATCCGCTGCTAATGTCCTCATTATGTACAAGGGAGAGAAATTCCAATCCATGTGGGTGACGGCTGCTTTGTCAACAATAATCGCTTCCTCAAAATCGAAATACGTGGAAGAGAATCAGCTTAGCTGTAATGCCAGTGTATGGGGGCGAGTCTGTGCCTATATGATTCTAGAACAGCTGGTGAGGTAAGGAGACGGAGGAGTTTTGCGGCCATGTTATTGAACGTGAAGGAGGTGATGTCAACAGACAAGGTCCTGTCTGGGTTGTTGAGGTGCTCAGGCCAAACACATTACTTATTGATCTGTTTGATATATAGGCAGGAGTGAGGTCCCTGTCACATTTTGTAGCTTCATTAGCATCAGACTAATGACGGATCAAACGGACAGCAGCACTATGTACTCTGCTCAACTGATTGGCAGCGACAGTGATCCAATGTGTGACTTTTCTGCAACAGGACAGTGTTTATAGCATCATAGACCAGTTGTTCAGGAATAATTTTGGTTTAAACCCCTCATAATTACAAATCAGCTCAAAATAACACTTTATCTCGGGTATGGAAAAAGCACAAATCATAAAAAATGTTTTAAAAAAAAACAAAGAATTTTCAATTTATGCAAAAATAAAGACACTGATCACTTTATTATATATATTATGTACAATGTAGATCATGTGGAAGATGTTGTAGAAAACCAAAGAAGCAGTCCAGGTACTCCAAATACAAGAAGGAGGGACAAAGACTTTTCAAATATCTGTCCTTGGATGACTTACATCTTCAGTACCTGGTCTGTCCCTTTTAATATGCGATTTAAATATATATTGGGACTCGTTAGTGGTTGTGGTCAGTGACATCAATAAAGACAGACAATGTGTCTCCACTTCCTTCTACTGTACAAAAATGAAGCCAAATGTCCAAATTCTGAACATTTGGAACCCGAGTCTGTGTATTATATCAAGTTTCAGCCCACAGACCCACCCGCCCAATCGTGAGCACGGCTCAGCTGTCAATCACGACATTTCACCCCATTTTTATGGCATTAAATAACGAAATGAAAACCAAATTGATCAGAAAAACAAACGCTTGAATATGAATTAACATATAGGAACTATCTAAAATGATAGAAATAATTTGTGGGAAACATTGATTTGACATATATTTGAGCATAAAATCCTACCTGATATAATTTTGGGGGAGGGGTTTATGACCTTATACTGAGGCCCACCACTAGAGGGTGATCGACATGATTTGGCTCCACTTTCAGGGAGCTCTCATCTTGTCCACATTTATCCAGACTATCCTAATACGAACTCCTATCTGTGCTCTTTATGAACCTACTTGCTGCCTAACAGTAGCTTATTACTGTATATATCCACTAGCAGTGGTTATTCTCAGTACGATTGACTGTTGCTGCGGCACAGCCAGAAATCATCTTACATGTTAGTTCAACCGATGTGAAAAAGTTAGTATGAACATGAATGAATGAGTTTTAGCAACAAAATCCACTCCGAGGTGAGTTTTAAAGGCGTTATTAGATTGAACAACGATTAGATAAGATGATGAGATTGAACATCAGAAGGCTCCGAGCCATGTGTCCTCAGCCTTCCCTCGGCATGCTTCGTTATATTTGCAGGACGTGGAATGCTGAAACATGAAAACACTGTGACCTCGTGACGTGGGAAGTGGCCGTCAGTAAACAAACTGGAGCTGCGACTGCTCCCAGGAGACACTCTCGGGGGGCCTTATTTGATAGAAGATAACTCAAAGGATTAGAATGGATGAATCTCCACAGATGAGAGCTCTGGGAAATAAAATGCTCTCCATGGGTTTGTTGTTCTCATGGCCACACAGTCAGAGGTTTTAGACCGTCGGTGACTTCTGGAAAAATAATGAAAAGCTTTGGAGTCCTGCTCGCAGATGGGAAGTCTCTCCCAGTGGACTGAGATGACCCTAAAACTCATTTATTTTTGCCTTTTTACCACACTAGTTTATCGTCCAGTTGTAGTTTATTTCACCATAATTTGAATTACAGCATAAATTGCTGAACAGTCAGTGTCCCTGCAGCTTCTCATAGCTGACCTTTTTTTTGGGGGGAAGTGTGTGATTACGACAGACATTTCTTCTCGGAGCATGACACAAAATGTAATCGACTTTTATGTTTTGAGAAACTGTGGTTATTACCAGGCAAAGAAAAATGCAAAAAACAAGCTGTACTCTGTACTTGAAGCCAAGGAGCACAAAAGGCTCACACACTGGCAAAGTTCAAAATAGGCCATTTGGATGCAATTAATGACAGATTTATTCCGAGTCGCTTTAATCATTGATTAAATATTTTCAAAGGATTATACATGACCATATGTATATGAGGGGCTCATTCGTAGTGATGAGATATACAGATTCAATAATGCTGCCAAGCTTGATAAATTCCTTCCCTTTTTATTGTTTTGGTCCACTTTCTCTGTTGTGTTGTTTTTGGACAACAGGATATAGACAAAGCAAACAGCTGGTGAACATAGTGGAGAATTCACAAGCTATAAAGCCAAGTAGGATAGAGCTAAAAAAAAACAACAAAAACAAAACGATTCAATACTGGACTAGAAATCATATATATATTGCTGGATGTGCAAATGTTTACTAAGTTTTAAAACTCTTTGACTTTTTACTACTGAAGAAGTGCAATAGCTGTTCTTTTTAAGTTTATGTGCCTCACAATTTCTAACAATTTTTTTTTTCCCCAAATATTTTAGCGTAACTCATTTAGATTCATTTAAAAAACGAGACAAAGAATCACTGAAATCACGGAGACTCACCTGTTCAGAGCCCGGCTTGGTCGTTGCATGTCAATCCATCCCTGGTTCATATCCTGGCATCTCTAGAGCATGGACTCCAGCAGAAGAATTTTTCTTGTCTTGATAATTATTTCCTTTTGTATGAAATAGCCTAAGTTTTCATCAGGGATGGATTTGACAGAGACTCCCCCCAACCCTACAACAACAAAGCCTTTTCTTGATGCAATATCGCTCCCTGGTGGCGACTTCCTGAACTACAGGATTAGAGCGTTACCTTTCTGTGTGGAGTTGGCATGTTCTGCCTGTGTCTGCGTGGGTTCTCTCCGGGTAATCCTGTTTCCTCCCTCAGTCCATAAACATGCAAGGAGGGGTTTAGGCTGATTGGTTGCTCTAAGCTGCCTGTAGGTGTGAATGTGAGTGTGGCTGGTTGTCAGCCTTGCGATGAGCTGGTGACTTGTCCAGGGTGACCCTGCCTTCGCCCAGTGACGCAGCACAGGATAGGCAGTAGAAAATGGACGGATGTTATATTTTTAAGTTTGGCAGCACTTACATAAATACTCATAACTTTAAAATGTATTCAAAAAAGCAATTCATATTATAATATATAGCGGGCAACAACTGGTTGATGTTTAATTGATTAGACTAATTCTAATTATTAAACGACAGATATTTAATCCAAAAGTAAAATTTCATATTGTGTTTAATTTTTTTGTTTTCAGGGCTTCAAGACTAACCAAATGGCGGATACTCGCAAAAATAATGAAATAATCAATAATACTTTACAATGAGGGCACATTAATCAACATTTGTTAACAGGCATTTATTAAGGGTTAATTAATCTGCCAACTAGACATTTACTGACATTTACTGACAGTCTTCATATTAACTAAGGTGCTAATTAATACATTATTCAACTGATTAAAATCATTCTATTTAGTGTCACTTAAGGGATAAATCTCTTCGAATCACAACAAGGGTCATAAATAGAACCATTAATAGATGGTTAATAAATGTTTAATTGCAGTTAAGTCATGCTTATTCAGTGATCTTATGCATTAACAAAGTTTTACTTAAGGGATGTATTTTCAATTTTAAAATACGGGTCACACACAGCATAAATAACTGGTCATTTAGGGAAATAAAAGCGTTATTAGGGTCAGGTGTCCTAATGCTTTCTCAATGAATTACTTAACTGTTAGTTAATGGTCATTAGTTGTGTTAGCTAATAATAGTATGGTTAGAAACTATTGAATAAGAATCTTATAAAATATGAGGACTGCAAGTAAGTGATTACACAACACATAAATTGCCTGTTAGTAAAAGCTTATTAATTACAGTAGTTAATGTACCCTTATTGTAAAGCGTTACCATAGAATCCGAGGATTCAATACCATCAAGGAACCAGCAGAGGTCCATGTGTGTCAGTACAAAAAGGCCACCTAAAAATATATTTTATACAAATTTATAATTTGTTTAATGCATTAAATCACAGTATTAGCAGACTCACAGCTCCAAAATTCCATTTGTCTAGTTGCTATTAGAAGCCTCATTTTATTAATCAAAGATTTGATAACATGATATACTGTAATAGAAGAAGCAGTGTCTGTCATCAGCCACCTCCGCCTATGTTAAATGTGTATATAACAAAAATTCTTAGTTAATATAATGTCAATTTATACATAGATTATCTCAACAGTTAAGTATCCTAAATGTTATATCTACCATAGGAGCATCTAAGTGGTTACCCACCCCCCCCCACTAAATCCACCGGTGCACCTCCCCTCTGAAGACAGTTGCTTCCTCTGCTCCACATCCTTCGCAACAAAACTGCCTGTCGACTCCGTCCTCCCTCGAGCAATGAAGTATTTACCTATCGTATAACCCCGACTGTAACTTACGACTGGCCTCATGCAGGCAGATGTAATGAGATCCTCACCTCACTGTGTAAAATTAACTTAATAAATAGCCTAAATACATGAGCTGCCGCTGCTATGAATTATATTTAATCATGCATTACGCCCCAAATCAATATTCAAAAGCCTTCGAAGTGTATTTAACGGCGTGCTTCTTATTCATTAAAATAAATATGAGAAAGTAAGCAACTGACCTTCAGCTCAGATTCTGGGTTATGAAAATTAACTTGATACGATCACCTGACGTGATACTGCCCGCTCTCATCTCACTTAGATTGTTACTGGCACAGTAACGAGGGACAACATGACAAACAGCAATTTCCGAGCCAAACGCAGTGTCCTAATTAAGCAGGAACAACGCAGACGAACAGGAAATTTGGATTTTTTTTGAGATTGTTTCCAGCATCAGGCCTCATAATTCCGAGGTGTGATGACAAACCCAGTTGGGAAATGTTCCTTTCGATGGCACATCGACAAGAAAAGTTCCCTCCAGGGGTTAGAAATCTGTCAGGTCACTTGGGTCAAGGCTCCAGATGCTTGTTTTCAGTTCAGTTTCAGTTGTTTCTGAGAACTGTTACATAAAAAAAGGAAGGCGAGAAAGAAATAAAGAAAGAAAGGATAGAGGAGCGAAAGAATTAGTAATCAGACTTGAGCCCTATTGACTCAACGCGGGCATGACGGCGTGTGAACTCAAGGGCTTCTCGTCACTTTTCACGAGCCTCAGCTCAGACGTGAACGCTGTCAGTCTCGTTGCGCGAGTTCCTCGTTCACAGGCTTTAGGTGTTGTCTCCAATGGGCCTCGTCATTCTGCAGCTTCAATAAACAACCTGTTGAGAGAGGGCCGGACTGTAAATACCAGAACATCTATTTGCAGTAAATCAGTGTTATTTACTACAGTGTTCACGCACTTTTGTTTCTGTCAAGGCGGCAGTGACGTGCTCGGGGAGTCAGATAAAGGGTATTTCTCACCAACGCTTTCCTGTTATTTTCCAGGGTCCTTTGTTTGGTTGCGAGGCCTCGGCCTGTCAGTTCTCAGGGGAGCGAGAGGAACATTTGAGCCGGACCACTTATGAACACTTCTGCTCACATACCTGTGTGTGTGTGTCATCTTGTCCTTGGACTGAGCACATACGTACCTGAAATGAATTCTCGATACAATGAAAACCAGGAAGTCAATTAATTAAACAAGTTAATTCATTTAAAGTCTTGTCGGGTTTTTTTGCAGCTAAAAAATGTGCTGCCTTCCTGACAGCGTTTGTCTCAGGGACACCCTGTTTGCTGCTGGCCGTTTAGGTGTTGATCTGTCATTTGAATAATAAATAAACGCATAAAGTGCACAGGAAGCGTCCACTTCTAAATTCCGTCAAGGGCAGCTGCACGTCACTTGTAAATGTCCAAGCCTTTGGAGTGTCTGCTGACAAAAAAAAAAAAAAAAAAAAAAAAAAAAATCCTCACTTTTAAATTCCTTTCCTTCGCAGACACAACAACAACAGGAAGAAGGTCCATTTTCACAGGTGTCAGGAAGCACAGGAAACAAACAAGCTGAATACTGGAAAACATTTTTTTTTGTACCCGTACCAGTCAGAGGTGAAGCTAATAAGAGATATTTTTAGCCGGGACTTGATTATTTTGCACTTTTTGCGGTTGATTTTTTGATATAATCTCGATCCCCGTTGGATGTTTTGCACGTCAGCGCCGCACGCTGACGTATTGAAAGGGGAGCAATAGCACCTTCCTGTAACCAGGCTGCCCTTTTCATGACCGAGAACGACCTGAGGTTAAACATTAACAAGAAAACCTTTAACATGTCAAACCACAGTAACAGTGGATATTTAACTCATGTACAGCATCTGAAGTTTTTAAATACATAGCAGACCTTTAATATACGTTGTGCATCCCAGAAGGAGTCCTCATAATTGGGATTGCTGAATAAATTCATTAGCATTCCGGGAAACAACCAAAAGATTTCAGATTTGAGGGAAGTTAGAGTTGTAGCAGCAACATTTTTCCCTCACATCTGGCAGCAGTAGGTGTTAGGATTCTACTCACTGACAATGCAAAGTTTTCCTGTCTACTTTGTCTGTTCTACCGCTGAAATTCCAAGTAAAGCTGGGACACGAGCTGAAGGATTTTTAGAAGTGGTTCCCCGAAAGGAGGAAATCATATTTTGCGCACTTCTCAACCAAACCCTAACACAGTCTCTCAAAGTTTAAAGGATATTTATATGACTTTTTCCCAGCGTTGCTAATGCAGGTCCTTTGTGCAATGCTTGTGTTTTATAGTTTTAGATAAGTTCGCATTTGCACTTCACGTTCCTCGTGCTATAAGCGGTGTAGGTATTTTTCCAAGCCTGAGAAATGTTTTCTGCATGGGAACAAAGAATATTTTCCCATTTGTGGAAGTCGAGACGGCAGGGCATTCCACAACTTAAGAGTCCAGGATGGCTGAAAAATTCTCAGCGCTTTCTGCTCTTGAGTTTGGACGCACCGTTTTATGTCATCATGGGAAAAGAGGATTCCTTCTATAGTCAGAGTCATTTTATTTGGGGATCAAATAAACACATGAATCGCAGGGATGCTCCTGCGGGATGATTATAAAACAGTGTTACACAACATCACATTCATCTCAAGTCCGATATCCGCTTTCCAAATCCACTCCCCTTTTTCATGATGATAAAACATTGTGATTTATACTATATTGCATGTGAATGTAATTCCCCACGATGTTCACAGAGCTTATTTGCCACTTGTTCAGATTTTTGTCTTTTTTTTTCCTGTAAATGTTTAAAGTAATTTCAACAGCTTTAAACATTACAAGGACTGTACCAAATGGTGCACTGCTGATAGTAAAAAAACTTTGGTTTTATTGTCAAAGTGTTGTCAACATGAGCTGGTTTCATGTGCATATTTATCATCTATGTTTTACAAATATAAAAGAATTGTTTGACTACAATCTTGTTTGAAAATAAGTGGAAGATCATTTCCTTTAACATTAACTGTCCTTTTTCTCAACAAAAAAAATGACAGAAGGCATACTAAAGAGAGAATCAGGTCCACACCGAAGCTGATGGTAACAGACTCCAGGATTCTTTTTATTCATTTACTCTACAAACAGACAGAGAAAGATGGAGCATTTGAAGAGAATAATATAGTCTTTCATTAGAAAAGATGGCGGCAGAGGACCCAATACAAGTTCCAAATGCTGTAAAAAAGGTTGTCATCATTTAACATAATAAAATATAGAGAGATTTTTCAGTTCATTTATAAGTTAATGCCACATTTACACCAGATTCAGCCTCGCCGGCGCTCGTCAGCGAGGGCTGAGCTGCTTGGGAGGGATGGATCTGTTGGTGTGCTGATCTGTGCTCTGGACCTCGCCTGAGCCCACTTCAGCGCCTGGAAAATACAAGTGAGGGAAAGTTTCATTAATCACAATACGGACACCTTTCCGGACTCACAGCACGACCAGCTTTCACAAAAAGCATGAGGCGAAGCACTGAAAAGCCCAACGCTGGATTTGACTATTTAATGGTGAACCTTCACACAAAACTTTTAGTTTCATACAGTAAACATGAAGGTGTTGAGCACTCAGACACATCATAGTGAAGCGAACATGATTTTATGTCATTTTGACATCCCTGCTGTGTGCGGTATACATCAAATTCAACTTTATTTCACACACACATCAACATAATAAAATAAGTAAGATAAAAAATAAAAAAATAAAAGAACAACAGTAATGAAATGTGAGGACAACAACATGGAATTTTTAACAAACCTTTATGGTCCACAAGTTCAAAGTAATTAGAGCAGATAGGGACATTTATTTCAATACACCCAACAATTTTCATAAAATTTTGTGCCATGGATGGATGCTTATTTTTATTTATTTTTTTTTACAGTGACTATTGGTTACTTTTACCTGTTTGTGATTCATTCTTGAGCTTGCTGACGATTTTGGCAAAGAATTTGAGGTTGAGACAGGCTCCTGTCTCCCTGTCACATATGCCACCTTTGCAGTTGCAGGTCTTACGGCATTCGACTCCATAGGTTCCATACAGACAGTCTGCAAAAGAGGGAGAACATTTTAATTCAGAGTTTGAATTACGGAACAAGGAGGTGGAGACAGGCTCTGATTTGGGCCCCTACAGCCAGTTAGATAATTACTGTTCAATAAATGTGTTATAAAAAAATGCAAAATGATAGTTGTAAATGCTTCACATGTTCAAGTTAAATTAGATCTGAAACAAAAACTCCCATGCCATTTACTGCGCTGATTCAATTCTTGAGGGGACAACAACATGATGGGATACTGGATTTGGCGCAGCAGAGCAACGCAGCTCTTGCAGCGGCAGACTGCAAGCAGACACGGCACAAAAAACAGAAAACACTGCGTGCGAACACACCTTTGCAGATCCCATATTCGTCTCCGTAATCGTCTTCGTCCTTGTAGAACTCGCAGAATAAGCCCGGTCCGCACTTCACCCCGTGCATGCCGGACACGGTGCGGTAGCAGTGCTCCCCTCTGCCGGCCGCGCACACCTGGCAACAGCCGCAGTCGTCCAGGACGGTCCGCGCGCAGCGCTGCGTCCCGCCGCACCGCTCCGCGCTGCATCTGTCCGGGCAGTTCACCGCGTACTTGACGCCGGCGCCCCACGCCTCGGCATGGCGCAGCAGCAGCCAGGAGAGCACGGTGGTGAGGAGGAGAGACATCCCTGGATGCGGTCGCAAGGGGGGCTCGCAGCGGCGGAGAGGAGCGGGCTGCCTTGAGCCGAGTGACCCGCGGCTCATCAAGCTGCGCGGTTATCAGCGATGGACAACTTTGTTTTGCACATGACTTGGCCTCGTCAGTTTCCTCATTCCGGTGTTGTCACCCTCTTTTTTTAGAAATCCGGCGTGGAAGTGGGATTTACTCTGGAGCGCCATCCAGGAATTGAAAATGGTGTGACCTGATGCCATAAGTTATCTTTGGTTTGTTTTGTTGTGTCAGTGGCTGACGGAACCCCCACACCTCCAACTGGAGCGGGCTGGGTCGTGACTGGACGGCCTTTGAGGGATTAGCCTACATTTTCTTTTCTTTTTTGTTTTGTTAGGATGTTTTCAGTCAAAACGTCCTGTAAATCTTACCGACAATATAGCATCACAAAATACATGAGAGTAAGAAATAAACCGCAAGCTGAGATGTGGAATGATCAGAAGTAGTTTTGACATGGAAGATGAAATGAAGATTTTCCTTGAGTGAAGGTTGAATTAAGGTTGAGAAAGCAAACAAACTAGGGCTGGGTGCGATAGGCTTCAAAATAATCATAATTTTTAAAAGCCATTTCCCGATGCTATCGCATTATTTCTCTTCAAAAGCTCTAAGACTCAGCAACAAAATCAAATTAACATTATTTTGATTATATCCCATATTCCATATCGATACTGCAACTATAAAAAATTAATGTGCTTTGACAAAGTATTAACCCAGTGAGATTTTTGGCAAATTAATATGCAGTAGCCTGCTGTGAGTTTAATGATTGACGTAGGAAGGCATATCAGCAGATCATAAAATTACATCATGCTCATTTTACCACAATGAAGTCTTTAACACCATCAATAAAGACAATAATTACATAATGATATCCAGTGGTGCAGTGGTTAGCACTGTCGCCTCACAGCAAGAAGGTCCTGGGTTCGATTCTGGGTCAGGGTGTTTCTGTGTGGGGTTTGCATGTTCTCCCTGTGTCTGCGTGGGTTCTCTCCGGGTACTCCTGCTTACTCCCACAGTCCAAAAACATGCAAATCTGGGGGTTAGGTTAATTGGGCACTCTAAATTGCCCGTAGGTGTGAATGTGAGTGTGGATGGTTGTTTGTCTCTATATGTCAGCCCTGCGATGATCTGATGACTTGTCCAGGGTGACCTCACCTTCGCCCCAAGATGCTGAGACAGGATGGACCCCTAACAGGATAAACGGTAGAAAATGGATGGATGAATATCCAAAATTTCAGATGATTCAGTTACCTACATGCTCATAACACAATAGTGATATGGTTGGGCAAGTTCTGGGGAAATTCGAGGCCACGACGTTACTTTAAGCCTTTAGTCTTGTTCCATTGTCAGTTCCTGAACAGTTTTTTTGTGGTGTTGCAGCACGCTTTGACCTGTTGGAGAGCCCACTATCCTCAGCAGGTGCCATGAAGGGGTTTGATTGGCCTCCAAGAGTATTTGGGGCATTTGTTTTGTGTGTGGTATCTGCATAAATGCCAGGATGAAGGGTTTTGCAGCAGAACTTTACACTTTGGCGAGGTGATCGATGTTATTCACATCTGCTGTCATGTTGATGTTGTGGCTGATCATTGTGTAAGAATCATGCAGGATGATTTCATACCAGCAATTAAGTGGAATTCCCTTTCAGAAAGACACCTTTTTTCTCTGATTCAGAGGCAGGTTGTTGCTTTAATAGACTGTCTGTAAATAAAAAATAACGTTTTGTTTGGGTTTGGGACATGATTACATTTCAAGCAGGTGTCCAGTCTGGATGTAAAATTTTAAACTCGGAAGAGAGTCGAATCGAAATGATGACGTAGACGCTGGCGACAGTCTGCTGTCCATACTCCGAGGCACAAGATGGCGACACTGGTCGCTGCCAGTGGTGAGGCGTAACCACAGACGGAGAAGAAGAGGAGCGAGGAGAAGGTTGATGTGATATTCACGTCCAAGGGAGACCTCACTGGGACGGGACAGGTAACGCACACTATTTATCGACGGGCGTCTTGCGGTCAAGGTAACTTATCGGTGCTCAATTTACATCTTCACAATACGCGAGCTAGCTAAACGTGGGGATGCGACGTTAACGAGTAACGGAAGCGCTCCCCCGGGAGCTGTCAGGCGAGAAGTGGAGGCAGCGGAGGGGCTTGGTCGCGCTTTGACAGCCATGGACCAGACTAGCAACTGCATGGCAGCCTGCGTTAGCTCAGCTGTCACCGCGGATGCCGAATAATGTTACCGCTGTTTGTGAATGACACGGCTGGGACTGCGTCTCAAATTCATTCGTTTGTCCGTTTAAAGGCATGCATGTAGGAATTAGTCAGCAGAACGGCGGTCCGAGAGGGAAAACATAACGTTAATGCTGCCAAAGACGTTCACAGGCGCTTCAAAGTCAGAACCGACATAACAAGGGTGGATGATGCTGTTAATTTTGAGTAATTAAATTGTATTGTCGACCAACGTAAATTAGCACACATGCTCAGCTCAGTGCTTAACTTCTGGCACTGTAACTCATTGCCTTTTTTTTTTTTTTTTTGGCTTTTATAGATAATTAAGATGATGTCAGACATGATGTAATGTCACCTTCTGTCATCCATTCGGTGTTTACATTAACTTTATTCATGCGTCCATTGTCTAACCGCTCATTGTGGTCAGGGATGTCGTGGCAACAAAGCAAGCCAAGCGTCCGACTTCCCTCCACTTCAATCTGGCTGATTTTTGAAGGGAGATGTAGTCTCCCGGCCTGATTCGAGGTGTTTCTTCCAATCCAGACTCGGAGAGTCACCAGATGAAGTCTCAGGTTAAATGAAGCAGGATGGGAGAGATTCTCCCAAATAGCTAAATTTCTCACTGTCTTATATATTTATAAATTTAAATTTTGGTCAGTGTTGTATTTAATGAAATTGAGCTAATTATCCCCAGTGAGGGTTAGAGCAGATTTTTTTAAATTAATTTTATCATTGTAGA
This sequence comes from Mola mola, assembly GCA_001698575.1. NCBI lineage: Eukaryota > Metazoa > Chordata > Actinopteri > Tetraodontiformes > Molidae > Mola > Mola mola. Next base: position 4,363,689 of record KV751320.1, on the reverse strand, counting down.
TTTATAGTTGTTGTTTTTTGGTGTTGGGACTGTCAGTAGGTTATGATAAATAGCTGACAACATCATTGATATCTTTGGCAAGTGTAAATTTTCATACATAAATGATTAATTGAGAAATTGATTGAATAAATTTAGAAGTACTGTGATTAATATTTTCTTCAGGGGATTAAATTTATTACACATCAGTATTGTAATATCTTGGAAAAACTGGATTCTAAAATATGGGATTTTCAGATATGCATTGACATTGTTGTGTCCACTGTATAATGTGACCTAGTTTTGATACATAATTCGTATGACTGACATTTACTTCTCGTGTGATCATACATGGTGCTGCGTGTTTTCAAAGTAACTCATTGACAACGATTTTTGGTGTGCAAGTGGATTTATTATTAGCCACAAACTACACATAAGCCCGCCCACACCTTAATGTTTGTATTTCACTGCATGTAGTTTGACATCAAGCCTTTACATATTTGACTCAACTTGTCATGTGTAATTAATAATTAATACAAGATGTATTTTGAGTGCACAGTAAATTAAAAGGTGAACTGAAAATGGTGACCTGTGTAATGGATGCTAGATTAAACCTAAAATTGCTGAGCTGAAAAAATCTTGAGCAGCATCCTGAATCTTTACATCCTACAATTATAATCAGCGATGGTCGCACCTAATATTGTTGGGTGGTTGCTTGCCGGTGCTAAGCTGACTGAAGAGCCTATTACTATATCAATGCTAGCTGTTATTTTTGGCCAGGGTGGAAACCATATAGCCACACAGGCCTCAGGCAAGGCAAGACAGTTGAGGCTCAGTGACTGTGGACTATGGTCAAAGTGACATGCCCACATGTTTAGAAGCGTACAACTATCTCTCTATCCCTTGTGCTGCTTCATGTTGTAATCATACTAGTCTCAGCTAAACAGCTGGTTTCTCCAGTTGGTTCACTTTCAAGCATTGTTCCTAACCCAAAGACCTTTAAAAGGTATTTTTATGCAATTTGAGTGTTGTCAATATCAGAACTACTCCATCATACAGTTTTGAACAGGTAGAATGGTTGTAAATGTCCTTTAACTAGAAATATCATGCAGCTGATAATCCCATGAAATAACCCACCAGCATATGTATCTTTTAACATGTATTATTATGATTATCTGGTTCTTGGTTCTAATCTCTTTATGTTTTCTTTTGACTTGCCATATAAATGAAAATAACACTAACAGTACAGTGAATACAGGTTTTCTTTATGCCATAAAAGCTCTTGAGATAAAATTCCCCTCATTAATGTTGGCGTGTTGATTAGCTGGTATAATACCATAGGGTGAGCTGACCTAGTTTAAGTGATGCCCACTGGGCCTATGCCACCAGCCTGGGTGGAGTACAGTATTGGAAAAGTGCCAACAGTAATGAGAAATCTGTCACCTTTAAACTTAATTTATTTTGCAGAGGATTGGTTTTACTAGCAAAATGTCCCTGTAAATTGATTAGCCATTTTGTTAATTGAGTGTCAGAGAATGATGCGTGTGAAATGATAAATGTTCCAGCATACAAGTCTTGTTAATTCCCTCCTTTTTTCAGGTGTACATCAGAGTATAGATAATGCTCAGACATGGTGCCTTGTCAGACTCATGTGTTGCTGAAGTGGCAGGAGCATTTCAATAGCTCCTGGGCAGCCGAAGACAGCACACACACAGCCGAGAGGGATGGAGCTGCTGCACTCTACAATAAGCTCCTCCATAACAAAGAAGTTGTGACTCTGGCTCAACCTATTCAAGAACTTGTCGGCCCACGCCTGCCAGACTTCGAGTGCGAGTCCAGTGCCTCGGCGGAGAAGGAAGAGTACCTGGCATCCCTGCTTCATAGCCAGCGATGGCTGGCTCACCGCGTGCTGACGCAGACCGCCTACACCTTAAGCCTCCACCACCGGCTGCTAGTTCTCCAGAGGATCTACTACGCGCTTCACAGCAAATACCATGACAAATTTCGTGTGCAGCTGCCCTCCCAGTCCACAGACAGTGGCACTGAATGTGGGCAACTGGCCTCAGAGCCCTGTCTTCCAGGGGGATTATCCAAAATCAAGTCTGGTACAGATGTTTTGATAGAGATGGGTGTGAGGACAGGTTTGAGTCTGCTCTTCTCTCTACTGCAACAGAACTGGAGATTTGCAGCCTCTGTGCACCCCGAATCGGTGCTTTGCAATGATGTGCTTGCTACAGCATCCTCTGTGCTGGCTTCGCTACCACCACTCTCTCTTGCCAATGAGAATAAGATCCCATCAGTTGGGCTGGACTGCCTGGCGCAGGTGGCAGACTTTCTGAAGAAGACAGCAGTGAGCAGTGGGGTCGGTGGGGCGGACCCGACGGGTCGGAGGCTAGCGCTGGAGCTGCTGCTTGGCTTGGCCATGCAAAGGGGTTCCCTGAAGTTTTTGCTGGAGTGGGTGGAGGTAGCCTTGGCTGCTTCCATGTCCTCATTCACCTCTACACAGTCTTCCTCTGCACTGACCTCCCAGAAATCAGCTTGTGTGGGCTTTGATGTTATTAATCAAACGCTTTTCCAAATGCGGCAATATTTGGTATGTTAATTTGAATGTGTTTTTCGCTTCTGAATTTTATTCATTACACAGCTTTTTCTCTAATATAGTTATGTTTAAAATGTTGTTCTCTTTTGAAATTGTTTTTGGTTGTTCCGTGTTAATTGAAATTAGAGCTGCAATTATTATTATTTTAATCATCGATTAATTTGCTGATTATTGCTGATCATTCATTCTATAAATTGTCAAAAAATAATAAAAAAATGCTCATCACATTTTTCAAAGTTCAAACTGACATCTTCAAATTGTTTTTTTACTCCATCCAATAGATAATAACCTAAAGAGTCTGCATTTACTGCCAGAAATGAAAGAGAAAAAGCAGAAAATCCTGACAACAAATGTTGAATCATTTTCCTTGTAACAAGACTGAAACGAATATTCGATTATCAAAATAGTAGCCGATTATTTTCTTTTGATCGAATAATCAATTAATTTTTGCAGTTCTACTTAGAATACTATTTTAAAATTCTGCAGTAAACTAATTCCATTAGCATCAGTAATTAGTTCAACAAATATATAAAGTAATTTCTTTAAACATCAAAATATGGCCCATTGCCTGCAAGGCACTAAAATGGCTCTGTCCATCCCTGTGGTTCTTTTTATTTGAACAGTCTTATTTGAAGCTTGGAGGCAATACGTTGGTGTGCAGACAAGATTTGAGATCGAGTCAGTCTCTCTTCCATCAGAAGATATGCATATTGAGTCAGTCCTTTACAGGCTAATCAGCTTTGCAGCATTCCTGGACAGCTGACAACCAAAGAGCCAAAGAATTGCCAGCAACCTTGTGGTTGATTTTTTTGCATGTTAACTTCATCCTACAGATAATCTAGAGTTCTGTCATAGTTAGAAAAAAGACCAAAAGGCAGAAAAAAATGAGACCCTAGTCTGTATGTCACTACAGTTTTTCTGCGTCTGATATTTACTGTTGGTTCAGAAAATATGTGTCAAAGCTTAAATCTTTGTCCAGGGATTCAGTGTGGATTCCACAAATACTCAGGTCCTGAAGAAAGATGCAGATGGACTTTGTCGACTCTCCCAGGCAGCTCTGTGCTTGTTTGAGGAGGTGAGAGAGATTTTACTCTGTAACTGTTTCTTTCCAGTAACTGGCTTTATGGACTCCCTGTTCCTTTTTCCGACAGATTTGTAACCTAGCATCCCACTGCCTGTGCTCCTGCAGCACTGACGCAGCTTGTCCTGGTACAGAGAGCGACACAGTCTTGGTGTATGTGTGGGGCAGCAATAGCAGCCACCAGCTGGCAGAGGGAACTCTGGAGAAAATCCTGCTGCCAAAGCTGACTCAGGGCTTTAGTGATGCCCAAATGGTACGGATACCCACAAGATCAGGACTTAAAGTTATCCATTTTACAGGTTTACTTATTCATACTTCATTGAACCATTTATCAATTCAGTTGAATTTAATAGATTAAATAAATGTAATTTTGTTCTTACAGATTGAGGCAGGACAGTACTGCACCTTCTCAGTGTCTGCTGACGGTTCAGTGAAAGCATGTGGAAAAGGCAGCTATGGCCGTCTGGGCCTGGGGGACTCCAACAACCAGTCCATGCCCAAAAAACTTGGGCTGGAGCCACATCGGAATATGAAGAAAGTGTCTTCCTCTAAGGGCTCTGATGGTCACACATTGGCCATCACTGTAGAGGGAGAGGTGAGAACTTAAAACAACTACTGTTACATGTTTTAATGCTATGCAGACATTTTTTTATTGTTAACATTTTTTAGTCTATGTTTTTGGAACACATTTTAGAAGTTTAATCACTTTCTTAATTATAGATAATAACATTTTCAAAATATTTGTTTCAGGTATTCAGCTGGGGAGATGGAGAATATGGGAAACTAGGTCATGGCAACAGTGCTACACAAAAATACCCCAAAATCATACAAGGGCCACTGTTCAGCAAAGTAAGCTTGCAGAAAACTGTTGGGAAAATGTTGGATGGGAAATGTAAAGGAGCAGGGGAGTTGCTTTATGGTTTTATACGTTGTTTTTTTTTTTTTTTTTATGAAAAGCTGCGCAATTTAAATAGAATTTTTTATATGCTTTTGTATCTCTGCCAGGTTGTTGTTTGTGTGTCTGCTGGCTACAGACACAGTGCTGCTGTGACTAATGATGGAGAGCTTTATACGTGGGGAGAGGGCGACTTTGGCAGACTTGGTACACACCTCATTTCTCAAGTAGCTTGTGCTTATTTGTGTTAACGGTTTCAGTGAAGACAATCCTCTGTTATATTGTCCTTTCTCCTGTGTGCAGGACACAGTGACAGTCAGAGTCGGAACATACCCACACTAGTGAAGGACATCAGTGGTGTGGGGCACGTGGCCTGTGGCAGCTCCCACACCATCGCTGTGGCTCAAGATGGACGAACTGTGTGGTCCTTTGGAGGGGGGGACAACGGTGAGTTGACAGATGATGCACACATTGAATTAAGCTTGCAGAGCTGTGTCTTTGTGAGCTGTCGGGACACACAGCAGAAGGTTTTTGCTTGATTATGAGCAAAAAATCTAATAGTTTTCATGAAAATAACTGAAAAGAATATACCATACTATTGCCTATATATGCTTTAAGAGAAATGTCTCTACTTAGTGTTATAATAGTATTCGTGCATGACTCACGCCTGCAGGTAAACTTGGTCACGGAGACACCAATCGTGTATATCGCCCCAAGGTCATCGAGGCCCTGCATGGATTCATCATCAGGAAGGTGTGCGCTGGCAGCCAGTCATCTCTGGCACTAACCTCTGCAGGACAGGTGAGATGTACCATTTTGAGTCAGAGATGAGTCAGACGTCAGATCACGTCTTAAACAAACTCATGTGCTGAGAACAAGCTTTTATTTTGAAGGAGCATGATAACATCAATTTAACAATTGCCCTTCTTGTTCGTCATAAGCACTTGCTAATTCTTAACTAACTAATTCTAAATACAGCAACGAAATATGAGTACTGGATAGGTAGGTAGCTAATGAAAGGATTAGATTTTTGTCAGTAATGCCTAAATTTGTGTTTATTCTTATTTGTTCAGGTGTTTGCATGGGGATGTGGCTCATGTTTAGGATGTGGCTCCTCTGAGACAACTTCTCTGAGACCCAGATTCATAGAAGACCTGAGCATCACCAAGATCATTGATATCTCATGTGGTGACAGCCACTGTCTAGCTCTGTCCCATGGTAAGTGTATAGTAATTTTTCAGACAAATACTGTAAAATCTACCTTAACCTTACTTTCGGCACTATTCTTTTAATTTTGTGTGAGTGGAGTTAAGATTGTGAAACGATTACTGTTTTTTCTTTCATCAGAGAATGAAGTGTATGCCTGGGGGAACAACACCATGGGCCAGTGTGGGCAAGGTCACACGTCGACACCGATTACCAAACCCAAGAAAGTGCTTGGTCTAGAGGGTGTGTCGATCCAGCAGATCACTGCCGGTACTTCTCACAGCCTGGCTTGGACGGCAGTTCCAACCGACAGGTGTTAAAAAGTGTTTATTAATCGAATCCAATGGTTGTGGAATGCTGCGTTTCACCATAGTGTTTATACCATAAAACTTTTCTCATCTCATCACCTGCCAATATTGTGATCTTGACTCATTAGTTCTGACAACTCTGATTTGTGCGCACACAGCTACAGTATATTCATAAGTGGCTTTTTCCAGGCAACTGGTGGCGTGGCACAGGCCCTTTTGTGTTGACTTGGAAGAGAGTACATTCACCTACCTCCGCAATTTCTTAGAGAGTTACTGTGATGGTATCGGGAATGATACCCCCCCTGCACCATTTTTATCCAAAAGGTATGAAATTAAATGAACTCAGTTAGAAATATACTCTATATCCTCTCACAGAACGCTCCCAATGCTCTCTCTCTGTTCCCCAGAGACCACCATCAGTTTATTTTACTGTGCATGAAGCTACTGTCCATCCACTTGTCCTTGGCCCATGCTGGGGGCACTGGAGCAATGGTTTTGGGGACTCAGGGCAGGCCCCTCAGAAACCTTCTCTTTAGGCTCATAGATACCAACATGCCAGAGTGCATACAACAGGTAATCTCCCTTATTAAATTATAAACATAAAATTCTTATGATGTTAGAAGATGATAATACTGTTTTATTCATAGCTAATTGCTAAAACCCATATGTGGAAATTTTATTTGTTGCAGTAAATTCCTTAACATTGTATGTTTTCATACTGTGTTGACACCTCAGGCGGTGCTGAACACACTGTCCATTGGTGCATCCCTGCTTTTGCCTCCACTGAGGGAAAGAACAGAACTACTGCTGTCCCTCCTTCCTCAGGGCCCTCAGAGCTTGAATGTCCTCTCCAAAGGGCAGGTAAAGTGTAGAAAGCTTTCTTTGAAAGGTTTTTGTTGGTAGTTCTCATAACCAAATGTGTTTTTGTACTATTTTTCAATATAAATTCAATCAGGAATGTGTTTTTCTAATAATAAATGTTGCCATGAATAATTAGCAGCCTTACATTTTTACATTTAAATTGCCATTAAAAAGGACATGTATTCTGCCTCACCTCATTTTAACTATGACGGATCCAGATTGTTGGTGGGAAAATGGACTGATAAAGCTTGGACCAACTTTGAGAGTTGCTTGGCAATAAGTGTTGAAGACAGCTCGAATGATGTGAAAATTTGTGGGGGCTTTTTCTCTCCTGATGAACTCACAATTAAATTATCGAAGGCTAAACAGTTATCTCCTCTCCCTTCTTCTGTACTTTTCAAAGCGTCTGCAGTTAGATATGGTGCTCAGCAGCCTTCAGGATCAGAACCACGTAGCCTCTCTACTAGGCTATAGTAATTTTGGGGATGTGACAACCCTGGGAGCCCATCTGACAGCAACTGTCTCCACTCGGCTGCCATCTTCATGCAGCTCTGAAGCCTGTGACCCTCTGTACTTGGCAGAGGTGCTGCTCAGAACCCTGCTCCTCAGTATAGGCTTTTACACGGTATGAAAGTGGAACCTTTGCTACATCTCTGTTAGTTATTTATGTTGAAGATCCTCATATCACCCGTTACTGTATAGTTTCTCTATCACGTCAAAATTTCCTAGTAAATGTTTTAATATTAGCGTGCGCATTAGTAATGCTATGAAGTATTGTTCTTACTCCTCCGCATGCTTGTATTATGTGTGTTCAATTAGGAGCAGGCATTTGGGGAACTAGAGAAAAACAGTGACAAGCAGCTATCGGGCGATAGCCAGAGACAGACTGATCCTCCCTCTCACTTCCACCAGCTGTTATCTGGACTTCACAAACACCTGCTCACCCATTGCTACATCCACTCCAGCCCTGAGGTATACTACAGGATCAGCTACACACAGTTTTACCCAGAACTTATAGTTGTATTTATTAGAGCCTGACGGATATACAATTTTTGGGACCGATACCGATACTGATATTAGGGAATAAAAAAGTTGACGATAAATCGGCCAATATATGCAAACTTTTCGCAATAATCCCTAAAATGAGGTTATCAAATATTTGTTACTCATACATAATGGAGGCAGAATATTTTGTTGATTAACAATGAACTTTTATTGTCTAAAATGACAAAAGTGCACTGAAACAGTAGCATTCACTAGAAATTTAATAATTACAAATCACCCTAAGCATCTTTTTTCTGCATTGTCTTCTTTAAAACTATTTTTTTTGCTATTGGCAGATATCAATAACATAGCACGCTTTGAGAATGTTGATGGAGAAGTATAGAGAAGGTCAGAATGAGTTGCATTTTGTCTTTGTGGATCTAGAGAAAACCTATGACAGACAGCCAAGGGGAAAAAATGTGGTTCTGCATGAAGGAGTCTGGATCTGCAGAGAAGTATGTTAGACTGGTGCAGGATATGTATGAGAGCAGTATGACAGTGGTGAGGTGCACTCTAGGAGTGACAGATGGCTTGAAGGTAGTGGTGGGAATGCATCAAGGATTGGCCCTGAGCCCCTTCTTGTTTGCTATGGTGATGGACAGACTGACAGATGAGATCAGGCAGGAATCTCTGTGGATGATGATGTTTGCAGATGACATTGTGATCTGCAGTGAGAGCAGGGAGAAGGTGGAAGAAAACCTGGAGAGGCGCAGGTATGTGCTGGATAGAAGAGGAACGAAAGACAGTCGTACCAAGACACAATACATGTGTGTGAATGAAAGGGGTGCAAGCGGAACAGTGAGGTTACAGGGAGTAGAAGAGGAAAAGATGCATGATTTTAAGTACTTGGGGTCAACTGTTCAAAGCAACGGGGAGTGTAGTAAAGAGGTGAAGCAGCGAGTGCAGGCAGGGTGTTGTGGGTGGAGAAACGTGTCAGGAGTGATCTTTGACAAAAGAGTAGCTGAATAAGTGAAAGAAAAGGTTTACAAGAGAGTAGTGAGACCAGCTATGTTGTTTGGTTCGGAGACGGTGGCACTGACCAACAGACAGGAGGCAGAACTGGAGGTGGCAGAGTTAAAGATGTTGAGATTCTCTTTGAGAGTGACGAGGATGGACAGGATGAGGAACGAGCACATCAGAGGGACAGCACAGGTCGGACGTTTTGGAGACAAAGTTAGAGAGGTTAGATTGAGATGGTTTGGGCATGTGCAGAGGAGGGACAGTGAATATATTGGTAGAAGGATGCTGAAGATGGAGCTACCAGGCAGGAGGCAAAGAGGACAACCAAAGAGGAGATTTGTGGATGTGCTGAGAGAGGATATGCAGGTAGTTGGTGTGAGAGAAGATGCAGAGTACAGGGAGGGATGGAGGAGGATTCGCTGTGGAGACTAGGTAAAGCCGAAAGAGGAAGAAGAAGAACATATTTGCCAATACCAATATAGCTGTGATCAGCTAATATTGGCAGATAATATCAGCCAACTAATATATCGGTCTAAAATTGATAGTATTTATTTTGACACTGATTCCGCTGGTGTCTGCAGGATGATGGCAGTGTACAGCTGCTACGGGAGCATCTTTACCTGCTGCTTCCCTGTGCTGCCGAGACCCTCAGGAGATCCACCAAACTGCTGAAGGAGAGTTCATTGGATAAACAAATAATCAAGAAGCTGCACAGTAAGAACAGTAGCTATTAATTTAATATGATTATAATAAATAATTCATACAGGACAAAATTATGCATAGTGTATATTGCTGTGGGTACGGTGCAGGCTTCTGTATACCAATTATCAGCACTTATCAGGAATTACTTATTGAAATTATTTTATTGTCAGGTCCATGTGTTTCAACAGTGGGTTCAATGGGTCTGATGCAATGACATTCTAAATCAAATAAGTACATTTTTATTCATCAGTAATTTTTATCAGCCACTCTATTCCCCCTCTCCTGTCTTAACCAGTGGTGCTATACAACTCTGTGGCTGGCAGCCTTCTCTGTCAGGTAATGTACTCCTTGCTGCTGCTGCCTTTGGGCATGGTCCAACCTCTCCTGAGCCATTTACTGGCCTTGTTGGAGCAGCTCAATGATTTCAACAGTTTGCTGCCAGAGACAGGTCTTTTGGAAGAACAGGAACTAGGTCAGGAGGCTCAGAAAGCCTGTTTAGGTCAGTAGAATTTTGATATACTTGCTTGAGTGATAAGTGTTACATGTATAGTATAGAATTCAATAAAAGCAATGGTACAGATTGTCATTACAAGAGAAACTATAGGCTGGTTTTGTAATGACCCCTGATCTTTACAGATAAAAGTGAAGAAAACCCATGCCTTGGACAGCAGCAGAATTTAGAGTGCACATGGATCTGGTTACTGGATCTGGAACGGTCTCTAGCATTAGCTGTCGGCCATTGCCTTGGCGGTATGCTGCAAGGCCCGCCCTCCTCACTTCAGGAGAAAACGTCAGAATTCTGGCTATCAAATGTCCTGCTCAGGAACGGCCTTGAAATGGACTTCGAACAGCTGGGTGAGAAACCACCCTGCTCTATGCTTTCATATGTGCTAATGTTTTGGCAACATAGATACCAACTGAATGCGAGGTTCATCCCAAGATTAATATTTCACCAATATGTTCACAAACTATTTGGAACCACCAATAGCTAACACATTGCCAAGCTTTCATAGGCTAACAAACACTTTTTAAGCTGATCTTTTTAAACAAGACATTAAAATAGACCAAGAATAAAATGATGACAAAAAGCCACATAATTACCTTACATATTATACATCTTGAT
>KV751320.1:4330897-4352863 GCA_001698575.1 Mola mola | reverse complement strand
TGTTCTCTTGGCCTATATTGCCTGTAGACTCTAGCATGGCATGGCTTACGGAGGTGGTGCTGCTGGGGAATAGTGATGCCAGGCTGGCAGAGCTCAGCCTCGATGAAGACACCAGGACTTTACTGGAATTGTCTCTGGGATCCTCCAAAGGACCTGCAGGCGGCCTGTGGCGGAAGATGCAGGAGTACGCTCACAGCAAAGGTAGCTTTTTGTATGTTTGCCTGTGTTTGTAAACAGATCATAATGTAAATATACACTTTTTAACAAACTCCATATCTACTTTGATAGATTGAATATTGTTGTTGTTGGACAAAGACATTAGGAATGTTGCATCTGTATATGTATATGGAATAGCTGTGATAATTTCTGCACAATACATTATTGATTTTTTTTTTTTTTTTCTGTGAAAGCAGAATGGGAGAGTGGAGGCTCTTCAGGTGACTCTTTGCTGCAGACTGTCTGTCGCTGCAGTCTGGCTGCTCTTCTGAAACACTCTGGGCTGCAAAATGAGGCGTGCTGGCAGGACAGGTCCGTAATATGAATATAATATTTACTGTAATGCCCAGTCACATTCATTTTATTTTGAATCACTCAAATAGTGACTTTCCAACTTTATGTGTTCAAACTGCAATTTTTAAAACATCAAGGATATAACAACAAGGATCTTTCTTTTTGTGTTGGTTTTGGTAGCCCCAAGCACAGGGGCATTTCCCTGAATGAAGGACCACAACCCCGTGAAGTAAAGATCTGGCTAGCAGCAAGTGCATTATGCTTTGAAGAAAACTCATAAAAGATGCAATGTATTTTTAATAGTACTTTCCTTTTTCAAACACAACCGTTTGCAGGAATCATGTTGGTGGAAAATGCATCTGTATGCATTCATCTATTTGTTGCTATGGAAGATGAAGGACTCCAATATAAATATAGAGAAACAAAGGAAAATATGTCAATACTATTCATAGCTCACATTTAATTTGTTCCTCTGGTCAATTCAGGATTGTTATTTAATAATTTAACACTTAAATCCTGCAATTATTCATCACTTCTTTTATTTTTCATGAGTTTTCTGGTGAATCAGACGTCATGGGCATTCTTTAAGAGTAAAAATGTAGAGAAAGCCAATCTTCTCACTGATGGTCTTGTTTGCTTGTAGAGGTCATGTAGAGTCAACTGTCTTCAATTGAAAATGTTTCATTACCAGTAATCCTTGTAGCTGCTTTAAAGGTTGAAAGAAATATTATTGTGTAAAATCCATGAGGCAGAGCATTGCTGATTATTCACTCCTCTTTGAGACAGATGTGAGCCCAGCGAGATGCTGTTAAATGTGTACGAGACCGTTTATAAGATCAGAAGCACTCTGTTGGCTTATAAAAATTCTCCAAGGACGTCACAGGTGCAGACTGCTGTAAAACAGGTACCATCACTAAAATAACTCCATTGAATGCCATTAGTACATACAATACTGCTATTTTTGACAAATTTAAACGATTATGAAACAAATAGTGATTCATAAACAATAATATTTGTTATTAAAATATTAGCAAAATTGTGGCTGCCTTGGTTAATACTAATTAGTGTTGTACTTTTATACTTTTGATTTTGGGCCACTATGAACATTAAAGGACATAATCTGATTTAAAAAAACAAAAAAAAACCAACATTGTTTTCTTTTGCAGAGTGTTCTATCTCCTCAAAGTCCTGATGGGGACAGGCAGGAGCCGAGTACTACAATGGAGCAGCAGGGAAAGGATCATGAGCAGCAGCCAACGGGTCACTGTAGCCAGGAAATGCAGGTGCCCCCAACTCCTAATGCAAACCACAACCAGGAAGAGAGTACAGAGGAGGACACATTTGGCGATAGCCGTATGTACCTGTCAGGTTAGAAATATGTGTTTTATTTTTACCCTTCCTTCAGCAACATTTTTATAACTTTATTTGTATATTGATGCTTATTAGCAGACACACCTATACAGACGTACACAGACATGCACATGTTTAATTGATCCTCAAGCATCTTTCTTTTCTCTTGTAGAAGTCCTAGAATCATTCATGGCCACTCGGGAGGCCATGCAGGTACAGCAGAACGTGACAGTGTACGAATCCTTTGGTACTTCCACCCTCCCCAGCAGCATGGAGAGCCCAGTCAGCCCAGAGAGGGAGCTGGATGCCAAGCAGCAGTGGGACAAGCAGGGTGAATGTGAGGAGAGCTTGTCTGTCCCGGTTGCCTGCCACCAGGTGGTGTCCCACTGTCTCTTCCTGCTGCTGGGAGTCAGGCCCGCTTGGGTGGAACCCAGTGAAAAGGAGTATGGTCATACTGTGAACTCTGGTGAAAGGTAGAGTTTATGTGAGACAGATCTTGTTTGTTTGGTTTTGTTTTGTGCATTTTTTCTGTGAGCTGTCTCTAAACTAACAGTGGCCATTATACCAATTGTAGGAAATCAACATCCGAATTCTTTATGATGTCTGCTGATGGCCGCAAACAGGTAAGTCTTCTAATATACCTGTATATTGACCCCTCACCTCCTCATCAATGCTGATGTGCTTTTTTTTATTTTATTTAGTCTGACCAATCCAAAGGCCCCTTGGGACATTCTAAGCATAAAATGGGTAGGTGGAATGTATTTCCTCCTAAGTATCTGTGTAAGTAACAGATTTTCAGACAAGTATATACTCTATAACCCTGTGTGAGGAATAGCTCTTTTTTAACTGGGTAATTGATAAGAAATTGTGCCATCATAATTTAAGTGTTTTAAAATCTTTTTATTGTGTAGTGTCAGGATTGTCCAAATCCTCGATTTTAATTTTATTTTCAACTATACGGTCCTAATTGAAGTTTTGTTTTTTGTTTTTTTTTTTTTCATTTAGCACACACTACAGTCTTGATTTGTAAAAATTAAAGATCATTGTTTATATGCCATGATAAGTCCTTTACATTTTAAATTCCTTTTACAAAAGATGGACTACATGGTGTCGTGAGTGATGTACTGCACTAAGGCCTGATTATCAAATTTAAATTATTTATATTTACAATATAAAGGAACCAATACCTTGTTTCACTAGTCGGTTGGGAGCAAACTGTAAACAAAAGAGGAGTCAAAGAGGGTACCTGCCATCTAGTGACTCTTTGGAACTGCAGTTTGTACTCTTCACATCAAAACCACAAAGTGGTTTTCTTGTCAGCAGCCATCAGTCCACATAGATTGAAAACGGCTGCCTTTGATTATTTCGTACATAACCCACACTGGTAATTTCAGAAAAGTGGGGAAGCAGCTGCAGGTTAAAAGGCAACTTGCTGCTGGTATTACACGCTCTGTCATCTGTGTTTATTTTCCCTCTTGGCATACCAGGATCTTGAATGGTTTACAGTATTTAATTTGTCTCTTTTTTTTTTCTTTGTTAGTGACAAAAATCACACCATTTTTTTTTTTTTTTTCCCATACGTAAATTAACACCTTGTGATTAACATTGTAAGATTTTTTTAAAAATATCAGAAAAAATGCTGGCCTTAATACTTTTGGTCCATTTCAGGCATATCTCTGTGTTCTCTTGGCATCATGAAAGACGCATGGGATCGCCTGCGACAGTGTATTAGCCCCACCACCTCTATGTCCTGCTGTGGGAACAATGCTTTGCCTATTCTTAACCAGGTGTTCCATTTTGTGTGTGGAAGCCTCATCCACACACCATCCTCCTCTCCAACACTGCCTGACGGGCAGAGTTGTAGCCAGGCAGATCCCAAAGCCATCACTTTTGCTATACTGCAGCAGCAACAGAGAGCTGAGGTAATAAGAGTGTTCTTTATTACATGATATTACAAGATAAGATAAGATGTAACTTTATTGATCCCCCTTGGGAGAAATTCAGGTTGACACAGCAGTACAGAAGGGAAAGTAGCAGTGCAAAGGGACAAATAAAAACTAAAATACTAGAAATTAAAAGTATTATGTACAATCTGGACTCTGTGTATAAAGTGTGCAAAGTGCAATGTTCCTGAGTTTTTATAAATAGATAAATAGAGCGTATCATGAAGTTTACATAACGAATAGTGAGGAATTCTATATATATAAACAGTTTGAAGCAAGTAAATAATTGAAAATACTGATAAAGAATTTAAAATTCTGTAAATCCTGCAACTAATATTTCATTTATTGGTTTCTCTGTGTTGTTTAGAATGTTTTTTGTTTGTTTCCTTAAAGTAAAGAGGGTACAGTTTTAAGGTGTAAACTAACAAGTAACCTTTTCTTTTATTGTGATCAGTTGCGTCTGGAAGCCTTGTCTCGGATGACATCCTTCCTGTCTAAGATGGAGGAAAAGAGTAGCGTCCCCCCTCAGTTTCCTTCCTTGTTGCAGTCAGTGCAGCTTCAGTTCATCTCTGGATGCTTTGCTTTGGGAACACAAATAATTGGC
This sequence comes from Mola mola, assembly GCA_001698575.1. NCBI lineage: Eukaryota > Metazoa > Chordata > Actinopteri > Tetraodontiformes > Molidae > Mola > Mola mola. The sequence continues at coordinate 4,348,456 of KV751320.1, read as the reverse complement.
TCTCACACTAGAGCTAATTATGAGATGCAGCATTATATGGTACATTTACTAATCATACTGTTGATGATGTGCAGAGGTTTATGATCAGTAAAGATTGACAGATTTACTGGGAGGAATTACTGAATGAATATTTAATTCAAGACAAATAGAAAGAGGATAAATACTGCATATTTTATTTATATGTTGTAATCCTCCTGCATTAATTTGTTGCATATATTACTCTCCAATCCCTATTATGTAAATCCAGTCTGGAACCCATTCAGCTTCTATAGATAAGCAACGGCAGCTCCAATCTGCAGCCCACACCTTCTACCAGCAGGTGGTGCATGTCCTCAAAGACAGGGCCACGGTGGAAAGAGAGCATCCAGGTTTGCTATCATTGTTTCTAATTGGTTTGACACATTGTGTGCTACTCCCTCTTGTTTTTATTTGTTTGTTTTTAAATAAAACTGAGATTTGGTTTTCTTTCATACCCAGGGTCATGCCAGCACCTACTTCTAGCCACAATGTTTGCACTGAATTTCTGCTACCAACCATTGGACCTGGTGCTTGTCATCAAATGTGGCATCCTGGAAATCCTTTCCATGCTGACCAACAACAGCTGTGCACTGATCAAGCAGGGCTGGTTCGCAGCCTCTACATCTGGATCCATGCTGCTTAGTGGCACTGTTAAATTAGCCTGCACACGTCTGCTCCAGATATTGACTGTGGCTGCAAGGTGAGAATAAAGAGACTGTAAACAGTTGTAGTGTGTATCACTTTGCTTTTTGTTCAGTTTTTGTGTTTAAAAAAAAAAAAAAAAAAATCTAATTTATTGTTTACATTTTAACACACCATTTTGTGCTCTTAGCTCCTGGGAGGAATTGCTGCCCATGGATGTGTCCCATTCTTTAATGGAAGTGATGTGTGAGCAGCTCCAAAATATCCTGTATACTTTCCACAAGCTGCAGACAGCAGAGCGAACAGCTGAGAGAACAGATCTCGACCCCAGCAGCCAGAGCACAAATCTACTTGGTGTTGCAAATCATCAATATTTAACTTAACTGAAATATTTTCACTATGTCCTGTAATGTAATTAAACACACAGATGAGACATTTATAAAGCTTTTTTTTTCTGTTTTAGGAGTGGAAAGCAGTGAAATGGTTGAATCTCAGCTCGCAGATTTCCTGGTGTTTCTACGGCGTGTCCTGTCACTAAGAGTGATGAAAAGACTTTCTACTTTTGTCAAATGGATTGATCCACTAATGGCCATTATTTCACACAAGTGCTATTTAGGTAATATAATTTAAATTAATAAACGAGCATTAGTACAGTTTACTTTGATCCATTTTTAATTCCCTACCACCCTCTGACTTTTCAGGCTCTCCATGCATCCAGAACCTTCGCACTAAGCTTTTGGCCTTCCATGTTTTAGAGAGACTGTTGCCTGCTTGTTCTGAGCCTGTTCAAATTCAGCAGGTATGTTGTGAAGATGTACAAGTAGCATCCATAAAGATGTTTATTTTAATTTAATCATTTGCTTTTCTCTGTTTTCTTCTAGATTGTTAAACAGCTTTTTCAGCTCTTATCTGTTTATATGTGGAAGGAACCACTAGCTGAGAGGAAGCATGAAGAGGTGCCTGAAAAACACAAAGGGGTAATAAGCAATGTTTATGGTTATGAATATTCGTTACTTTTTACTACACTATACCATACTGGTATAATGATGCATTATATTACAGGCCGGCAGCTATGACGAATGTATTCCCATTGGAGATTTTTCATTTGACCCACACAAGATAGTCTGTTGTTCTTTGGAGAGTGGAAACATCCTCTCTCATGGCTCAGGAGGGAAAGGATATGGACTCGCAACCACGATGATCACATCTGGGTGTTTTATTTGGAAGGTAAGGACTGGCATATAAGTAAAGTTGTGTTTTTGTCCAGATATGTACCACTGAATTGTACTGACAGAGCAGTTTTAACCTCTTTCCTCAGTTCTACATTACCAAGGAGAACAGAGGCAATGAAGGCACATGTGTTGGCATTTCACGCTGGCCAGTCAGAGATCACAACCACCATACCACCACTGACATGTGGCTCTATCGCGCATACAGTGGCAACCTGTATCACGGAGGGGAACTGGTCCGCACACTTCCTTCCTTTACCCAGGGTGACACCATCACCTGCATCCTGGACATGGAAGCTCACACCATATCGTTTGCTAAAAATGACAAGGTCTGGCCAAATATGAACAGTCAATATTCAGGGGTTTTTACTCTTAATGACTTTTGTTTTTTCTATAATTTTTGCCTATATATCTGCCAGGAGCCAAAATTGGCATTTGAAGGTGTGGTTGCCTCTGAGTTGTACCCTTGTGTACTTTTCTACAGCAGTAATCCTGGAGAGAAGGTACTTGATGTACTTTATATGTTATACTATAAGCATAAGACAAGTGGCACTCCTGTTCTTGGAAGGCTTTAGTGTGCTTTAGCCATCCAAGATTTGGTTAATAATCTTCAGACATGGTGAATAAAATATAAATGAATGAGAAGAACTGGATTATGTTAATAGTGTGACCTGGGAAAGTCAGACATCCACTTGAAGTCAGAGATATGTAGAAGAGACAGCTTGCTACTCATACAGTGAAATCAATACAGAATAAATGTAAGAAATTGGGGTGTGCCCGGTAATCTGTAAAACATGCTGGTTTTTCTCGCTAATTCCAATTTATTTTCCAAAATTCATGTGTATCATTTTTTTATTTCAAGCTTCATAGTGACAATAAAATGGTGCTGGTGTATTCTTAACAGGTGGCACTGCGTGACCTCCAGATGCGGGGCATGCCTAATAACCTGTTCCCTGGGGAGCCACTCTGCAGCCCTCGTGCCGCTGTGCTCCTGGAGTCAACCGTACAGCTCCTCCGCAGGCTCCATCAGTGTGACCAGTGGGCTTCGCACATCAACCAGTACATCCATACCCACCTGGAGATCATTGGTCCCCTGCTGAAAGAGGATGATTTAGGTAATTCCAGTCCAGGTCAGATACACTTCCAACATGGATCACTTTGCAAGCACAGGGAAGTTAATCTTCACCTACGTTGAAGTGAAGTAAAAATAAAAGACAATTACCACTAGTGAAGAAAAGTATCACTTGTAAGTTTGTAAGTGTTTTTGAGGTCAGAAGAATGAAGAAGGAAGAACAATTATTGTTGAGTAATGATAAGAGTAGAGACGAATGGACACCATGGCGAGAGAGAGATATAGAGGTCCCTGGCTAAATATGAACTGAGGAGTTTGGGCTGATATTCTCCATTTTAACACCAAATGTCAGCAACACTCCAGCATTTTAGAGCTTTGTTCTCAATTTGCACTCTTGTTGTACAACCGTACTTGTCAGTGGACAGAGCCGATAACTGACATGCTAAGTGGCCTGCGCACTTATTCAGAGACCACTAATGCTTAATTAGGTCTAGCTTGTACTCCTCGATGCTTTGGCATTCTCACTTGTGAAGCCACAGTCACTGTTTACCCCAATCTCTGATGCTGTTTATGTATTACACAATCACAGTTTAAACCCACCAAATAAATCAACAATGTATTATTGCTAATATTTTCACGCACAGTAATTTCAGTAATTCTTCAAAGCTTCCTTGCCAGGCTGACATACAACCTTATGAACTCTCAATCTGCCACAACATTAAAACCACCTGCCTAATATTGTATTGGCCCCTTGTGTGCCACCAAAATAGCTTTGACCTGTCAGGACATGGAGATTGTACTTCTGAAGGCTCCCTGCGGTTCTAGGCACCAGGACATTAGCAATGGATCTTTTGGTTTGTGGGGGATGGCGCCTTGGTTATGGCCATGGTTTTGTTGCATCCCAAGAAATTTTCAATTCGACTGGGATCTAAGGAATTGGAGCCCATGTCACAGCCTTTTCATGTTCCTTGAGCCTCCAGGGAGTGATGATGCTATCAGGGGGTGTACATAGTCTGCACTAATGTTTAGGTGGGTTCTTCCACATGAATGGCAGTGGACCGCGAATTTCCATGCAGATCACTAAATTGTGACAGAATGATCATTATTATTCACTTAACTTGTCATTGATTTAAATGTTTTGGCCGATACGTGTATAGTCTTCACTCATGTATATCTTTTTTCCCATAAAATTATCCTCCCTGAGGTGTACTGTTTAATTTTTGATCAAATTGAGGGCCATGTTGTCTTTCAATTATGCCAAACTAAATTTAGCGATGGAGTTTTTAAACAGTTTACTGTCAGTCACAATCTAGCTACAGATTTCAAACAGCTTGTGTAAAGAACATATGAATGGAAACCTTCTGGATGATTTACGACTTGAGCAACTGTCAGACACTTTTACAGTATGCAATATTTGAAAACTTATATTAAAGGTAATGGAGGATGTTTGTAAATGTATTTTTCTTTAATAATAATTAATAATAATTATAATTTTTTTGGCTTTTATCTTTTTATTATTTACTACTCTTTGCCCCATGTTTTCCTACAGGCCTCAGTCCAGCACACTTTGAGAAGGAAGAGAGCAGTGGAGACAGAGATGAAAATAACACAGGGGAATTGTTTTTACATCGTCGAGCTCTGTCAGATGCTAAGCTGGCTGCTCTTTGCAATGAAGTCTGGCCAGTACTGGCCCTGATCGGAGGAGTGGACAATGGTCTTCGGGCTGGAGGTCTGTGCCTGCACAAGTCCAGTGGGCGCAGGGCCATTCTGCTCGGAGTCCTGAAAGAAGGAAGCTCCATGGCCAAGCTTCAGTGGGAGGAAACAGACTTCTCTGTCAGGTATTACAATTATATATTCATTTATCATATTCTTATGCTTATGATAGATTCTATTTACATATGTCTCTTAAGATGGGAATTTTCATTACTTCCATTTAACAGCTCTTATATTTTCCTTGTCTTGGTCCTCTCAGCATGTTTTATTACTCTGTAATTCTTTTCTGTTAGTATTTCTTTTTCTTCCTCTGATTTGTCTAACATTTTGCTTTATTTTCATCCTTTACCCCCCTGATCTTACTTTCCTCTCTTGCCTTTCCTCTTCATTCTTAAATTCATTAATCCCTGTTGAATCCCTCCTGGTGTCACTCCATGCTGTATCTGTGGGGTCTTCTGTGGGTTCTTCCCATCCTTCCCAATAACTAAGCCACATGAATTCTTGGTCACCCAGCGACACACCGATCATCTCACTGGAGCCATGTGACGTATCCTGCTGTGATGTCACCCCACTCGGAGGCCTCAAACCCACAGTGCTGTTAGATCTGATTTATTTGATGGGGCTGCTGGAGGAGCAGGGATGGCTGGGTGCTCATCCAGCCCCCATAAGGAAATGCTCGGAGGAGAACATGAAAGAGAGTGAGATGCAGCGCTCTCAGGATGAAGACATGTCCGCTGAAGTCTGGTCGCTGACGGACAATGAGAGGAAAAATTTTAAGGAGAACACCGAGACAGACCCATTCCCATCACAGTCCTCAACCAAAGACACCACAAAGATTGCGGACCATCAGGAGTCAACCTCTGTACTGCAACCTACCCAAACATCCCAAATTTCCAAAGTGGATGCTTTTGCCCTTGAACTGAGAGCAGTGAGAGTCTCATACCTTCTCATTGGAGCTTTGAAATCCTTGACTCACATTTTTAGTTCTGAGAAACTATTGGATTTGCTCCAAGTGCCTAAGCATGACCCTCCCAACCCTCCCCTTTCCAGCCCGAACCCCGAACAGGCCAAGGCCAGAAGCATACAATGGGATGAGTGTGCTGAGCTGAGGTCAGTGCTGCAATATGTGGTGCAGAGCATGGTGAAGTGGGCAGTCAGGCCTTGCCCCATCAAACAGAGAGTGACTCTGGCTGACCTGGAAAGAGCCCAGATCATGATCTACAAAGGAGCCATTAGCAGACTGCAGGAATACAAAGAACACAAAGGTATCAACATTTTTATATTAGTTTAATTTGTTATTTTAATGTAGAGCTACAGACTTGAAACTCAGACTCTGAAGTGGTTAAGAAAAAACAAGCTTTTACTTAGCCACACGCAATATAATATGAATTATTTTGCCATTACATTCTAAAGACTTGCACGTATTAGCACTACACATGTTGATTGAGTTCAAAGTTGTATGAAAACATTTGGAAGCTAGAAAAAATGGAAATTACAATATCCTATCTTTAGATGACAACTTCAACCGTCTTGTTTTTTTCCGGAGGAACAGTAGAAAACTCATAGTTAGTCAGTTCACAATAAAGTTAACAGAAGCAAAATCATGAAAACCTGAGTGGAGAAGGTGGAACAGTCTGTTATAATAGCAGCTGTCATGTATCAACCAAACTTTAACAGGAAAATAATGAAATGCTAGAACATGTTGATAATCACCATTCAGAACCAATATCTGAGGTTCGCTTATTAACACTTGTGTATTAACAGACATTAAAACAGCTCTGTTTTGCTGTATTCACTGTCAAAATAACATATAATATATAACAAATATTGGATGTGATCAACCCTTCCTCTGTTCTTCACTCTCTCCCTGTTTTTTGTTGTTTTTTTTTCTATGCAGAATGTGGCCACCATTCGTCTCAGCCCATTTCTAAGTCCTCCAGCTCGGTGTCCTTATACAGTGCAGGTTCAGAGGGCACTGCCATCTTTGGCCAATCCAACAGAGCCTCGGCCTCATCCTCTAACACCGACTTGGCCTCTTCTCTTCCATCAAACCTACAGGCGGATGGTCTTGATAATTTTAATCCGTTTTTTCCCATAAGCCTCCTTCAGTGAGTATAGACTGGTTTTGGTGAAACTGTTGGTTGAATTGACACAAACACAATACCTACAGTTAATCTTCATGTAGTAACGTATTGCTGTAGACATGTATCTTTTGGCAGCAGCAGCAACACCTTTTCTGAAGACCGGGGAGTAGGTGAGTTAGGATGTATATAAAAGAAGAGAGTGAGGATTCTGCTTGCACGCACTTTAACTTAAGCTTCAGCTCTGCTTGCTTGTTCTTCCTTAACCGAGCAAGCTGATACCATCAGTGTTATTTCTGCTTTCAAATGGCCAACAAACGAACCACTTCAGTGCCGAAAATAAAATTAGGCCCTTTAGAGAGGAGAGTTTTGACAAAAATAGCAAGTTCTTTACCAAAAACTTGCAGAGATTAAAGCATATATTGTACCACTCTGAATATGATTATACTATCTATACTATAATATCTAAGATAGGCCAATAAAGGCTGGGTAAGCTACGCATACAGTATAAGGATACATTTTTGTTTTATTTTGACACTTGTATTGTGTATTTTCAGGTTACATAAAGCTTAAAGTATTCCTTGAGATCCTTAAGACTGAAAACTGGCAGTCAAGCATGTGTTGCTCTGTGGTATTACCGTATATACTGTATCTTCACTCTCTCTAGACACATGGTCTTAACGCGGCTCCCTACGCTTACCGGCCTGGTTAGCACTACCCCTGTGCTTCACCCATGCTTCAGCCTGGCCAGTTCTGCTTCCTGTGATGCCTTCACAGAGCAGCAGACTAGCTTCATGGAACCAGGGCCCAGCAGCACACAGGCCAGAAGCAGCCTGGGTAAGAAAAAGCCCAGTGGCTTTAATAGAAGGAAAAACTTTCCATAAAAAGAAAACAAAGATGGCCAACTTCATGTCTTTAAATAGCTTTGCTTATTATTGCAGTCCTACTGGTCAGTTAATATATTTTTCATTTAACTTTTCCCCATGCTGGCTTCGTACTCAAACATGACACTAATGAAATACATTTATGGTACAAAGGATTGACTTGTGATTACTCAATGTGAACTCTCTGAGTCTTGCATGGTCTTATATCTTCAGATATTTGTCACAACTGATCTGATGCTTTAAACAGCATGCATTTTGCTATGCATTTGAAAACATTTATTTTAAAAAAATGCATGCCTGGCACAGTTTTGACTCACATGCTTGAATGCCACCATTTTTTCATCGTTAGCTATGTTTTATTCCTGGGAAGTATGTTAAATCAATTCATTCATATGTTGGGATGGCTATATTATGATTAAAAGGATAGTTAGTTGGTTACATCAATTGTGGATATAAGAGCTACATTTATTAGGTTTACTTGTGATGTAGTGGGTTTTTTTTTAATAAATATACTAATAAAGCAAAGCATAATCTCAGGGGAATATAATATTTAATGTATTTGGCAGATTTTTCTACACCTGAAAATTCCAAAATGGATCTGTGGGCTTGTTTTTTCTGTTTTTTGTGTACTTTTCTTTCTTCCTTCTCCTAAACCACCAGAACGGACACAAATGTTTGTCACCAGTCGGTTGCTAGAAATGGGATTCTCTATGAGACATATCTACTGGGCCATGGAGGCAGCAGGTACTGCTTTGTGGAGTGTGTCTGATACAGCAGAAAAAAAATTTAAAAAAAATCTTAATTTGCTTTTTATTTTTTAACATTTGTCGTTCACTGTGGGCAGCATTGTTTTTGTCTACTTTCTGAAGGAAAAACATTGTCATAGATAAAATAGAAGAATTATTCATTTAAGGACCAACAGGAAGTTGTTTTTGAAATCAATTGAAGCTGTATGATTGTATTCTTTGTTTTTTATAAATGCAAAAATAACTAATAGCAATAAGTCCCAAGTTACACTTGTCATCTCTGATTCAAGGTATTAATAATAGCACCTCTTGCAAAAGTGTAATTTCTTGGAAAAGAGAAAATCGTCCAAGCTTTGAAACATTTTATCCAAAAATTGTTGGTACATTTCATGCAAATCCATTCCACTATAATGTTGTGCACAGAATGAATCGGCTAAGACTACGTTCTCTACAGTGGTAAAAGTAAACATGTTCTGGTTCTTTGCTCGTGCATGGCACTTTTTAAAATTTATTTTAGAAGTGAATGTGACATGAATATACAGTTATGGATACACATTTTTGCACCTTATATAGACTTTGTTTATTTTTCCCAGTCAAACCTTTTTATAATCACAAAACCTCTTCACATAATTTAAAATTTAAGCCCTCACTTATGATTTGACATATTTCACACCTTGTCAAGCCCGACCTCAGGCAGCACTTAGAAGTGTTAAAATCCGGCATGAATTATTGATGCAGCACTCCATGAACAATCTTGTCTCCCTCCCAGATGTAGCAGGTGACCTGGACTCACAAACCATCGAGGTGTTGGCGAGCTGGATGCTGGAGCACCCGCTGACTGAGGAGCATCAGGCAGCAGAGTCACAGAGACCAGCAGGTGCTCCTGACACTCCGTCATCAGATGGACCAGAGACGGTACAGTGCCCTGAGCGACCCACCAGCCAACCCAATGAAAGGTCAGAGATTTGGAAAAGTTATTAATGCACGCAGCAGAATGATGGACTGACGTTATTTTGTTTAAAGTCTATTACCAGGGCTCGACTGGATAGAGAGGGAGAACTTCTTGGACGTCCACCTGACTAGGAACAGACCTCCTCCAGCACGGAGACGACGCTCGGGGCCAAGTCAGAGGACGTCCTACCGAAGGGCAGGTCAGGCAGATAAATGTGTACACAAATCTGTGTTAGAGTTTTTAAACAGCTTTAAAAACAGACATTGAAAAAAACACAAATGCTGGTTTAAAGCTTCCATTAACTGATTTACTCACAATTAAAGCCTTCCATGAAGTGTGCATTTTTCTTTTATCTTTTCAGATTTGCCATCACCCAGCCTCCTCCCTCAGCTGTACCAACAGAATACATCAGGTGGAGATTGGCCAGAACAGGTTGAGTTTCATCCCTATTCTGCTGAGCAGGAGTCGGGGTTGGGCTACATGGATGACCCATATCGTGAAGAAACTTACGAGGACCTAATCACGCCTTCTTTCTTCAGCTTGGAGAGAGACACACTGCACATTGTGGAGGTGACACCAACATTCTCGTTAATAAGACTGCATCACATGAGCAAAATCAAACCACAGTTACTTTGAATTGTGATTCGAAATACAGAATAAATACTTGCTCATGATTATATATTTCCTCATCTTATTCTTCATTTTTTTTAAAGATTAAATTTAAGCCAGTTCAGTCCTTTTTGAGATTTCTTACTACAAGTCTCATGATCAGTCTTAATGCCCTTCTTATAGGCTGGAGAAGAACACAGTCAAATGGTGAAGTGTGAGCTGTGCAACACCCTTACCCTGCAGTTTAACAACCACATAAAACGCCGTCACCCAGGTTGCGGTCAGAGTGCAGCACGTAAAGGCTACGACAGTACCGGGGCCTATGTAGATGTCTGGTTCAAAGGTGAATGTGGCTCCAACTTCCCCTTCTACCTCCTCTGCAGCTCCTGCCGGGAAAAGTACCTTGCGGCAAACCTGAATGACCCAAATTCTAAATATGAGAGGTGTGTAGATACAACAGAATGTAACGGATGCATGCACAGTACACGTGCATTACTTTGAGTAAAATGTTTATTTATCCTCTTGTCCTCCTTTTCCTCCAGAATTAAAGGTCTAACATGTGATTTGATTGGTCAACTGGACAGTACCTCTGATGGTAGGGAGATTGACTTTGCATTAGAATGATTTAATATATAAAATGAATTTAGAATGATTGTTTGTTTTTTTTAATTTATATTATGATTCTCTGCTCAGATGATTGGGAAATGAGCCACCAAGATGATTGTGACACAGATAAACTGACAGGACTGGAGGACTTTGGGATTTTGCTAAGGCCACTTGGGCTGACTGAAAAGAAGCTGGTACCAGATCCAATTGTTTTCACAGAGCCAGATCCCCTCGGAGCCCTAGTTTACAGCTCAGCTGAAACTACAAGAACAGTAGCACTTAAAGGTAATCTGATGCTTTTGTTTTTCCTATCAAACATTTGTTCAGTATGAGCACCCCAAAGTGAGATACTGATTGAAAGTTATCACAGAACCAGGGTTATTAACTTAAAATCTCTTTTAACCCATGAGAAGAAAATCACCAGTCATGCTTGTAGCATGTTCATAGAAAAAAGAAAAATACAAAGAGAATAATTAATGTGACAGTTTACATTGCCTGACCCCAGAACGCCTTTAGACAAAAGATTCTTCAAAACTGATATTTGGTCACTTACTACACTGCAGCGGTTGCAAGGACAGTGTGACACCAAACTAACCACCTGCAGCATCAATTAAAATTCTCTCATGCGCACACCTCTAAATAATAAATTCCTGGCCCTGTAGGGATGATTAGGTTGCAAGTAATCAGTCGCTCACTTATTCTCTTTAATGTTGCATTGAGTGTTTTTGTTACTTTATCTGTGATGAAAGCGTCAGCTCATTTCCTTTGCTTGTTGGCAGCAGGAGAACTAAACTGCAGCAAACTGAATCACTCATTTATCACAGCTGGCCATCTGAAACGCACATGCACAACTTACAACTTCCCATTATATTCAGTTTTTTGCCTTCTTTGCATGTCCATGCCAGAATGTTATGCTTTAAAAATGCGAGGTATCAAGGGGAAATGTCTTATGTCTGCGTCCTCACCAGGGAATGCCCTTGTTGAGCAGAAGACCTTCCTGAGCCTCGGGCAGCAGGCAGTATCACTGAGGGACTCTCACGATAGACTAAAAGCTTTAAGAAGAGTCACCTCTACAGCACAGATTCTACTAGCTTACAGCATGGTGATGAGAGCAATGTCACAGACCGCCTCCAGGTATGTTTGTCCAGAGCTTTATTGACAATTTTGTTTTCATAATTTCAGTGTGATTTCAAGAGTCTCCCTTTACCTTCATCTGCAGTGCATCAGTGTCCAGCCAGTCCAACGGATTAGAGTCTCTGGGTCTGGCTGATATCCGTATCCTTGTTCGTTTAATGACACTAGCAGCAGGGGGCAGGGCTCATACCTGTGTGGACAGACAGCCAGGTGCGAAGGGGATGACAACAGAGCGCAACAACTCAACCTGCTTAAGCTTCCTCTCATCAGCTATCGGCAGCGTGGTGTCTCACAGCCCAGCTGCTTACAGACAGCTGGTGGAGATATGCACTCAGGTCAGACATCTTGACGTTAACAGATTCTAGAACTGAAAACTAGTGAGAAGCTAAAGAATTGAACATCTTTTAATATATATGCCTGTAGGATCTAATGGCAGCAGCTACAGGTGTGCACATTGGTGCGATCAGTGACCCACAGCAGAGAGGATGTCTGAACTTGAGCCTTACAGGCCAGGGAGGCCAGCATCAGAAGGACAACAACGAGCAGACGCCCCCTACATTCCTGGTCACACAAAGTCTGGTGTCTCTGCTTACTGAAAAGGGTCTTCTGTGTTACAGCACAGACAGAGCTGAACACGATACTAATGGTGAGAGGGTGTTGTTTGCTTTAAGTGGGGATTTCACACTTATGGTAATCAAGTATGAGACTCAGACGGAAGTAACTCCTCTCCCTCTCCCCTCCCTGTTTCTGCTTCATATCTCTGCCCCACCCTTTTGGGCAGTGACAGAGCCCTCGGACAGAGGGTTCATCGACAGTTGTTTTGACATGTTGGTCTTCATTTTTGGCTCTTGCTGTTGTTGATAATGCTGAAGGAAGAACTTTTTGTGATGCGATTGTATTGACGATTCACCATCTCTGTGGGCCATGCACGCATATTTACCTTTCTAGAACAGCCAATAGGAATGCCCTCTCTCTGAAATGACTCATGATTGGCCGAAAACCACTGTCACAGGGTAGATTTTAGTAAAGCCTGAATACAAAGCATAGAAAAGGTGCAGAATTTTTTTTTTTTCAGACCATTTGAATCATAATTTTCTCAAACATTATCGTGGAATTTTTGCCCAATGATGTCAAAAATAAACTACATACCCCAGCTTCAACTCTAAAGTTATGTGTAATTACTTATTACAGTGTTTGAGTAACCAATTCACAAGATTTCATTGTGCATATCCTCTGTTTGACCTAGATGCAGGAAACCAAGGCTTGTCTTCGCCGGCTTTGCCTCCTTCTCCTCTACCCTACCTTAGTGCCAGAGTCAGCCCTCTGGAGCTGGCTAATGCTCTGGCAGCATGTGTTCTGTCAGCCAGGCTGACCAGCAAACACCGCCAGTGGGCCGCACAGCAGCTGGTGCAGGCCTTGGCTGCCACAGGAACGGACAGTTCTAATCGACCCCAAACCTACAGTGACTTGGCTGGAGACTTACGCAAATGTCCTCTCAAGAGGCTGGAAGGACATTACAACAAGGTGAAAGACTAGGGTTGGATTTTTTTCAATGTTCGAGGGAGTGAGGAGTGACATTCACAACCTCTCATAAGAGATCAAGTTAAGAAAAATGCTATCTACTCTGTGTGTTCCTGTCAGGTGAGCAGCTGTTTCTGGAACAGCGATCAGAGTCTGCTGGCTACATGCTCCCAGGACAAGGTGGTGCAGCTATGGAGCATCAGCCAGAGCGCTGTGGAGTTACGGACCACATTCTCCTGCATTACTAGGTTATGTCTGACCTGTCCAACTCTTTACTGTTTGTTGTTGTTCATTGTTTGTCATTGTGTCTGCTGTGCTCTGAGATCAAGTCTACTGACTACTCAAACATTTGCCACATTCACTAAGGGCGCATTAACACTTGGCCCAGTTGTTTCGTACTGTGCCAAAACACTATTGTCCTCCCTCCCCACTCCCCTGCTGGCCTGCACTCACACTGTTCCCAGCGCACCTGTGCTTGAGCACAGTTATTTCTTTTAGGTACGTCATCCCGTTGAGAGAACATGACTGCAACTTCACTGATTTGGTGGCTTATTTGGACTAGTTTTGTTCAGATACCTTACCCTCACATTCGCGGATTTATCGATTATGCAATACAGTGAGTGATTTTTGGAGAGACAGCAGGGAGTGAGGGATGCATTCAGTTAGATTGTCATGTCCGCGTTGCATATGTGTGCTTGCGCTCATTCATGAGCAACTGTTATATGCCGAAGTACACTTTTTCAAATCAAGCCAGGGCCAAGGAAGTTTACCGTGTTTGAGTACGATATGGAGCGTTCACACTAATCAAACAATCCAGACTTTGAGTCAAACATGCGCGGGCACAGTATGGATTACTTAGTGTCAGTGTGCGCTAAGACTTCTTCTCCAAAGAGCCCCACGATATTTTTGTGATCAGCTATTCTTCACTTACACTCACACATCGAGTATCCAGCCGTTAGAAGCATTTTGCACTCAGGATCTACTCTCTGAGCCACAGCCTCCCCAAATGCCAAAGGCTTATAGACAATTTCTGTGTTTTTGTGGACAAACCGAAACCTTACATCTTTTTTTCAAAGGACTAGGATTTCCCATATTTGTGAACTTGTTCCCTCTGTGACTCTCTGCAGTAAGAAGGACAGATCGAGCAGTGAGAGGGCCGGCACATGTAGTCACATGTCTCCCATATACTGGAGCACAGGTGGAAACTTCTTGGCTGCCCCTGAAAACAAACACATCAACATCATGGACATCAGAGGCAAGTCTGACTTTTGTTGTCTCTGTACTTGTCTGCTGTATTCCTTATTTTATTTATTACTATGTAAAAAAAACACTCCCATAACAAAAGTTCTTTCTTTCTGAGCTTTAGTAATGTAACTAAACTAAACTCCTTTCTAAAGCTAAATTACTACCAAGCTAAGTTTAGTTGTATTATTTAGAACTGTCTACTGGAATAGCAATATGTTAAACATATTGAAAGGGGGACTTGAAAGAGTTGTAAAGTTCTGAGTTATTCTGAATGTTTCTGTATTTTAACAGGATCTCACTGTCATGTGGAGGCTCAGGTGTCTCGGGTCACTGCCCTAGGCTGGGCTCAGTCCTTCAGCTTGTGGGTTCTAGAGTCGCCTGCCACCTCTAAGAACAGGCCTGCTGAGAACCTGTTGGTGGGACGACTGGATGGCTCCCTCTGCTGGCTGCATGTTACAATGCACGAAATCAACCTGCATGTTAGGAGCACGGAACTCACCCACTGCAATAGGGAAGAAGGTAAGAAAATACTACAGGATTTAACGGCTCATTTATGATTAATAATAAAGGCATTATTGAACATATTGCATGTAATATTGCCATTGCAAATGATCAATTGTATTCAATTGAATACATACTTTGTAGTTGCTTGGAAGACTGACCTCTAACCTATCTTAGCTCCCCAGTGTGTTGCATGGCACAGTGAGGACAAGCCTTTTGCTGTGGGCTATCCCAATGGAAAGGTCCTTTTGGCCATAACTGAGATGTATGAGAATGAGCAGCCTGTAGTCCTATCAGTTTTTCAGGTTTGTTTGCAAAACACACTTTAGCTCCTGTTATTTCCAGTATACTGATGAACCCATCAAAAATTACACACATCCGGTCTCGCTCCCTTCACTCTGCAGGACAGTGTGAATTCACTGAAATGGGACCCCACGGGACACCTGCTGCTCTGTTTAGGGAGGTCAGAAGTAGTGAAGATACTGGGACACTCTAGGGGCACTTGGATAATCCTCCACTCCCTCAATCACTCAAGCAGTGTTAACATCACCGAATGGTGCCCGATCCCTGGCAGAGCGCCCGATCCCCAGCTCATGATGGCTGCGTGAGTCTTCACAAATGATTCTTATTTCTGTCTCACTTACATGTAATAACGCAGACCTTACAGTACAAAGGAAGAGAAGAATGATTTCCATATCTTTAAAAATGTCATTTGAAAGTTTGTTTGTCATTCAGTCTATTTAATTTAATCCTCCCTCTTTCTGTAGAGGCTGTCAGAATGGCTCTGTGCATGTCTGGACACTGCCACAGGGGGGCACCACTGTATCTCTGCCAAAGGTAAAGAACAGCCCCCCAAGCCAGGATACAAGCACTGATGTCAAGGTCAGTCTTGGTCTTATGTTGGAGCTCCTCTTTACAGTTCTGATTCTATTAATACCTTATTCTGTATGATAACATTATCTGCCAGTTATTCTTTTTAGGTTTATTTTTACCATGGGATGCCTCTGATTTTAGCTCATCTAATCCACTTTCTTTTCTTTTTACAGCGTGAGAGCGCTAAGTGTGTGTTTGTACTTCATGGACACATTACAGCAGTGAAGTCTCTTGCATTTTGCTCCAGTGGACTGGCTCTGGTCTCTGGAGGAATAGGAGGGCTGCTCAACATCTGGTCCTTACAGGTCAGCAGAACAACAAACAGTGTTAGTCATTCAATGATTATTAAACAAATGTGTCAGAAGTCTCATTTCATTCTCACCTTGCAGGATGGTTCAGTGTTACAGACTGTTACAGGTTTGGGTTCAGTTGTCAATAATACTTGGATACCAAACTTGGGTGTAGCTGCATGCTTTGGGAGGTCAAAGGTAAGTTTGATTACTTGTAACTTCAGTGTCCATAAAAGTGGACAAAAGTGGGAGTTACATTTGTGATTCAATGTGTGATAAATTGAAAGTTAGTTTCAGAGGTGCTGGAAGATGGAATTTTTTAAATTACCATTGGAAAAAGCAAGGCTAGCTGTTTTCAAATTTCTAGTTTTAATCTAAACTAACCTGAGTTTAAAATCCTTTGACATACAGACATTAGAAGATTAAACTTCTCATGTAGCTTCACAAGAAAAAAAATATATATACTTGTTTAAAAATCTGTAACTACTCCTTTAGGGTAATAAGGACATCATGGTGCTTTTGTTAATTCTATCATACTGTTTATTTTCACATTCTTTATTAGTTTTTTGTGCAAAAAGGCTATGTCTGTTCCATCCTTGTTTTTTTTTTTTCTTAGGATGTTTTGTTGATCTGCTGCACCCCTGACTGGATCAGTCAGAATCATGTGCTAGCTTCCTGTCGTATGGTCCTCCGAAGCCAGAACATCCTGGGTCTAAATCGGGCACCTTGTTTGGCCGTCTTCCTGGAGAGGCTGCCTTTGCTGTTGCAGGAGCAGTACAGCTACGAGCGGGTCATTATTGCAAACACATTTAAAACATGTTTTTTGTGTAATTTTGTGGGCCTTAGTTGAGACATGATTTTAAACTCTTAAAATCCAGAGCCATGTGGAAGCCGGTGACCAGCTGGTCCACAGTGCCTTCCTGCGGAGCCTGGCCTCCTTGACTGTCGGACTGTTTTTGGAGAAACATCTGTGTTGTTACCCACATCCCCCACATCACACCAGCCCTGATTCTCACTCCTGTCCGTCAGAGTGGAGCTGGCTCGCCACTTATGCTGCTACTGTCCGCAGCGCCGAGGCTATTGCCAGCGGTACGGCCTTCCCAGAATCCTTCATTTTTTCAGAGTTTCACCATGTGGATGATGCTGAAATCGCCAAGGCGCTGGTGAGCAGTGACATTCTTCTTTGTGCTATTGTTCGTTTTGGAAATGTTTCATGAATTTACTGAAATGTGCACTAGTTTCTTTGATATAGGCATCGATTGAGACACTTCCCTGTCTTTTAGGACAATAGCAAGTGGAGCTTCAAGATGGATGAACAGCTGATGTCGTGGGCCAACACCAGACCAGAGGTAATTCTCTTTCATTCCTTCTGCCTGCACAATGCAATTGTATTTTCTTTTTTCTGGAGAGTGTTATTATAGGTTTTAACTTGTATTTCACCTC
>KV751320.1:4319800-4330700 GCA_001698575.1 Mola mola | reverse complement strand
GGCCGTTACGGACAGTTGACAGGAAGTGGAATCAACCTCATGACGCCCACTCTTGCGCCCTCCCTGTTACAAACCCAACAGGTGGCAGCTTTTTCACTCAGGATACACAACTTTTGTTCTTGATTGCTACCTTCTACTACTTTTTCTTGCGGTTGTTTTTCTTTCAGGTCGTGTGTGGGCAGAACTGTTCCTTCCTGGTCCAATCTAATGGGACGGTACTGGCTGTAGGAGAAGGACAGTATGGCAGGCTGGGTCAGGGGAATTCTGATGACATCTATATCCCCACTATTATCTCTGCTTTTCAAGGTACAGTATTCTTCCCTAAGCAACCAAGTCTGAGCTCCTTTTGGATGTTGTGACAAATTTTGATTCTCATCTCAAACAATACTTTTATCCACAACAGATAGGGTACCAATGGTTAGTGATTGGTCTGTAATTGTTATTTTGATAATATGAGCCTCACTGACTCTTTGACCTGTGGCAGGATATGTGGTGATTCAACTTGTGACATCCTGTGGATCTGATGGGCACTCCATGGCCCTGACTGAGACCGGGGAGGTGTTCAGTTGGGGTGATGGAGATTTCGGAAAACTGGGCCACGGCAACAGTGAAAGGCAGAGGAGACCCAAACAGATAGAGGCACTACAGGGAGAAGATGTTGTTCAGGTAGAGAAAAACATGCCCTAAGTTGTTGGAGATAGCGTTTTGTTTGTTAGAAACATTGAAGGCAGTGCAAATCAGCCAGTTTCTCTTCCCAGCTGGCTTGTGGCTTCCGGCACTCAGCTGTGGTAACAGCAGACGGGAAACTGTTCACCTTCGGCAGTGGTGAATCTGGTCGTCTGGGTCAAAGGTCAACATCCAACAAGATGCTGCCTGAGAGGGTGGCTGCCCTCGAGGGATATCATGTGGGGCAGGTAAGAAACAGACCGTGTTTGTTTTCATTCTTTTAGCTCAGAGGTCTAAAGGTTTCTCTCAGTCAAAGCTAATATGGTTGCCTTTTTCAGGTGTCATGTGGTCTCAATCACACGCTGGTGGTGTCGCTTGATGGCATGGTGGTTTGGGCATTTGGGGATGGGGATTATGGTAAATTGGGAACTGGTTCCTCTACAGCAAAGTACTATCCTCAGGTAAGTCACTACCGTATGTTGCATTCAAATTATAGTTTAATGCTTTTATATTAAAGTATGGATGAAATATCTCTTTTGGCTCTTACGGTTTGCAGAAAGTGGAGCAGCTTTGCAACAAGGGAATTAAGAAGGTCAGCTGTGGAACTCAGTTCTCTGTTGTGTTGGCAAGCGATGGACATGTTTACACATTTGGACAAGGTACATGTTACTGAAAAAAATGTCAGTTTAGAGTACACTGTTGCTGTGTTAGTTATCTTCCATCTGTCCATCCTTCAGAGCGTCTGATTGGCCTGCCAGACTCCATGCTGAAGCATAAATCCACCCCCCAAGTGGTTCCATCTCTGGAGGGGTTGTTCATAGAAAACATCGCTGTGGGCTGTGAACACGTGCTCGCTCTGTCCTGCACTGGAGATGTCTATGCCTGGGGCTGCAACAGTGAGGGACAGGTAACCATCAACCTCTCTTATATTACTCATTTTCACAGTCTGAAGTGGGCTTTCAGTGCGCATCCACCACACTTTAAATCCCGTATTGTGGGCGTTTGTTTTCTAGCTTGGCCTCGGACACTGCAACCCAGTGAGGGAGCCCACGCTCATCACGGCTCTCCAGGGGAAGAACATTAGACAAATATCTGCTGGCCGTTGTCACAGCTCTGCCTGGACCACCCCTTCTACCTCGATGAAGAACTCAGGTACACATGCAGTCCTACCATACGTGTGCACCTGCATGATCTGTGAGAAAGACCACACTCCTAATTGATAGTTTTATCTCCAGGAGGCCCTGGAAATTTCCAGCTGGGCCTTCCCCAGTCAGTCCCTCCCCAGTACAACACTCTGAAGGACTGCAGCCCTGATGTCCTCAGCATGCGCCTCAGGGTACTCTACAACTTTTCTGATCTCATGTACAAGTCCTGGAGGCTGCTCAACCTGGACCCCAAGAATCAGGTAATCTGATCCTATTTTCTGGTACTTTATTATGTTAAAAGGGCAAATAATTGATGACTGATTGTCTTCTCTCTTTATTTTGTTGCCTCATTTACTTCCCACTTTAATTCCCCGTTCTTCCTTCCATCCAGGTGTCGACTTCACGCTACAGTTCAGGTACAACCGCAATTATCCGAGGTGAGCTCAGAGGTCTACTCTCGCCCAAGGTGAACACTCTGCCTCTAGTCCGCTCCATTGGCAGAACAATGACCCAGGGCAAAACATACGGGCCACAGATCACAGTGAAAAGGATTTCCACAAGGTAATAATGATTCTGGTTTTCTAGTATTCTGATTCAGACTACTTGGTGGAAAGACAGGAGCTGACCAAAGCAGCATCCATGTTTTGAAGTGGCCAACAGAGGTTATTTCCAGAATTGCAGGACATCTCGGTTGTTTTTGCGACAAATTTGTATTTATCAAATCTTTTTGCCCACAGAGGGCGTTCGAGCAAGCCCATTTTTGTGCAGATTGCAAAACAAGTGGTGAGTCTGAATCCGCTGGAGCTGCGCCTTCCGTCACGAGCCTGGAAGGTCAAGCTTGTCGGAGAGGGAGCTGACGATGCTGGAGGAGTTTTTGATGACACCATCACTGATATGTGCCAAGTAAGATGGAAAACAGGGTGTTTTAGCCGGGATTATTCTCTGATATTCTGTCTGTTTAGTATACTTCCTTACATATAATATACAATATTTTCACCAGGAGTTACAGTCTGGTGTGGTGGATCTTCTGATTCACACTCCAAATGGCTTTGCAGATGTGGGCAGTAACACAGACAGGTGGGCATTTTTTTTGCCATTCATGGATAAAAGCAGTAGCCTTAGACTATAACATCTTATTTCCTCTGGAATTGGCTGTGCACCCTCATAGGTTCCTGTTGAACCCAGCAGCGTTCTCTGAAGATCACATGATTCAGTTTCGCTTCCTGGGCATCCTCATGGCTGTGGCTATCCGCACCAAGAAGCCTCTTGACTTGCATCTGGCTCCTTGGGTGTGGAAACAGCTCTGCTCAATGCTGTTGGGAGGACCTGACCTGGAGGAAGTGGACCTGCTTACCTATCGCACGCTGCAAGGCATCCTTCACCTGGAAAACAGTGGCATCACAGAGGACAATTTCCATGTGGTGAGCTTTAATTGTCTAATGCAGACGCAGTAATGACAGTTGATGTTGTACTTTCTAAGAGGATAATGTTTCATCCTCTGCTTCTTTTCACTCCTGTCGTATCTCTCTAAAGATGATCCCATTGGAATCGTTTATGGCCCACAGTGCAGACGGGAGGCTGGTCCCCGTTGTTCCTGGGGGTCAGAACATCTCCCTGACCTTTGCTAACCGAACTGAATACGTGGAGAGAGCGCTGGACTACAGGCTGCACGAAATGGATTCGCAGGTCTGAAAGGATTATCCACTGGAGAATGATCTGTGTGTATACAGCAGCCCTGTTAACATTGTAAACTGTGTACAGAGTTAAACGTCAGGGAATACAAACGTCTTTGGGACACACCAAAGTGATAAGTCTATTTTATGCATCAATAGCTACACCTTGGTTGCCATGATGCAATCTTTTTGTTGTTCAAACATCTTTTATAACACGAGCTGGGAAATATTCCAGAAGAAAGAACAGTAAACTCCATAAAATTAGAAATAGTCAAAATTGAATTCTTAAAACAGAACTCTTACTCTTGGAAGTGACAGTATGCTAAATTTAATCCATATAATAAACTGGTAACAGATCTATTGATGCATAACCCCTTGAATAGGCATCTAGTTTGTTTACTGATTGATGATACTGGTGGTTAGCAAAAACGTAAAACTAATTTTATTCTTTGACGTTCCTAAAAAGACTCGTAGTAGCAATAAAGGCAGAGTTTAAATTGAATTACAAAACAAAAAGAACTTTTCCCAAAAAATTGTACTTTGTTGAGATGCACTTGTAGCCTTTTTGGCAGCAATAATAAACACAACAAAACTGGATAACATTCAAATGACCATCAACTTCTAAACACTGCTGGCGGGTAGTGAAACTGCATTGAAGATGGAACAAAACTGTGTCGCACATATATTATAAAGATGGACCTCAAACAAAATGCAGTGTCTTCAGACATGTTTTTTTTCAGTTAATTACTTAAGGCATTTTTTTAAAAGCTACACAATTAATTGGGAAACTTCTAATGGATTTAAATAGCTATTAATTACTTCACAAATAGGAATTTTAACAACTGTCATGTTACTCTGAAAGTAAATTATTGTTGTTTGGTGTGGATTCCCCTCTACTGTATCTGAAGCTCCTCATTCATATGAAACACCCGTCCGTCTAGCAGTGTCCAATAGTGCTCACTAGACAGCCTTTTTGTTGTGCCGTTGTTGTTGTTGTTCCCTTTATCTCGTCCTCACAAGTATCAAAGCTGATACAGTTGCAATGTTTCCAGGTGGCAGCAGTCAGAGAAGGCATGTCCACCATAATCCCTGTGCCCCTCCTCTCCTTGCTGACGGCGCAGCAGCTGGAGCAGCTGGTCTGCGGACTGCCAGAGGTCTCCGTCGAGATGCTGAAGAAGCTGGTGCGCTACCGCGACATCACCGAGAGCCACCAGCTCATTGGCTGGTTGTGGCAGAGCCTGGAGGAGTTCACCAATGAGGAGCGGGTGCTTTTCCTGCGCTTCGTCTCTGGACGGTCCAGGTTACCTTCCAACCCAGCCGACATCACGCAGAAGTTCCAAATCATCAAGGTCGATAGGGTGAGGGCATTTCTAACAAGAACTCACCTGCCCACATGATAAAACACGCTTACAGCCCAGTTTATAAAAATATAACAATAATATCTCCCTGCTCGTTTCCTTCAGCCTGTCAATGGCCTCCCTACAGCTCAGACCTGCTTCTTTTTGTTCCGCCTTCCCCCGTACACGAGCCAGGCCATTCTCGCTGAGCGGCTGCGCTACTCCATCCACAACTGCCCCTCCATTGACATGGACAACTACATGCTGACCCACAACACCGACCCAGCAGACAGCTCCGACACAGAGGACTGAAGCTGGCAGCTACGGCCAAGCGGGTGACGAATGTATCTTCTCCCATGCACATTATGCACTAAAAAACTGATTTTTATTTGCCAAACCGGTATGGTAGTGTACGTTTATACATTGGTTTATTTAAAGATGTATGTAGTTTTTGGATTTACAACTGTGCGAGGTGTTGTTGCAGTGATCAATCAGAACTACAGGGATACAGAATTAAAATTTTTAAAAAAATATAGGTAAATAAGCCACAACTAAGGAATTAATGTGCCTGTTTGTTTGAAAATATGTAATAATTTAATGACCTATCCACCACACAGACAGTATTATTGTAAAATAAAGAGTGTTTAAATAAGGACTTTTGTGTTTTATGTTTATAATGTCTTTATCCAAATAGAATTTTCATTTCCTTTTATTTTGAAAGGAACTGTCAATAGTTTGAAACTGTATGTCATAATGTGTAAATTCAAATTAAAGTGAAAACTGAAAATAAGAATTGTAAAAATAGAAAATAAATATTCAGAAATAGGATATATTGAAGCTGGCAGGAAATTTTAAAAAATGGATGATAGTGAGAGATGACTTTTATCGTCATGTTTATGAACACATTTAAAGTGACCAGTATTGTTGTGACTATCATAGAAACACACTTAAACACATTACAGTCGAAAATGTCAACACGCTAACATGCTCACACCATTGATTTAGATACAGATATTGTCTTTACTGCAGCCCACCAGCAGGGGGTGAATGAGAAGCTTTGGCTTCACTTCTGGATGCTCTCACATTAAAAAGGATAGCATGTTAATGCTTAATTTTTTTTAAATTTACTTTAGTTCGTCACTTAAATTTTTGGTGACTGTTAGGGCGTGGTTTAACCTGATTTGTGCAACAATGACACAACTTTGGATTTGTTGCTCAGTTCTGATTGGTGTATGGAATTATGTCCACTGAGGAGAGCAAAGAGAAAACCTAGAATTCACATTAATGAAGCTGATTGGGCACACAAGGTCTGTGGGCTTTAAAGCTTTCCCGTCGGTTTCCATTTACCAATTTGCTACAAATAACACGCAAAGTAAAAGCGTCCCTTATTACTTAAACGAGATCTTAATTCAATTCCTCAGAGTTCGATGTTGTCCCGAGTCAGCGCAGCTGGCGTGTCTGCAATTTGTCTGTGTCAGTCAGAGGTACACCTGCTGTGACCCTATTACACATCTGTTTCCCAGTGTGCAGTGCGGCCGGTGAGGCAGAATTCAACCTGCAGTCAACAGTCCTGCGGAGAGAAGGAAGTTTCATCACGAGATCCCTCGCCAGATATAAATATAAGATCGATATATCAACTGAAGTAGTACACGCATTTGGAAAGACGGTCAAAAAATGTTTAAATGTGATTAAACTGCCTGAAGTCACACTGTGAATTCAGGAGTGTCTATTAAACCCTGCTGAGTGGAGAGGACATTAACACATATTGAGCTGTAGATTTCACCTACACAAAAAAAAAACAAAGAAAAAAGGATTGATCTTTGCTGGAATAACATGGTTGAACTACAGTTAGATCCAGAAGTATTTGGACAGAGACAGAGTTTTTATCATTTTGCCTCTATACATCACCACAATGAATTTGAACTAAAACAATAAAGATGTGATCAAAATGCAGACTTCAATTTAGGTGGTTTTACAAAAATAAGGCATTTACCGTTTAGAAATTACAGCCATTTTGTGCAGAGTACCTCCATTTTCAGGGCCTCAAAAGTATTTGGACATCTGACTGACAAGCAGGTGTGATCCGTTTCCTCGTTACTTCGAGACAAATGAAGCAGATTGAAGTTCTCAAGTTGATTTCAAGTGTTAAATTGGCATTTGGCAGCTGTTTGACTGGCATGAGAAATCCGAGGACATATCAATGCAGGTGTAGGAGGCTGTCATTAGGCTGACGAAAACAAACTAAAACCTTATAAATCAACAATTTGGTACATTCTTAAAAAGAAAAAATGCACTGCTAAACTCAACAACATCAAAAGGCCTGGATGACCACGGACAACAACTGAAGTGGATGATGGTGGAATCCTTCTCCTTGGTTCACAACATGGAAAGAAGTCAGGAATACTCTGGAAAGGGTAGGTGTATCCTTGTCAAAGTCTACAATCGAGAGACGCCTTCCTGAATGTAAATACGGGTTTACAACAAGGTGCAAACCACTGGTAACATTCAGGAACAGGAGGGCCGGATTAGATTTTGCCAGAAAATATTTTAAAAAGCCTCAGAAGTTCTGGAATCAGATTCTTTGATAGGTGAAACCAAGATAAACTTGTATCAGAATGATGGGAAGAGAAACATCTGGAGGAGGAAAAGATCAGCTCATGATCCAAAGCAGACCACATCATATGTCTAACATGGTGGAGGCGGCGTTATGACATGGGCATGTATGGCTTCCAATGGAATGGGCTTACAGCTGTTTATTGATGATGTGACTGTTGACAGAAGTGTCAGGATGAATTCTGAGGCTATACTCTCTGCTCACATTCTTCAGTACTACAGAACTGATAGGACCTCACCTCACAGTGGATAATGATACTAAACAAATTGCAAAAGCAACACTAGACTTTTCTGAAGGCAAATAAATTGAACAATTTTCAACGACCAAGTCTCTCACTTATTCTCAACCCAGCAGAGCAGTTTTTCAGTAACTGAAGACAAAACTGAGGGCAGAAAGACCCATAAACAAGCAGCAACTGAAGGTGGTTGCAGTGAGGTTCTGGAAAAGCATTTACAGGGAGGAAATTCAGAATTTAGTGATGTCCATGGACTCCAGACTTAAGGCAGTCATTGACTGCAAGTGACTTTTATCTAAGTACTAAAAACTATGGTTCTCTTTGTGGCAAAATGGATTGACAGGAAACCTCATATTGACTTAATTAATCATGCAAGCCAGTGTTTATGGTTCATGTAATGCAGACGGGTATATTTCTGGAACTTTATATTAATGAAGAGTGTCAAAGTAATGCTGTAAGTGTGAACAGGCCTGTGTTTGATATGTAATACTTTATACTTCCACAGGGGGGCGGTCTGGTTGTAGCACCTTTACACATCTCCAGGCGGTTCAAGAGAGGTTGAGGATCAGCACTCACATACAGATCCTGTGATGCTGATGATGCCTTTTACCGTCACCCTACTTCTTCCAATCAGCTCATTTGATCTGTATGAATCAGTTGCAGCACAGTGGATGACAAACAGCATGTGGTCGAGTGAGACACCTTTTCAAACATTCATGCATGCGTCAGACTCTCTGGATTGGGATGCCCTTTACGGTCGGCTGGAGCTGCTCTGTGGTGGCCACATTGGTTTGATTCACACATCATAGAGTATTAACAGCTCCAGCTTTTAGAGACATACATTGCCGCCTCCTCATATGTCCAAACTGCCCTTGTGAAGCCGAGACTGCAAAATTGTTTCGTTGACCTACCCAGATCATGGCGATAAAAAGATTAGGTTAGTACTGCCAGAGCATGTTTGACATAATGAATCAGTGTGCTGCGTGGAAGTAATTCAGGGCAAATTAGGCCCTAAACAAGTAGTATTTGATTTGAATAGGCTTAGGCTGGTGAGACTTCCCTCCCCACTTTGCTGCCTTGGGACTGGCAATTAGGAATGTGCTTGCTTGTGCACCCTCACTGGCTGAGGAGCATTGTGGGGGGTTGCCTGAGGACTCTTCGACATGGTTGGGGTTGTTCAAAGGGTGGTCACCGCCCACGCTTTGAACAACCAGTTCTACCCCCTGAGCCATAGCCGCTCCAGTTACACCAGAACACGCCATCATGTTGATGAATCCACATAATCGCTGGTTGGGTGAAACTGTGGTGGGCCTTTAATTTTCATTCTCATATCTGTTGGTTAAATAAAGAGCTATAGCAAGGAGATGAATATCTTGGCGTACAAATGAAACGCAGGGAAACAGCTGGCCTGCCTCCGTCCAGACGTAACTAAAATGTCTTTACAAGCATTGCTCAAGGTCACTAACGGTGTCAGATGTTTGAGAGTCAGGGGCCAAACCAATCAGGTCGTTTTCACACCTAAAAGTCCAGAGGACATGGTTCGATTGAGGTCATCAAACAGACCAAACCACTGGAGGAGAGAGAGGGAAATATCTCCCTTCCGCAGGCATATCCATCTGAGCAGACATGCAAACAATGGAACAACAACACATTTATGCAGTCACGTCTGCTGATGTCTTGTGGGGGTTGGACTTAACGTCTCGTAAACAAAGCAAATACAGTCAGCCTCGCACAATCACCTCTTCCTCTTCTTCCTGGGAATATGTGTCTACCTCAAACATATAAGGCTGAATGACTCCGGTATAATTCAAACTTTTCACTTTGCAGCGTATAGTAGACTAGTTTAAAAGTCTATTAGTTCAAACTAATTTTAAAGTGGTTTAAATGTTTTTTAATCCTGTTACATTGCTAACTATACTTTAAAGGTAATGACATCCTCATTATGAAACTGTGATGAGTGCTGGCCTGCTAATCACTTGAATTCTAGGTTTATTTATGAGAAATCTGAAAGGCAGCAATGATTTTTCTGCGGAGTGAACCAAAGCTGTTTCCCCTGAAGCGTTTTTTTTACAAAGGCTTTTCATTTTTATTCGTAGTAAAATATTTGTATCCTTCCAGAGAGTGAAGCAGGTCTCTCCATCCTGAATTTTTAATTAGTCGGAGGAGGAGGAGGAGGAGGAGGAGGGTGTGACCTACATAGTTTGGCTGAGCCAACACAGGAGTGACTGGTCACCTGATCCCCCACCTCCTCCTCCTCCTCCTCCAGATTCTCTCCAAAATCAGAGGAGCTCATTTCATACAGATAGTGAATGGATGAGGGCTGCTGTGAAAACAAGGGCACTCGGGTGCGGGTCAGTGAATTGCTGAGGTAATGTGCTGATGTGATGTGCGCCTGGGCTGCTAACGGCTTGTTGGAGCGTCCTGCCTGGCACTCTCTCTTCTCTTATTACAGGACAGGACAGGCAGTGTGTGACCTGTGTACCTCAGAGACACTTAAGACTCTGGTACTGTTTCAGTTCGCGATGTGATATAGAAGTGCTCACTGGCCTGCACACTGACATGCAGGCCGCTGTAATATGTGCCAGATAGACGGCGGGAGGAAGTCTAATTTACCGTTTGCTGAGTGTGACTGCTTGGAGGGAGCCAATTTATAATAGCACATCATATTTTAGGAACTTCCAATCTTCCAGCCATAGACGGTATATAAAGATGACACTAGAGCTCCCCGAAAGTGAAGCTAAAGCACCTTGATCGCATCCTGGTGGCAGGCTCCAGTGTAGGTCATAAACCCCTCCTCTTTTTCCTCTTCATGTTGTTTTTTTAAGGTACTTTATGTATTTTCGAACTTGGACCAAACTAAAAACTCAAAGTATTCCTCAATTACATTTTTAGATTTCAGGTAATTATCACACTGGTATGTGTTCAAGTGTTCATTTTTCCTGATCAAAATTAGGTTTTAATTATTTGATCCAAAAACAATGGTGTGAAACGTCACGATAGACAGCGGAGGTCTCCTTGTGATTGGGTGGTACCATTGCTCCCCCTTCTGGACACTGCTGCCCAGACGCTGTACGGAAGTGGCAATGCTTGACGCTTGGTCTCAATTTGTCCGTTTGAAATGATGATAAAGCCGGCAGGTATTGCTTTGACAAGCCCGAAGCCTGGATCTGTCCTAACTCACACAAATGAGAGCTGAAGCTGAGCTCATAAAGTCACTCTTAACCTTCGCA
>KV751320.1:4298044-4317229 GCA_001698575.1 Mola mola | reverse complement strand
ACAGTTTGCTTTGTTGATTCCCAGTCAGAAACAGGAATTTCTCTCTCTCTCTCTCTCTCTCTCTCTCTCTCTCTCTTTTTTATTTGCTAATGATGTTGAAATCGGGAATCATTTTGTATTCTCGGTAATCACGAACATCTGGTGTGCTCCATCTGTCCGTGTTGTTGTCTGATGGGCTTGACCATGATTATTAGTCAAAAAAGAGACATATAAATGTACAAGCTGGTCCAGGCCGAGCTATTTTGGGGCGAGATTAGTGGTGCACAAATATTTGCAAGCACAGGCGGTGGCATGTTATGTGAATGAATACTTCTTGTACTTTTGTCAGGAGAAATAAATAAGGCGACGTTTTGATGTCTCTGAATATTATCTAGAGTTGGCGTCAAGTCCCTCAGAGATGGGTTTTCTGTGACAACACGAGACCATATATCCACATGCTGTTAGTTACATACTGTTAGGCCGGGACAGAGATGATGACGCAGCAGGAAGAAAGGGGTGCAGCCCTAGTTAGGTCCCCATGTGTGTAAAATACCAAAGTGGGACTGTAACAGGCGGTATATACCTGATGCCTTGATAATGCACATACAGCACAAACAATGCTTCCAATAATGCATCGGTGCACGCATGTAAACATTCATCAGTCACTGAAAATAGCTGTGTATCAGTGTTTGCTCAATACTGATTTTCCTTTACAATCAAGCCCATTCACAACCCCACTGTAACCAGTGTGCGAGTAAAAACTGACAGTGATTTCAACATGGATCGACCTTTTAGTGATTTTGGTTATAGCCGCCTTTGTCCCCACCCGACTTCATTACTGCGATGCTCTCAACCTGTGTTAGCCAGGCTTCCTTCTCTCGCTCGCAATTAGTCTGGAATGCAGCTGCTCGACTTCTGACTTGAACATGCAAGTGAGAGCACATTGGTGTCTCTCCGATGGCTCTCTCTTCATTATAGAATTGGGCTGAGGATTTTACTGTTTGCTTTTAAAGGTCTGAATGGACTGGCTTCAACTTATCTTTCTGAACTTCTACATCTGTATGTTCCATCACAGTCACTGAAGTGTGCCAGAAAATCAGTTCTTATTGTCCCTGAAGCGGGGCTGAAGCTTAGGGGAGATAAAGCCTTTGTTCTCGTTGTCCCTAACAAGCTGCGCCCCCAGATTAGTCCACTCCCAACCTTGTCCGTTTTTAAATAATTTTTATGAACCCACTTTCTCCCCTTTGCTTTCTCAGACCCCGTATAAGGGTTTGACTTTTTGGGATTTTATCTTGCAGTTTAATATTTTTCAAACAGTGTTTTTTGTCTTGTGTTATTTTGCGCTTTGTTTTATTTACTGATGTACTGCACTTTGGTCGACTCTTGTTTTTAAATGTGCTTTATGAATGAATCTGGTTTGGGTTGGAATTTGGATTTCTCCCTCATGTTTATTACCTCTCCTCTGTCTCTGCGGACTGACTAAACGTGAACATGAATATGCATATATAACTTTATCATGTGTGCAGAGTGAACTCTTTCAATACACAATTAAACCCAGTAAGGAAGTATTATCAAGGGCTCTGTTAGGGAGGAGGCAGTAAAGTGCTGCACTGCAGTGTGGTTGTGCACCGTGCAGGTACTGTACAGTAAGTGCAAGGAACACACAATTTAATGCATTATTACTGTACATGCCAAACCTTTATGTGAAATAAAGCCTCTGCACCTCAGCATCTCAGAATATGGACCTAGAATTATTATGCAAATGATTTGAATAATGTGACCAGAATCTACTTTGATGTGAATAACAAGGAGTGTTTGAATATTCCCACTAATCACTGTATGCCTGCTTGCCTAAATATGCATTGTTTTTTAAATAATTTCAGCTAATGGTTTTAAAAAAATTCTTGTGCTGTGCTGCCTAGGTCTGAACGGGTCTTCAGTGAGTGTCGCTGCATGATTTAAAAGTGGCTGGAGCATTGGAGCATTAGCTTGAAGAGCAGTGAAGTGGTCGAGAGGGCTTGAGATGCGCTGTATTTTCACTTGAGTGTGATGTTAATACCAGCGCTATAGCATGTGTGTGTGCAGGCGTGTTTACATTGCATGTGTGTGAGATGCTGTGAGTAAAACCAATATGATGGCAGCTCTGCAGCGGTGCTTAATTACTGCTGATTTCTGCACCTTCCGACTGCAAAACTGCAATGCATGTATGTATGTTATGTATATCCATGAAAATACAATTTCCGATTCGACCTACATAAAAGTCCTTGCATAGTTATGCTGACATCAAAGCCTTAATATTACATTCTAAGCAGGCCCTGTGATTTCTCTTCTTGTTTAACTGCAATAATAATCATGTAGCCGACTGCATCTTGTGTGTTATCCAAAACCTGCAAAACAAACACCTCTGCTCACGCCTGTGATGCTCTCGTTCATGTTGATGACATGAAGAGGGGAATTCACATTCCATAGAGATTTTTTTGGATTGCGTGTCACTGGGTGCATTCGAAGTGCAGCATTTGGGCCATGCAGACAAACAGATTAGTGCAGAAATAACATAAAATGTAAGAAAGCATAAGGATAAGAATCCCTGAGATTTAGTCTCCAGGCTCCGGTGGATTGTCCTCTCTTTGCACCTGAGGTCTCTCTGATCCAATCTCATCCCACTGTGCCGGTGTGAGTGTCGTAGACGCTGTTCTAGTGCTTTACACACAAAGTGTCTTGTAAATACATCGCAGCAGATGGAAAGAAGAGGCACTGTCAGACATTGACTGCCTCTGCCCACCTTTCCAGAAGTATCAAGAACAATTCCTGCTCCTATTCAAATGGTGCAGCTTGTGCACAAACCAGCTATTACACGATGAAGTAAAGTGCGCTTAAAAAATGATGCATCCTATAAATGAGTATTTTAAACTTGCAATAAAGATGAAATGTCACACATCAATGCTAAGGAAACAAGTGTGCCCAAAGTCAAACTCCTTCATCTTCAGTTTAAAAGGGATTTAAATTGCTAAATTTTAATTTTTAATGCCTGGATAATAGAGAACAGTCAAAACAGGTGGTGTGAATTATTTTTGCAACATGCAAAATTAGCTTTTTTGATGCGTAGCAGTTTATAAAGGGCTGTTCTGTAACTTAGTGACGTGTCAGCCTTAACCTGTGATATTTCCTTGTGAACTGGCCACACATAGCCAGATCCCTAACCTGTGGAAAAAAACGGACTTGATAACAAGCAGCAAAAAATGTTAGCCAAGTTTTTGGAAAGTTCATCCAATGCTAGCAGGCCTGTGGACAAATTCTTCAATATCAGTCTATCAGTCACCTTAACTGCACATAATTGTGCTGGTATTTTTATATTTATTTATTTGCTGCTATTTATCAATCTATTCTCGTTTGCTGTAAATGTTACTCATCTGCTGCAACCTCATGTATACACTGTACCTCCATGTCTCTTTTTATAATTTCTATACATTTTCAAGGTGTCTGATATTGCACTGATGTCATTGTTTTCTTCTTCTGTTGAGTGTTGTCTTGATATGCCCTATGTGCCTAAGAATTGCCCTCCAGAGGCAAATAAAAGTTTTATAATTGAGTTGATGCAACAGTTAGTAAATAGCCCTATTCTAACTAATACATGTCTACTGTACAGGTAGAAACATTCTCCTTGTTAATCCTGCCTCCATATTTATAAAGGTTTGGATGTGAGTACCTCTGATAGACAATGACAGATTTCTCATTGTTGAGCTGTCTTTGTTCAATCTCACTGATCTGCAGTATTCAGGACTTAATCAGCATCGTGTTTTTAGTGCAAAACCTCCAATAACTCACTGCACTCGACTGCTTTGTCCCAAATTACTGACTGGTTAGCATTTAGCGGCTAAAAGGTAAGATACTCCCCCTCAGGAGACCAAAAATGGAGGTAAAAGAGTAAATATTAGACTCTGCTCTTCTCCTTTACAGGCAGAATAAAAGTAGCTTTAACAAATTTGACCATAAATAACTCCCCACACAGTGGCCATAGGTTACAGAGTCACAGTGTATTGGAGGGACACTGAATCATAAATCTCCAATAACGGTGGCCTGGTTGTATGTGTGCATTAACCTAAAGCTGACCTCGCGGGATGGAGCGATGGCATGTGCTCTTAAATGACCTTATAGTTTTTTTGCCAACGATGTGCAAGCAGATGATTCAGTTCTACTTGATAAGAGACTGCTGTACCCAGAGGCATGCGTTCATCTGCATCCCTGTATGTTATAAGCGAGATTAAGCAACTGATGTACACCCGTTTACAAAATGTGCAATGACAAGTAATGACAGATATTAAAATTCTACATCAGCGAAGCACACGGAGTGGAAAAATTTAAAAGCAGACTTACATAACGAGATGAAACACGAAGAACTGGTACACAGTTGACCTCCCTGGGTAAGAATGTTGGCAGAGGGGCGCTGAACAGGCCGCACGCAAAGTGGCAGCTGTGCCAGCTGTTTACCAAAATGTTTACTTTATTAGTATGATGATGAAGTCAGATAACGCATCAACGCAGGCTTTTTGGTCAGTTACATAAGGACTTTCTAGCTGTGTGTGTGTGTGTGTGTGTGTGTGTGTGTGACGATATACTTGCAGACAAAAAGGAAGCACAATGGCAGCAAATGAATGGGAGCGCACTGCTAAAAAAGTTATTCATTCATGCATAAATTATGTACAAATGTGTATGTGCGTTTCAAGCCTAGATGGCACGCAGTCTTCAATTAAGGAAATGTTTGGGCTTATCACTCACGATATAGCTCAGTCCCTGTGTGGTGGGCGCTCAGTCACATGTCCCACACAGCTGCTGTTTACTTCCACCGCTGCTCTGCACAACACCGGGGTGCAGCATCGCTTTGTAATGCAGAATTTTGGCACCGGGGTCCAAATATGTGGCTGTAAATCTGCCGTGACGCTCAGGCTTGAAGGGACACATGCCGCTCGCATCGTTATTTATTAGCGAGTCTTTGGACTGACCTTCCATCCTATCATACATTGACTAACAATGATGGGGGAGAGGAAGGAACCCTCCACCCTGACATAAAGGTGGAAAGTTGAGAGCGATCCATCAGTGACTGTATGTTCTGGCTTTGAAAGCTCATTTTCTTGAAAGCCTTTTCATGATTGTAACATCAGTCATTGGTTGGATGCTGCCAGCTCCTGAAATAGTGGTACTTTGTATCCACTCAGCGTTCTGCATCACTTCGTAGCTGTTTTCAGTCGGCGGGGTTACGGCTGCAGCGCTGGCAGTTTCTCACATGCGAGTAGCAGGACCGAGTCTGGGCCGTCTCTTTCCCGGCAGAGCAGATTTATTCCGAGCTTGGAGGAAACAGCGACGGATAATGGAAGAAAGGAGCTCCCTCTGTCCTGCACGCTACCCACCGTCCCTCCCAAACTGATACATCCATGTGTACAAATTGATTAATGTTGCTTTTCAGTGATTGCCAAATTGCCTTGTTACTGAAAAAGCCACATAATAACAAACCAAACATTAAAGATGACCAAAAACTCAAACTAAAAAGCCCCAGAACAGTGCATGAAAAGAATAAAACTCACAACACTAGGAAACAAAAGACGCTCACGAAAAATCTTTTGCATAAGAAGAACGCACACGTGAACAAGCACACTACAATCTGACAAGGGACAAAGGGAGCACAAGGACTCAAATAGTCAAGGAGGCTGGAGATGATTGGAAACAGCAACGAGACGCAGGCGAAAGGCACAAAGTAACCTCAAGAGGGGAACACGGAAGGAAAAGTAAACCAAGACAAGACACAAGGAGAAACAGAACCAACAAAATAAAACAGGAATAAACTCTAGAGAACTGAAAACTACAAACACAGGTAACTCTGGAGACAACACTAGAACAGAAACACCCCACAAAGCAAATCACGAAAATACAGTAGAAACCCAGAACCATGATACAATAAATAATACATTTAAACACAAATTCCCAGCAATAATAAACTTACAAACTCAGAATCAAGACACAAATCCATAATCATGACAAAAATGTACACAAAATTAAAAGAAAAAACAAAAAAACAAGAGCAAAACAACATTATTTCCACAACAAGATGGCTTCTCCAGGCAAAAGTCAGGATTAAGTGTGTGCAGCCTTTGCTCTCAGTACATTTGGTAAGTAACCTAGTATATAACACCGGGCTTCTTTCAGCTCTCCCCAGTTCCTCTTCAGATTTCAGCTCTTTGATTTGTATTTATTTCTCTCTGTGGCACAGCAGCGCAGAGGTTGGCAACCCATCCTGGGTTTGATTCCGAGTGGAGTTTGCATGGTTTTTGGGCGTGTGTTTGCCTGCGTGTGTTCCCTCCAGGTGCTCTGGCTTCCTCACACCGTCCAAACACATGTTAGTTCAGTTAACTGGCTACTCTAAACTTTCTTGTAGGTGTGAGTTTGTGGTTGCTTATGTCTATATGGCGACTTGTCCAGGGTGTAACTTGCCTTCGCCCAATGATGCTGGGATAGACCTCAGCCTTTAGAAAATGACTTTTAATATCAAGGAATGCATTTAATTTCTGATAGTTTGACTCAAGTAGTATTTATGTGGGTGGTTTCCACTTTCAACAAAATCATTTTTCACCATGATGTCTTTACTTTTATTCAAGCGTGAGTTCTGGGTACTTTTTACAGCACTGATGAGGAAGGTGTCTCAAGTATTAATGATACCAAGACTGAGGCAATTCCCATCTACAGGTCTCCTCTTTGAACAATGAATCAGCGACAACATTACGGGAATGTTTTACAGGAATCGGCAGAGAAATATAGTATATTCTGTTTTTATGTGCACATGGAAAAGCAGTAAACTCATATTCCTGGCAGACGTTTTACTATCCACATGGTGATTTTTGCAAAAATGAATCCTCACACTTCTCGGTTTTCGGACAGTTTTGTTTTATCTGCCAGCTCTTGAGGAAAAATAAATGTTTTGCTTCAATCCTCAGCAGCCACTTGTTTAGTCTGGCTCTCTGCCACGTCCTGCTGTCCAGGTAGTGTATCATCAGCTTGCATGAGCTCGCGGGAGGAGAGTGTCTGCCCACACTTTTATGAGCAATGTGTGGCTGTGCCAGGAACAAATATTGATCCTGTGACCTCTCAGTTAGAAGGTGCCAGCAAAAACTCACTCAAGACACGTTTCCTGGAATAATTCTATCAAAACCATTTCAGCGGGAATTTCCAGTCAAATGTTTTTGCTGGAAGCTGCAGAAGTATATTCCTCACATTATTTGTAGGTGAAGGTAGTGTCATACGTCAGCAGCATAGGAAGATAATTACCAATACAGTCATATATGATGAATATTGCCATCACACGGCTTCACCTGGCCTAAATCACTAAAATACAATGATTTACCGGATGATAGACTCAGTGAATTATTGTTGATGACTTATAGTGATCATTGATCATTTATAATGCGGTCATCATTAGAATGAAACATTCTCTCTTCGATCTCTGCACGATGCAAAAGGTTATCTTTTCCTAAATCAGGAGAAATGTGTAATCTTACAGTTACAAAAAGTCCAAAAAACTCAACATGCAGACCAGCATTGTGACATTTAAGTCACTTTGGGGACGTCATTATTGGGCACAGAAGTCATTTGAATCATAGCATGTTTTTTTTTTTTTAAATGAACTTAGATGCTGTTTCAGGCAAGCAGGAAAACAAAATGTATACTTAATGTATGGTGGCACACATGTCATTGCATTTCTACTCAACAGCTCATCAATATAAACGATTCTGAGTTGAAACATTGGAAGGAGAAGACTGATGCGTAACAATGAGACATGATAAATACAAACTGGGATTTAAAATGCAGTTAAAACAAGATTAAATCAGTAAATCTGACCTTCAGCCTGTAAAGTGTCAATGTTTTTCAAAGAATAAGACGAACAGCAATCAAAGGCAGCAATAGTCCACGGTCATGTCCCCCAGCAATTAAAGTTTGCTGGAACAGATGGAGAGGAGTTTTGATGCCTCCCGCTGATCTACCAGAGTCATGCTGAACTCTTGTTGAATGTTTGGTCTACTGGTGTCGCGAGCGACGAGCTAAGTGAGTCATTAGCGATTGATTCATTAGGTCGGGATCGAACTGGGGCACCTTGCCATTGCAGGATTCTTAATTATTCATAAGGATGAGCTCAAAGGGCTTAAACCTGGATTCAAAGGTTTGTCCTGGGCTTCTTTTGCTTCTCACGAACTTTCAAAAGAAATAGACGCTGTGTTGAATAGAATTAGAAATATGTGTAAAAGAAATATGTATTTCTTTTCATTTAGACAGGCGGTGCGCCTGTTTTCTTAGAGAAAACTGCAGCCTTGTGCTCATAGTTTCACATCCGTCATCTGTCTCCAGAATTTATCTTCTTACCATCACAATCAAGTTATTGACAAATCAGATAAATCGCTGGCAAAGATTACTCTGCATAAACAGACATCGCACAGTTTTACAAGCTTAATTCCTTCTCTTCTATTAAAGCATTAAGGGTGCCTGGCAGTGCTGCAGTTCTTATCTCACTTTCTGATATTGGAGAGAGGACAAACAGTAAAAAAACGCTGCATCGCTTTCATGTAAGCTAAACCAATGCAATGCATCAGTGGCAGGTTTTGTATCAAGCTATAAAGGAAAATAAAGATGTTTTAGGCAAAAATTCAGCTAAAGGTAGGATTATTTGCACGTCCATAGGGATGTGCTCCAGATCATGCTATGTATTTGAACAGCAGGTGATTTATCTCATGTATTAAGCCTGAATGCACGCTGAATCTCCCCCTCACCACCTGGGACATGAGAGGAAATAAACAAATGTAATTAAACTCATATTTCAACGAATCAGCAGCATGGTAGCCACGAGCAACAATACCTTGTTAACTGCTGATTTGGCTCATCCTTAATAGGAAGCAAGCAAAGACTTCGCCAAATTCATCTTTACCATAATATATTAACCCTGATATACACCATTAAGTAGGATTTATCAGGATCAAAAAGCAGCAGGACACATAGAATCTAACCATAAATGTATGTTTCTATCAGAGTATAATCACCTGGAAATACAGCAGGAGAGGCTGCATATTCATTGTCTGAATGTCTTTGTATGGAG
Source organism: Mola mola (assembly GCA_001698575.1). Classification (NCBI taxonomy): domain Eukaryota; kingdom Metazoa; phylum Chordata; class Actinopteri; order Tetraodontiformes; family Molidae; genus Mola; species Mola mola. Next base: position 4,308,120 of record KV751320.1, on the reverse strand, counting down.
CGAGTTGGTCTGCCCCTGTCTGCCTTTTCACAGGTGTGGGTTTCTAGATTCCCAGAATAGACAAAAACAAACACTCTCTGGCCTTTCACATTTGTTGCATTTTTAATGGCCACTAGAGGTTCTTCTGCATGCGTAGAAAGGGAGGCTGAGCAGAGGACAATTCAGCTGTTTGCAGTCTGCAACCTTACCAAATACCACACGCTCAACCTTAGAGGCAGTTTTTTGTCAAAAAAACAAATTTACTTTGGCCCTGCTACCACTGTCATGCATAAAAATGGATGACCCGCCACGACTTCTTCCTGCCGTGTAACCATGAATACAAAATATGATGCGAACACTTCTGTATTGTACCGGTGACGTCATTTGGCCTCATCGTTTGTGTAGTAGCGAGCTGCGGTATCGAGTTTGTCCCCAATCGACAGCAGAGATCAGCTGACAATCATGACGTTTCACCCCATTTTTAAAAACATCATATAACTAATTCAACCCAAAAACAAACACTTGAACATACATCAAAGCAATACGATCTTTCTAAAGCAACAGAAACCATCTTTGAGATAAAAGTTTGACCAAAAGTCCTACCTGATTTCACTGACGAGGAGAGGTTTTTGACCTATACTGCAGCCCACCACCAGAGGGCAATCGATATATTTTGGTTTCAGTTTTGGGGAGCTCTAGTGTTGTTCATCTTTATATTATAGTTAATATATGGATTAGTATAATTTTTTTTGGGTGCATTTTCATGTTGTGCCCCCCCCAAAAAAAAAACCCCCAAACAAAACATGAATTGAAAAAAAAACAAAAAAGCTCCTTTTCCCATAACTAACTTTCTGCCTTCCCTATTATGGACATTTTTGCATGTCTAAGTGTGATCTTTTTAACAGCAGTCAGTGTGGCATGAAATAGTAGACTCAACATGGGTGCTATCAATGATACTAATTAAGCTGTGCCGGTCAGACGAGCTCAGTCCTGGAAGTGGCTCAGCCCTTATTAGTTATCGGTTATTAGTTACACCTGTGTGTGGCTGAGGTTACGTCTACCGGTAGCCCAATTAACCTGGTGACTACAGTTGTTGCTGCCAGACGGACTGATAAAGGCTGAAACTTAAAAATTACGCATTCATGCAAAAAGATAAGTCACGTTTTTTTTCCTCTGTTGTAATGATTACAAACACTCCAAAGCCTCTATCAGGGAACTCTCTAGTATCTGAGTCAATGCCTTGCCTATTTACAAATCCTGACGCATTGATGAGGATTTGCAGACCTTAAACAGAATCATTTGACAGCTGAGTGGCAGCTCTGGATTAAACGCCGCCTGAGGGGCTCAATTCAAGGCAAGAAATGGCAGAGATTAAGAGACTTGGTTACTGTCAAATGACCTTGACTTCTCTTTGAGCACCTCTGAGCCCGACCGTGTTGTGAGGGTGCTCTAGATTAAATTAAACAAACACTGATTGCATATTGAGGACATTTTAGTTTCTGTATCTCCCTTCTGTTTACCCTTTTTGTATTGAAGTGCATAATCAAGGCTGAGCGCCGTCAGTCTTCTAATGTGAGGCCGCCGTGTTTGGTAATGGGTACAATCAGCAGGGGGGCCTCTTTCTTTTCTGAGACTTAACCTTGCTGCGCTGCTGAGGCAGCAGAACTAAACACCAGCAAGCCAAACTGCCATGACAGAACGGGAAAAATGCAGAGAGCTGAGTGAGAGCTCAGGGAAGACGGACAAAGTGGTAAAAGAGATAAAACAGGAGGATAAACATTGGCTGGGAAGAGGGGAGGGCTGTAGTGTCGCTGCGGGTAATGCGGTTTGAGAGGAAGAAGTGTTTGAACAGAAAACAGAGGGATAAGGCGGCAGGAGGGATGAGGAAAGAAGTGACGTCACAGGTTGCGTGTTTGACCAGCCCTGGACCAGGAACACATCGTATCCTCTTACCCTAAAACGTCTTGGATTCATCTAAAGTAATTCCCCCCTCATGTTCCCTGCCCCAAACAGACACACATTTGTCTGTTTGCAACTGGCTGTTTTCTGCGCTGTCTGACAGCTAGAGCACTTCAGATCACCACGGATTAGTTGGGGATTTTCCCAAAGTCTTTGGCTTTCAACGTTTAGGCGATTTGCCTCTCTTTGGAGCCATAATTAACGTTTAGATTCTCATATTCAGCCAGCCGTGACTCAGCCTCGCTTTTCTTTGGAGTTTCAACATGCTCATAGAGTGGCAGACAACATTTTGTAGTTTTTAAAAGCTGAACCACAGATTGTTTATCTTAGAAAGAGAATCCACAATTTAGTTTTTTCAACAACTCCTTTGTTTTTGCAGTCCTCCATACATACAGAATATCTTATATATATCTTACATATTATGAATGAATAATTTTTAACAAATGTTAAAATTTCATAAGTAAAAATAAAGCAAAAATGATAATACAGAAAGTCTGAAGTATAAACAACAGGTGCCTCAGAGAGAAAACAACCACAATAATGCAGCAGATATTAATGAGGTGCACAAACACAACAACAACAAAAAAATATAGGGCTAAAATATATAACTTCCCAGAAGCTTGTCCTTATATGTATATATATTTAGGGAAAGGAAACAACCCTTTCAGACAGTTAGTCATATAATAGTAGGAACAGAAAAGCTTGTTTTGTTTCCCTACTGTAATTGCTAGACAAGATGGTGGAAAAGGAGGGTTGAAAACATTAATCTCATTTCGAGTCCTGATGTATTTTGAACACAGAAATGTCTTGTAAAAGGTACATGTGGGTCAGTCTAGGTAATGTATAAAAGAATATTTGAAGAGGTGGAACATGTTTATGTTGTAATAATAAAGTTGAATGAGGGAGCCAAGTGGTGATTTCCTTAAGCTTCTGTTATTTCAGTTTAGTAAAGCACTGGTTTAACCCTGCATGGGACGGCTGTCTTAATCCCACCCCTGCTGCATCTCTGACCATTACTGTCTGTCCCTGTGCTGCAAAGTATGTTTGACCCCAAACATTTATACCACCCCCTCTTAGAAAACATTCAACCGATTTCTTTTTTTTTTTTAATCCTTATCCTGTCATGTAAAAGAGTGTAAAAGCTACTTGGCCTATCAATGATTGCTGTGACCAAAGACCAACAAGACCAGTGGACTGTGGTCAACACTGTGCATTTCACCCTTATAGTCTAAATTTTCATTCTGCAAGTCCCTCAGTCAACCGCCTGCTCACACAGCGCTGAGCACACGTTGGTGCAACCCACCTATAGATTCTTGCTTGGTTTCACAGTAGACATCAGCTCATGGCAGCTGTATTGACATGAAGGAGCAAGAAAAAGCAGGTTTGATTCATTAAATCATCAGGTTCCATTCCTTGCAGCGCAGCAGCGTCTACCTGCACCCCGACTCTGACCTGAAGGGAACCGTAATAAGTATCATTGTAATTTGATCGGTTGAAATCCATCACGCCACATTATTCAAGCACTCTGTTAGACCCTGAAAGGAGCTGCCTAAGGAGGCTACACGCACCCACACATGTAGACTGATAAACACTTAGGTCCAGGGAAGCTGGGGCGGCACACTCCTCCGTGCCTGCTCTGAACGACGCCACCCATCAAGGGATCAACAGACGGCAGTAAATCCATTACTAAAAATACTTGCCAATCCTTTGGGATTACTATGCATAGCAAGTGGACACTGTGTATGCCACAAATCTGGAATTATGCAGTGAAAGGCTGTCAATGGTGCACCAACACCTGACACGCTGTTTAAGCATAAGTTTTCTTGGACCAAAGGGGGTTGTAACTGTGCAATTTTAACTGGCCTATCTACCATAAGAGAAGGGGCGGCTGGCAAGGGCCAGTTAAGGTACAGAACATCTTTGCTCATTTATCCATGTTAGCGACCTCATAAATAAAGTTTGAAAATATGTCGCTGCGAAGAAAACGAAGCCACAGTATCTGGGATATATTTGCTCTCTTCTTCACTGAAATAAGTCAGTCACCACATTCCTTATTTTTGTCTTCACTCCTAACCAGCCTCCCACTTTTTCTTCTGCTTTCTCGTCTGGCTTCGCAATTTATGTGCACATTTTGACCTTTGCTACAAAACATTGGTAAACCGATGTGGAAAACCTTTAATTTGGACCCCTGTGAGGACGTCACTAAACCTTTACATTCTTCTTGAGTAGATGTTTTTGGAAAGTTAGACACAGACATTCAACTGAAGTCTTTTGGAATTGTCTGCTAAGTGGAAAAAAAATATCTTCTGTCAGTTTATTGATTACGTCTCAAATTTAATAAATTTGGTCAGTGGTTATAGTAAGAGGAAAGCGCTTCCATTTCTGCCCCTTTATGTGTGGCCCTGCATAGACTGAACATTCATGCACCAACTACCATCAGGCCATGACAAGAAGTGTGAACTCCCCAGAGCTGCGTTTATGTCATATCCCAGTAATTTGTAACCAGTTTCTGTTTGATTTCAACATCAATGTCACGTCAACTTCAAACGTGTATTTTAACCGGTATTGTAATGGCTGTCGATGCATAATATATTTTACATGGTCAAGACTGTATTGAGATGCATTTTGATTTTTCACCCACAACATGAAATTACGCCTCCAGGTATACAAATTAAAAGAGTCCTACAACGACGTTTACGTTGTGGAAAACAGCTGAATGTATGTTGCATAATTTTTGATATCACCCCTATACAATGCAGCATCAGCCACTAACTATGTCACAGATCTCATTAGCTTTGAGGGACACAAAATCTCTTTCTTATGTAATGCTGATAAGCATTTGATGACCATTAATTCATGAATATGAGCTTAAAGGTTAAGTGCAGCTGTAGTGTTGTGGCTGATTAATCTGCAGAGGTTAAACAAGAGCTCAGCTGTGTGGATCCAATTATGATATGGTGATCCAACTGTCACATTAACCCCAACAGACACGTAACTGGTTTATGCCACTTTTTTGATTGGTGCATTAAGTCCACGACCACCAGTTTGTTGCACGGGATGCTAATGTTTCTAATGTTCACCTTGAAGAGCAACAATTGGACTGTGGTTTCCTTACCTTTAATTTATTGGTTTGCCCCCTTTTGTTGTCCAGTACCCCATCATCATTTCATCACAGCCATTTTGTTAAATGAGCTTCATAGTGCTCCCATTTTGTTTATACCAGTCAGTTTGTTGATTAAGTTAACCTTGGCCCCAGCTGGTCCCTGTCTAATGCCACATGTCTCATCCCTGAGGTCCATGATACCCTAATAGTCTCATCTGGAGGCGGACCAAAGCTTGCAATCCTATTACAGCACTGCCATGTTCCCATTCCCAATCATAGTTTAATTAAAGTAGTCAGTCATGGGACACAAGTCCAACGAGGACAAGTGAAATAGCAGTCATGCCCGGCCCAGGAGGTGGAAGATTTGTGCTTTTAATTTTTGTCAGTTATTGAGCTTGGTCTCCCAAATGCAACCCACAAGCTATTGTTTCGCAGCCATTAGGGCCAATATTTCAGAGCTTCGAAAAGCTAGATAATAAATATATCATTGGTCAAGACTTATTCTCGTATATATCACCCACTCGCTACAGTCCAATTAGCAAATTGATATGCAAGATTGGAGTTGTTGGAAGATCAGGCAGCCATTTATACCTGCATATGAATGGAGATGAATAAAAGCAAATTATCAAATTGCCCCTTCGAATAGACTGGTTCCATCGTACTATAGTACAATACTGATACAGTAAGACAGAAATTCTAAGAAGGGCTTCCTAAAAACCCATCTCTTCCATCAAACATGTGAGTGTTTTTGTACAGCATAAACTATAGCATGCAGATTACACATCATTTTTGACTCTTCCTTGTCCCTCAAGTGTCATGTCAGCCAGTTTACACATTCAAGTTTCTTCCACTTAAAGTTGCAGTCGGTAGGTTGAGAGGAGAGAGGACTGCCGTGCACAAGATCAGGAATCAGTTTACTCTTATTGGAGATTTTTGTTTTCTGTGTGCTTTCCTTCACTTGTTGGGTTATTTCTTTGGTGACTTTGTGGCGTGTGTCTAGAAATCATTGATTTTTTTCATTGCTGGTAGTCGTTTCTCTGCCGTTACGTTGGAAATGCTCCTGCTTCTCTTACTGAGGGGGAAAACAGCGATCATTTTGGCAATTATGGCAGAAGTTGTTTTTATGTAAGTTACCTACGTTAGCTTTGAGAAACATTTCTAAATAAAGATCAGATGCCACCAAGGTTAAAATGACAATTCTGTGTGGTTTATTTTGTTTCTCATTTAGGTTATTATGATGCTCTTGAAAAAAAACTACTCTGTCTGTTCGTGTGGGAACTGGCCCGCTGCAGGGTGTCTGATAAGAACTTAACCGGATGTCTTTTTATGTTGGTTTATTGAAGCTTTATTGATATTATTACCCCGTGTGAATTACAGGCCCAAAGACTTGCAATCTGACTATTTATACCTTATGTAGCTACTTACAAAATTACACAATCATTTTTTTAAAAATTGCATCTTATTTTTGAGCATTGCGAAGACAAACTTCTGAAAAAACTGTCTAACTGACCTCATTCTCTCCTATTCTCTCAATCAACCTCTTGGGTGTGCACATCGGAAACTACTCCATGTCCCTCAAACTTGCCACAAAACATATGGTAAACGAGCCTCACGCTGTTAAACTCGAGCTCTTTTTTAATTTATTTAGAGCACTTTGTGATTTCGTGTCAATGAAAGCTGCTATACAAATAAGGCGTATTTACCTCACCGACTACTGAAACTACAAACACATCAGAAATTGCAGTTGTGATATGTTACCAGTACCAGTGCCAACATCTTGTAAACTGCCTACTAATTCTGTATTCACATGCAGATACTGTATCTATATGTAAGGACCAACGTTCTAGTGACAGAATACAGTACGTGGTTTGTATCAAAGTTGCTCAGCAATGAACAAAGGTTATTTATTCCATTTAATTTTCTTCAGGTTCCATCAGCATTCTAAGTGTTCCCTGAAAGTGTTAGAAGCAGAAACAAGAAGAATTAACTGCTTATACATTGAATGACTTGCAGAAAACAAAAAGGGGGCCAAGGGGGGCCGGGCTTGTAACAGAATGCTGGCATCCTGTAGCTGGCTGATGCTATTTGTGGCATAAGCGATTGCTGTCAGTGCAGGGGTATGTAATGCTCCGCGTCCAGATGAGGTATTGACTGTAAGCAGAGATGACTGAATGTAATCTTGGAGACACAATGCAATTTCAGCAGGGCCAGTGACACCAACGAGACGAAACAGGGACACTTTTTCCTCTTGCAGAAACAAGCATATTCAGTCCACTGTTTTCTTGATATTCCGTGAGCAGGATTAAGTCCTACTGGGATCATCTTGAACTTGAAACAACATACGGAAAACTCAAGTATTGAGGTTAAAGGTCCAAGTGTTGAAATCTCAATGTTTCAACTTCTGCTCTAATTTTGATTGAAAGCCTGTAAAGAAATATGGTAGAGCCCTGTTTTGTTTTCCTCTGGCGGCATATGTTCTCCACAGTGTAAACTTGTTCTATTTACTCTGACATGTGAATGGGCCATCTGGGATTTTCACTTTGTTCAATATCAGCATTACTTTAAGCCATAAATCTTATGCAACATCTTTTTCCCCGCCATCAGAACCCCTCCCTGCCACATCAACTGCGCAACCCAAGTTACACAAGCATTGGGGAAACAGTTGGCATGCCAACTAATCCAATCCAACACAAACCCAACTGAAAGAGAAAATGCAATAAAAATCAAGGGCTGTCTGTTTCAATTATGATAGCATTTGGATCGTTACATAATAACCCAATGCCAAACATGCAAAATATCTGAGCTAATATCCTCTCCAGTGATGTACGCAGCCAGCTGCAGTTTGGTGCAGCCATGAAAAGACTTAGTGGGTTCGGTCTGGGTATGTTGTCCTGCGGAGGGAGCTGCAACCTTCCTAAATGGTGTTCAAGTCTGTCACCGAACATTAGAACTGCGATAGAAAGCACAATAAATTATACATTGGTTTATTTTAGCCATAATAATGGTTGCTTGTAGCTGTGAAAAAGTTCAATCAGTAGAGACTTGGAGCGGTGCTGGATTCCTGCTTTGGATTACTTACATAAAAAATACATCGTAATCTTAATGTTTGCATGGTATGTTGTACTAAAAGGATGCCATCACATCATCAAGGGAGCATACAAATCATCCCACACCATTAAGAGGAGGAGGAGTGCTCACCATAAGGTGAAACTCTGGTTGGGGCGAGCAGTGCTGACACTATAAGGCTGTCTGGGATTTTGGGATGAGGTTCATTGACATTAAAGGGGCAATGTTTATGATTCAGCCAATATTGTTAATGCTACGCCTCAAAATGTCTAGGAGATAAAAGCCAGTGAACTTAGCATGCCAATCAAATGGCTACAGGCCATCTTTTCTTGCAATACTACATGCACCTCAGTAGGAGATAGTGAGTGACTGTGGCTTCCAGTGTGCAATACGAGGGATGAAGAAGAACTGCACCAAGGACTTTCAAATCACATGGAAGTTATAACTAAATGACATTCATCACCATCCCAAAAATGATCAAAATTAGCGCTGCAACTTTTACTCGATCTCAGTCTTATTTATAGCAATTACGCAAAATGTGTTGCTTCCAGCTTCTCAAACGTTAGTACACTTTGCTGACTTTGTTGTCATTTCCACGAAGAATCTGGGTTTTAACTATTGGATTAGATTAAAGAAGCTACTTCTTGGGCTCTCTTTATGACAATTCATTGAGTAAATGATTAATCCCTTGATTGGCGGCTCAAACAATGATTAGTTGCAGCTGTAGTTTCTTTCAGACTAATTTGGCTGTTCATCAAAGTAATGATTTTAAAAAAACATTTAACAAAATCAATCAATCAATTTAATGTGCTGGCTTGGTGTGGACGTTTTTCTTTCCAAAACTGCCGTAAGGAAGCAGTAACGTCAACTAAAGGCTGATGTAGCGGCGTTGTTTCTCTGGCATATTTATGTATTCTTCTTCTTGCCTGCTGTCAAAAGTTCCTGTATTCACAAGACTTACCATTACTCTTATGAAATGAAACTGGATTCGATATTTCATAATGCTTTTTTTGAGGACTTTGTAGTTTATTACAGTGTCCCTGTGAATTACATGTTTTAAAAGAACTCAAATAAGTGTTCAGTTGACCAGTATCATACTCAATCCCAACATGATACCCTGGGCGATGTTGCATACAAGCTAGGTAACTTACCTGAAATAGATGTTTTAAATAAATTAAACATGAATTCAAGATGCTAACAAAAGGTTCCATACAAAGTTTAGCCAAAGTGCCCAGCTTGGAACAGCAGTAGGACCACGGTTTGGTTTAGCAAAGTCTGAGGATGTTCAGTGTTGACAGATCACTGATGAGTTCACTTTTAAGCTCTTATATTGAGTTTTCTCTATATGTTTGGATGTCTTGTCAGTGTTAAACAGACAAATGCATTACAAAAGTGAGGATTAAGGTATAAATTGTATCTCAGTTACTGGACAGAGACGTCCGTTTGATTTATACGACAAACAGCTGTTAAAGAGAGCAGAACACATCCACTCTGACAGCAGCTGGAGCATCTGACCTTGCCTTGGCTTTCTGTTTCAAATATCAACTTGCCAGCACCAACAGATGCAAACGCTCTTTCATAACTTCAGCGTTTCACAGGTAAACTTCAGTATTACCAGAAAATATCAGCTCAACTTCTTTTCATAAATATTAATGTTATTTTATCAGCACACACGCTTTAAAACACTACATTATTACTACTTATTATATGTAGTATTTCATTGCATTGTGTTTGATATTGTTATTGGTTATTGTTTGTTATTACTGCATACTGCTGCACAATCAGACCAATAATGTCTTATATGAGTTGATGCTGCTAAAATGTTCCTCTTCAGTTCTCTGCTCTATTTCTGCATACAAATACCATTACTCCTTCTTGTTGGTAATAAATATTCCTCCTCCAGCGTTTAATTCCCTGATTCTTTTTCTCAGAAAACTGTTTCACTCTCCTTTTTGATCAAACCTTTGCT
>KV751320.1:4275551-4297896 GCA_001698575.1 Mola mola | reverse complement strand
AACAAACAAACAAAAAACTTAATTTACATTTTATATATATTTTTTTTATTTTCAAATGTTAATGAGTTGTTGATTTTTTTTTTTTTTACTATGGGGGGATGAAACAAAGTGAAGATCCCACTCTGGGCACAGGGGAGATGTTAGCCTGGAAGACTTTCTAACAGGCAGCTTCTGTGACACTTTCTGGACAGAAAACTCCATAAAGCTTTCTGTCAGAAAGCGGACTGATGTGGTTTTATATTACACATAAAGTCGAATAAGCCTGTGCCTTATACAGTTATCCTGAACTATTTTTAAGAATTTTTTTAACCGAACTTCAATTTCTGAGTAAAAATCTATGTCAAATGTCCACTTTCTTAAATAACCAATGAAAAAAGTCAAACTTTTGAGATGTCGCTGTTAAATGGTCCACTTCAAATCACAGGGGACATGTTCTTGTATTCGTTTGTGTTAAAAAAAATTTTTTTTATTGCAAGTATAATATCCTGATACTTTTAAGTAACAAATATTTTGAACGTAAAGCTTTAAACAAGTTTTTTGTTTTGTTTTGTGTTTTTTTTTTTTACAGTGAAGTGTCAGTTCCTTAGAAGAATCACCTGAATTTATATGGCCTGTTGCCTCATGTACAGGTCCCTGTTTTATAACATTGAACTCTATAATTCAATTAGAAATATCACGCCAAGCGGGCCCGAAGAGCTAATATGTTGATTTAACCAAGTTTGCAGATTAAAGGAATAGTTTGTCATACCTAAATTATTGCAACCTGCAGACATAATTAACTGCGCCACGCACATGATTTCTATAATTATCTTAGAATCTACCTGCAACGCCACTGAGGACGCAAACAGGTGCTCCGTGGACCCTGAAGCCAGACACTGAGTGAGTGTAAACGTTGGATCGGACGCGCAGCACCTTCTCCAAGGCGCAATGTGCACGAGATGTTCCACCAGTGCTCCAACTACACGATGGCACCTGGGTTACAGTCTGTTCCACCGTGTAGCCTCCTGTCATTACCCCTGAGCAGGAAGCGCACACGCTGGGTCACACGATGACAAAGACGCACACGCACACGCACACGGCGGCGCCGCGCGCTCCCCCTTCATTTATTTAATTTGGATCAGCGCGCTCCTGTGTGGCTGGCTTCCCCTTTCAGTGCGTGAAAGTGACACCAGAGGAGGTGGGTGGGGGGCCGTGATGAGCCACATTATGTAAATCAGGCGCAGGGGCATGAGCCGGTTAAACCGCAGTGCCGTGCGGAGGCAGAGGCTGCTGGACGACAGGAGCCGAGGCCGTCGGTAGATGGCGGTAACCCGAGAAACCTGATCCGGCGGCTTCCCGGCCACCCCGTCTCAGTTTGCAGTACACGCACTGGAGGCAGAGGAGCGTGAACAGTTTGAAGGACAGAGAAAAAAAACCCCAGAGTGACAGGAGAGCGCACGGCGGGTCCTCCCGAGCAGGAGACGCAACGCTTTGGCCACGGACACCAGCGGCAAGACTCACAACACCATGGAAGACAAATCCAACTCGTTCTCCAGCGGCAAGGAGGACAAGGCTGATGGGAATAATGTTTTTCAGAGGCAAGACTCCATACAGAAAAATAACACGGGGAGCCAGAACGCCAAGGACCACGGCAACTCCGTGGGCTTCAAGGGGGAGCGGGAAGAGGCCATGGTCGGCTTTGACGATCTGGATGGGGCGTCCAGGCAGCATGGCTTCATGCAAAGGCAGTTTGGGGCCATGATGCAGCCCGGAGTCAATAAGTTCTCCTTGCGTATGTTCGGCAGTCAGAAAGCCGTGGAGAAAGAGCAAGAGAGGGTGCAAACGGCTGGATACTGGATCATTCATCCATACAGCGATTTTAGGTAAGGACTGGAAGAGACACCTGCTCACCCTCCCCTCCCGCCACCCGCGGGTCTGCGAGCTGCACGCGTTCACGCATAACGCCCTGTCACCGGCGCACGCGCTAATCTGCCTCTGTATGCGGGCACGCGTGCGTGCGTGCGTGCGTCTCATTGCGGCATTTCCTCTTTCTTTATTCTAACGGCGCGGGACGCATTCGGGCGCCAAAGGTGCATCAGTGAGGTGTCCTTGGGAAAAGGGCGGTGAATGTCATGATTAGAGAACAACGTGCACACCTCCACAATAACAGCACCAGTGGCCTCGTTGCGACATCTTGCCGCGCACGGCCGAAAGCACCTGCACGAAGCGTGACGATGCTGCTGCACCGTCGCGGTTGTAAACATTCCGCGGGAGGCGGCGGGCCTGCGTGTGCCAAAATGCACAGAATGCGGTAAAATCGTGCAGGAGGAGGAAGGGAGGAAGGAGAGGGAGCGGAGCGGAGGGGCGGGGGGTGACAAAAGCACCCGCCTTTTGAATTAATCAGCTGATCATGTGGTGCCAAACATTTTGACAGCGCCGATGTTGCAGGTGATGTGATGGAATGCGTCTCGTTTCAGCGTCACGTTCCCCAAAATGCCACACTCGCATGCTTACTGGTTTATATTTTGCCTCCAGGGTGGCAATTCTCCCACCTGGACGAGCGCTGACTGCTGAAAACTACATTCAAAACCTGGCAGCCATCCTCTGCATTATCTGGCCTGGTGCGCTTCACTGAGCCACGTTCGGCCAAACCGCTTCCAGTTAGTTTCACATTGCATTCAAACTGTAAACAAATGAGCCCAGATGCAGCCTGGGCCGGTTCTCCACCCGCTGCGTGTTTACACGTCACCAATTAACCAATTAGTCGTGTCATCCAGCCCATCATCTGCACCAGTGTCCCCTGGCACAGCAGCCTTGATATGGTGACCATCATGCAGGTTTTTCCACCGGAGCAGAGCTGTCCACGGTCCTGAACCCAGCGCGTGCAGCACCCTGCTCCTCTGCTGCTGACTCACGGGAAACTGTTCTCACTCCAGGTGGCACTTGGCTATTTATAACAGTGAGGTAGAAATGACAGGAACTGCTCGGGATCAACAGCCGCCGAGGATAACCTGCACACATGCCCGTGTGCACGCACTGATGTAGAGTGATGGTGGGCAAGAACGGATTAGCACAGCGCCACAGTCAATGAGCTTAACAGTCTCTGAAAACAATTATGTAAGGAGATTTACCCTCCTTCCTTCTATAAAATGGCCAAAGGGCATGTCCTCCCTCCAACTCCACTTGATATGCTTACCTTACCTTTTATTGATTATTCTAAGTGCACAGGCCATCTCGCATGTACTGAACTTTTTGACTGAGTGAGGCGGAATTTGGATGATGGCTCATATCGCTGGATAAATGTCTGTGGAGGCAAATCGGAGGATATTGTGATGCGGTGTCTGCATTAGAAGAGGTTTTGTAGATTCAGGGCCACATCTGGTTCCGGCCTGGTGACATTTTCTTTCATGCAAAGTTTTTCTCCTCCAGCCCGTTTAAAGACACAACTCTCAGTGAGATCGCTTCCTGTCCTGAGAGCGTCGAGCTACCTCTCTCACTACACTTTGCCTGGTCTCGCTTCTTTGACCATATCTTAGGTAGACTCTAAGTTAATCCTCCTCTCTATTCAACATAACAACTTATTGCTTTGGTTTTACTAAAGGGATTCATATCCCTGGCAACCTTTGTCATCATGTAATTAAACATTTACAGCTCCTTAGTGGAGAAGAGAAAAACTAAACAGTCTTACGTAAGTACGGGCCATGAATGACACCGCTGTTCACGCCGGCTTTATATCGCTTTATAGGAGTGTTTGAAACCCAATATCCAGCATATTCTTTGTACACAGTGGCTGCTTAAAGATTAATGGCAGGTTAGTAATATTCATTATTCATCGATTTGTAGAGAGGCCACATGCACGGCTTCCTACCTGTCTGGTTAAGCTAAGGAGAGGCCTTTGTGGCGGACTGAAAGACTCAGTGGTGTCTTCTTTATAAAGAGGGCATCAATTGGTGTTTCAGCTGTTACAAAGTCACTTCATAAACTGTCACACTGATATTCTTGCTCACAGTTAATTTTCTTGCTTTATCTTTGTTTATGGTGGAGAAATATGATCCCGTTTCTAAAATTTGTGAATGTTTACAAGTCAAATTGTAACAATATATTTTTTTTTTTTGGTCACATACTCTCTGAAAACTTCTTAAAAGTGAATGTTTGAGGATTTTGTAAAGCCTGTTCAGAAGGTTGCACCAATTCAAACAAATAGATCTGCATTTAGGTTTCAGCTGGGGGGGGGGTCGCCATTAATCAATCTAAATCAATTCCATACATTGATTGGCCGACCCAAGATCCAATCAAATTAACTTGAAAGTTAAAGAATCGATCTGTATCAATGCGTTTAAGATATGCTTTTATTTTGAAACCCGTGGTGCTCGCCTCTTCAGCGGTCCCCGTCATCTGCCTCCAACAATGCCCTCAAACTACAGAACGAGCAGAGCAACTGCTCTGCTACTGATTGTTTTAGTTGGGTAAATATAGTATTGTCTGATATTGACCTCAGTCCCCTGAATCTAATCGCAGCTGAATTTGTGATACCGGAAAATGTCTTATTATCGTTGATATCATTTTGTAATGTGATGCAACATGCGTTTAACACACCCAGCTGCTGCCATGTTGTCTCACACCAGCACATTTTGTGATGTCCTTGAGGCTCCCACACCTCTTGCACCTGCGGTCCGCCGGTTCCTCAGCAGCGAGGTTAGTGCCGGGCCGTGCTGAGTAAAGCTGCGTGTGGTGTCCTCCGTTGCTGGGCAGGAGAGGCGGATTGTTAAAGGAGTGATCCTGCTGGCTCGGCCGGAGCCGGTCCTTTCTTCCTCATGGGAGGTGGACGCTGTACCATCTCTGATCATGTGTGCCTTAGGATTATCGTTTTATGGTGGTGGTGGTGGGGGTCAGGAGCTCCCAGCTCTTGTTTTAGGTTGCTGGAGTCGAAGCTGCGATTACGGCCGGGTTCACCGCTGTCGGCGACTGGTGTAACTGGTGCTGGCTGTGTTGTCAGAGTGTGAGCAGGAAAGCAAGCGTGTAATGCAGCGATGCAGCGGGAGCTGTTGTTAGAGATGTCTACACAGGCTCGCTTTGTGCCGCCTCTACAAAAAGTGAAGCAGACAAGTGCCTTAAAATAAGGTTTGTCACATAGTACACAAACATGTTACGCTGTTGTTCAGCTTCTCAAACTTTGTTAACACTTCTTTCGAATGCAGAATGTTTTGTGCTTTTCTCTTCGAAGTTTCCAACTCTGAAAGTGAAACAACATGTTTTATTCATGCGATAAGTGGGCGTCCTGGAGGTCGTGTACAGTAAGAATACTATCTACCCGAGTCACGACAGAAATAGAAACACGTGGGCACTGCTCCTGAGCTTTCGCTTACTTCAGTGTGAGTGAGAAACATCCAACCGATCCATTACTTCAAACTTTTTCTCTAAGGATGCATCTGATGTACTGTATTGAAAAAATGTATTGTTTATACAAAGTTTTGGTTTCATTTCGTAAACCACAGACCACTCAAGCTAACTCAAGTAATGCACGGTGCGTAAAAATGACAAAGATCCCTAAAAAAATAGCTTCATCGTCATGCTTTCTTTTGTCCTCTCCTTCCCCTCAGAGAAGAATAATCCTTTTCAGCAGTGAATCATAGCAGATTTCTTCGCTGTAGCCTCGTATTGAACATTTAAACATAAAAAAAAAGAGGAATTACTCATGCCGCTCACATACACTGTCTGCACTTTTATCCTGGCGTGCCTGCTGGCGTGGCATCAATGGACTGATGATAGTGTGTGTGTGTGTGTGTGTGTGTGTGTGTGGGTTTTCAAAACGGCGTGATTCAGGGTGTGTGTTTGCTGAGGTGGAGTCAAATGCGCTATGAGCTTTGATAAGCCATTCATCTCTCCGTATGAAGAGTTGTCTGCAGGCTCCCCTTTAGACGCCTGCTGGTGTAAAAATAACCATGCTGGATGTTTTGAAGCACCTGGATGACCGCTGTATGGTTGAAGTGAAGACAATTATCGGACACATGATCTGTGGATATTTATAAAGCCAAGGCCTCGTCTTGATTCATTCAAACGGATCCATTATCGGATGGCCAGACAGACAGACAGGCAGCCTGCCAGCCAGGCGGCCGGTCCATTTCCATCTCCGACAGCAGCAACGGATGGGTCACAGGGCCAAGCAGAGGCAGGCGTCGGGCAGCAGCTATAGCGTCAGCGGAGAGTTTATAGCACAAGATAGCATTCCTGAAAGCATCTCTTTTCACTCACGGTTGCCTCGGCCTTTATCGAGACCCGGGACACTTTGTGAAAAGAACAGGGCGCTGCTGATTCACTTCTGGCTCTGTTCATCACGAGGCAGAGGGCAGGGACATTAACACAGCCAGGAAGGATGAGACGGTCTCAATCTAACAGGGCTCTGAATGCATAAGTGGTAGCAGCACATTTTGTGATGTCCTTGAGTCGCAGTTAATTTTGACTAAGAAGAGATTTGGTAAGAACACAGCCCTACATAGCTGTCTGAGCTGGACCTGGTGCTTTTCCCTCTGCACAGACCTCGGTCCTGACTCCTCCTACTGACTGATTGTCAGTGCTTCAGTCACAATGACAACATGTTTTATAGTGTATGCTGACAAGAGATCAGCATATAGCCCATCACTGCGTAGCCTCGATAGCTGCGTGGGTCTAGCAAATGGTTGTCAGTTCACCACTTTGGTCCAGACTAAAATATTTCAGAAAAATTTACGATCGCTATAAACACAGAAACTCATGAGGAGGCATTTACATTTGTTGTTGCTGTGTGAAAAAATGCACCAATATATCGGCTCATGGATGTGGTTGTTGACTGGGGTTGGTTATCAGCAAATCAGGAGATATTCACCGATACTGGTGGATGATAATAATCTCATAAATTTTGCAATGGCTACATCCGCTGCCGTACACCTGACTGTGGCTTTAAAGACCCCCCTCTGATGAAAATCACATTTCATTTTGTTTTGTTTGTTTGTGTTTCTATGTGCTTTGGCGCACATATTTGTGTCGTTTCAGTTTTAACACATTAGGATTACTGGGTGTTGGTGTCGGCCCTTTCCCATGTTGTTATTTTATATATTGGTATTGGTATCGGACCAAGATTTCCATATCAGTGAATCCTTAGTTATTACTTACTAATGATGTCCTTGACAATTTGGAACCTTTGGATTGGCTGTTGAGCAGATTACGAAGGATCTTTGGTTTTTCCTGAAAAACCTGCTTTTTCTTAAGGTGGCAACAGGGGTTTCATGTATTTCTCCCAATTGTTGTTGCAGTCGTCTTGCACTTAATACTCATCGCCATGGTTTGTTGTACATCTGACCTTGTGCAATCAAACCATTCCAAGAGTATAGTCGAAACCCCTTTTTTGAAAAGTAGCAATCATCTTCTGCTTTCATCCATGCAGGTTGTTACTACGTGCAATTGTATGTATGATGTATGATGTCATTACTTCAACAAGTTGGAATATTGAAATTATTAGTCATTGGTCAATGTTACTGTAAATGATATAATGCAGCATGACGATAGGCCTTTGGTGATCCTCCCACCTTTTATGTAGCGCTATCATCAGATGAAATAAAGAAATGATGATTTGATAAAAAGTGCGCATTACTTTGGTTTATGACCAAATGCCCTCCAAGCTCATGGCCTAATTTTATATTAGTGCTTTTTGGTTGTTAGCAAAATTGTAGCTGAGAAATAGTTCAAAGAACACGCAGCATTATTGCTTCCTTTGACTTAACAAGCGCAGCATCTGCACACTTTCTTTGTCCATAAAGATGGTTAGCAACCTGCCAATAAAAGCAAAGAAGAAGAAGGACAAGCGAGAATGCTATTGTCATGTTGATGTCTGAAAGTTTCAGAGGAAGAAAGCAGGATTGTAACTTTTAATACATGTTTCACAAGGGCTCAGCGAGGAGGGAAACAGTCTAGGAGTTATGGAATAGTAAATCATCCCTCTTTGTTCACATCTTAGACATCTCAGGTGTTCATAACTGCAGATTGGGAAATAATTGATTATCGCCTCAGTATCGGCCATGAGAAGCAGGTGATCTTAGTGATGTCATTTAAAAAAATGTGTCGACATGCTCTTTATATACTCTTTATATGTTTTTCCTTAAACTACATGTCTTTATACATATCAGTGCACTGACACCAAGGATACCTACAACATCACTGACTCGTGTGTGTCAATCCGCAGGTTCTACTGGGACTTGATAATGCTCATCATGATGATGGGGAATCTAATCATCATTCCTGTGGGAATAACCTTCTTCTCAGAGCAGACTACCACCACCTGGCTGGTCTTCAACGTGGCCTCGGACACCATCTTCCTGGTGGACCTGGTCATGAACTTCAGGACGGGGATTGTCAACGAGGAGAGCTCCGAGATCATCCTCGACCCCAAAGTCATCAAGATGAATTACCTGAAGAGCTGGTTTGTCGTGGACTTCCTGTCCTCCATTCCGGTGGATTATATCTTTCTAATAGTGGAGAAAGGCTTTGACTCTGAGGTATATAAAACAGCCCGGGCCCTGCGAATCGTCCGCTTCACCAAGATCCTCAGTCTTCTGCGTCTGCTGAGACTGTCCCGACTCATCAGATACATACATCAGTGGGAGGAGGTGCGTACATGTTTGTCTTTTTATAGAACACAGGACAATGAATTCAGGGCACGTATATTAGAGGCTAAGTGAAGCAATTTCTTGATGGACTGCTGTTGTGGTTGTTTAAGACGCTTCTGCTGGATTTTGTGTAAACAGCGACAAGGTTAAACCCCACCGGACAGAACCAAGAGTGATAGGCCATTACCCTCCACAGAGTCCTTGCACTCCTCGGCTCAGTCTATTTAACGAAGTCTTCTCCCTCTCACGGTAACGATTTCATTACACCCTGCCAGTTCGAAAGATTGTGCTTCCTCCATGTTGTGACTCAACCGCTCCGGCAGACGGATACTATATGGACCTCTTGGCCGAGGCACTGATGTCAGGTTCCATTTGAAATGCAGCGCAGATAAATGCAAATGGTTGACCGTATCTCAACTCACTCTGGACGTCCTTGCCCCATGGCTCGCTCTCCGCCCTGTATTGTCTGACTCCCCTGTTGTTCTGCCAGTGTTTGTTACACTGGTTGTGTACCTGAGCTCCCGTTCTTCAGAGGGTTGGTTCAATGAGATATCACTTACAAAGGAAGCACAAAAATAGATAATTTACTGCATAGAGATCGCAAACTAAGTGCCACGAACATGTGAATATAGGATAAATATAATAGCTATAGTCATGAACTTTTGCCCAAGTGTAAATGGCAAAATTGTGCAGCGTGTCCGATCCCCAGCCATGCGGTGGATCAGTGAACATTTCTGGAGCAGCCTCATTATGGTCAAGCCCCAGTGAGGCAGCAAACTTTTACAGTGTTTATGCTTGCTGTTATTTTCTCTCAAAATGTGTGCTTTAAAAACCCTTACTGCATAATGTGGCGCTTGGAAAACAAAAACATTACTCACGCTCCAGCAAAGCATTATTCAAGCTTTCCTAAATGAGTTTGAACGCGTTAGCATCACAAACCAGATTCTGAAAAGTGGGCACCATATGGGCTGCAGTTGCCGGGGTGCTATAATCATGGTATGCACGCTGTGTAGGAAGTTGATTATACGTTTCAGATAGGGCAGCGCGGTGAATTACACTGCTGTGTAGTTTGCAGAGCTGTGTGCAGTGGGAGGACGAGATGGTATGGGCCAGGTTGGAAACACAAAGAGACAGTGCCGCAAGGTTAATGAAAATCTGCAGTGAGCATGCAGGGAGGCAGGCAGCGCGGTACAGGGATGTGTCATAATGCTCGGATGCAGCGGCCCTACGCTCCCAATTAGTCTCTCTCACGCTCACCCCTTCCTCTCTGCTTATTAAACTGTTTCATCCCTCTCTTTGCCTCACATGCCCTTCTCTCGCTCGCATTAACTCAGCCTGCTGAAATGTGGGCCCCATCCCACTGCACTCTTAAAATAAAAAGAAACGTTTTTCATAAAAGTTTTTTATGATAAAACACAATGATTGATAAAACAAAGGCAAATCTGAGACACATCCACAAGAGGAAAGACAAGGCACCCAGTGGAAAAATTCCAAGCTGCCACAGCATGTTAGGTGTCGGACGCAGGATTAGTGCTTAAATGGAGGGACAAATGCAGTCTCCAGCCATCGTAATGAGTTTCAAGTGGTGAACCATTGGTTCATCAGCCTTGGGATGGGCTCAGTTCGTTATTCAGACAGCGATGTTCGACAGTAAATCATCTCCCGGCCTGCATGACCGTCACTCCTTCATCTGTTCTGTGCTCCCTGCCCCCATCTTCACTTTGTCGCCACCGTCTCTTCCCTCCATCTGCGAAGCCGAGAGGGCTGTAATTTCATCAGCACAGGCTGGACGGTCAGATTTGTCGTTTCGCTCTCTTTCAGTGTTCGCTCCTTAAATTACTTAAAGATACATTAATGCCAGCACCTGTCAAAGGCCTGTAGCATTGAGAAGTGTGATGGTACATCATGAATTACAATAACCGTGATACTCTGATACCATTAAATATCATCCAATTCAATAGAGAAGCAAAGTATTTCACAAGAGCTGCATGAATGATTTACAATATGTGCAGGGAAGTAACAAGGAACCTCCAAAAAGTGAAATTTTGGCCACAATCGTATCTTTCCTTAATGGTAAACATCAGCACCATTCAAAGAATGATGTAGTAAGAATTGCCATATGTTAATGTATCATGATACATATCGAACGGTGTCCTTTGTATGGTGGTTTCCATTTAATCCTGAATATATTGTATCATCACACCCCCTAATATATAGATCTGTGTCTCAACATGTGTGGCAGGCCTTCCACGCTCACAAGCTTCGTTTTCACCTCACAGGAGCACAATTCTGCTGCAGAGTGTGAGAGATGTATGCGAAAACACTGACATGAGCGCCTTCCATTTCATGTCAGAATTTTCAGAGTACAGTCTATCCTTTGAGGCTCTCATGGACATCATTGCTTGGAAGTGGTTGCTCGAGACAGCTGATTGACTACAATATTAGAGCCCACAAAGGAGCCGATGCTTCTTATTTAAGCAACTCGCTTGATTGTCACTCACTGGAGGGAAGTAGCAGATTACACCATCTGGATGTGCCGCAGAAGTAATGTTAGCAATAAAGAAAACGGCTGTAGTTTAACATCAATATCAGATTTTTGGGTTTTGCAGGCTCTGACCCGAGCGACTAGCTGCTGCTCCTCACATCTTTATGCATCATTTTCTTTTCATTTTTTTTATCCATCCCTACATTTGTATGGAAACAACACATAATTAAGGCGACGCGGAGTGCTTAGGGAAATTGCACGGTACAGTGTGAAGGTCATGCGGAGCAGTAGACGTGCTGTGCACTCAAACAACCCATAATTTGAACAAGCCCCACTTCAAACAGAGGCCAGCGCGCTGTTGACTCATCGAGAAGTGTTTATTCTTATCATGTTGTATCCATGTTATCGCTCGGGTTAAATATTCTAAGTGTTTCTTGGTGACATCAGCATTTTTTGCTTTTTTAAGGATCTTAGATCTTATATCTGATTTACAAAGTTTCCCGAAATAACTCAAACATTTGTGTGAAATCGGCAATTTCTCCAACCAATATTTTCACCAGCATCGTTCAGCCATTTCTGGTGGGTTTTACAGGCACAGTTCTACTGTTGTGATTCTCGTCGACCACTTGTCCTGCTGCAGACGGCAGCAGACATCTAAATCTGATCATAGAGTAGGCTTTGGACAAAGATGTTTCCCTCATTTAGTTGGCGGGGACCGAAACAGAGCCACGAGGAGAGTGACTGTTGGACTATTATTCATCAAGTGTTCCCTCCTCCCTCGACCTGGCTCAATATTTCCTACAGAGTGAAAAAAAAAAAAAAAGAAAAGTCCTTGTCATACTTTCCCACCACTCACCTATAGTGGCCTACAGGGGAGTCACATTTAATGGCTGAATTTTTAATAATTCAGTGAAATAATGAGTTAAACAGTTATCGGGGGCATTTTTTTTTTTTTGCCCTTTCATCTTTAATTTCACAGGTTTCCCCTGACTTTTCAAGGACAGTTTTGCCCCCTGCTCCTGTTCATTTCTAACCCATCTTCCCTTATGTTTTCCTTATTATTCCGTCTCAGCTCAGACACAGAGCTAATTATCCCGGTGTGACCTCACAATCACCACACTCGTTCTTTCCTCCAACTTTCGCTGTTACCTTTGGATATAATTGCGCTAATGTCGCAGGGTTCATTACGATTTACCCAAAATTGATTTAGATCCCAGCTCGTCTAGTGCTGAATTTGGTTCAGCGTATTTAATTTACAGTAAAAGGCAAATGTAGAGGAAAGGGATAACATTTTGGAACTGCTGTGGAGAATCCGCAGAGCTCCCAGTGCCACATCTGGCTCGTCACGGCCACCAGGCCTCCCGCCAGATCCCAGCTCGGGCTCAAGGGCTCAGGTTGGGCTTGTGGCAGCCTACCAGGCCCCAGGGGTGGCTGTACCCTTTGTGAGGCCCCCGGGCAAAAATGTTCTGGCAGAAGGAAATCACGAAACCTGAATGTTTGCATTTTGTGAACTGATATGCTGTCTTACTTCACTTACGTCATGGTAACAAAGTTAAAGTTAAAAAAAAAATATGATCGAATTGTCAATAATGCTTTTACAAGAAGTCTGTCTGAACCTAAATATTGTTCTGTTTTGATTCTTTCTTTTGAACGTATACAGTAAATCATAAAATAAATCGTATGGTATTTTACATTTACTTTAAGAAACTGCACAGCTATGAGATAACAACATATGTCAGTGTGTGTGTTCAAATGGGGCAGACATTAACACATTTTTACACACAGTGATGCAATGTTTAATCACTTAATCCTTAATTACTTTTTGATGTGCAGCAGTGGCTTGAATCAGATGTCAAAGTTTCTTTTCTGAACTCTCCACTATATCATAAACAACAAAATATAAGTAAATGAAATTACATTCGAGAAGTTGAAAATGAGCACGTCTGCCATTTTTGCTCTACACGATCCATCATTTATTATCATTATTGGCAACTCATTCCGTTCTGAACACCTGATTGATGAATGGACTAACGGTTGCAGCCCTGGCAGAGTCGACAGCACAGCAGGATGCAGGTGACCTCTTTAATTAAAGTGTCTGTAGTGATACTCCACCCTGAGCTGCCCTGGGCAAAGGTGCACCGCTGATTCACCGCTCGCTCGGTAAATCGATCTTTAAAGGGGGGAAACTGTGAGCCAACTGACCTCGGTATGCAGTTTGCTGCGTGGGAGCAGTCGGGGAGAGTGTAACGACATTACACCGGCTAAATTTTGTCTCTGCCTAAATAACCAGGACTATTGCGTGCCAGTCCGACAGAGGCCCTTCTTTTTAACTCTCCATCTTTAGACCCAGAGTGTGAACAGAGTGGCAGTGGAGGTGTGAATGTCTGTCTGCACCTTTTCACGCTGTCTTGTGGTTTTAGCCTGAATAAAAAGGTCAGGACAGAGCTCAAAGATGGACCGTTACCATTAATAAAACATCAAATCCTCACACTGGACAAACTGGAAACCCTGTATTCTTAATATTATTGTTTGAAAAGTGACTTAAAAATCTGGAGATGTTGCTTCACGTTCGATTGATGGAAGGCCTGGGCACAGTAAGGTGAATGAAGGAGATCACGATGAAGCTGCTGCGTATGGTAATTTGCCTCCTCAGCAGCAGATACTGTGGTGTCAAAGGAGATTAATCGGCTTTGGTTTATAGAGTCCTGTGAACTTGATTCACCTGTCTTTCTGGAGGCTGTGCCAACTGCTCAGTGCCTGGAGGCCTCTGCCCCAGTGTCCTGCAGGGACGCAGGTGTCTGATCACACACACACGCACGCGCACAGAAGGTGTGCTGAATCATGTTAAAGCCTGAGCAGCAGAGACAAATAAAGGAAAGCATGACGCTTCATTTTGTCAGCCGCACAGCAGTGATTCCTGTGCTATGCTACCATGATTGATTTTCTGTGATGTTGATCCTGTTCCTCTCTCTAATTACAGCTTGTAAATTAAGTAAGGACAAAGCTTTTTCTCTCACACGACCCGGTGCTGTTTCCTCTTGTTTGAGTGCTCGCAATCAGCTCGTCTAACGCTGTGCCTGCGTGCAATTTATCACAGCGACCAAAACACTTAAACAAATGGCGTGAATCTAGAAAGAGAGCTCACAATGCATTCATCACAGAGACTAGCAATTGATATTTTTGGGAGGATAATTAAAAAGTGTACTCATTAGCATGTTCTCTCAAATGGCATTTAGTTGCAGGACTGACATTCGGCTGGAAGGAGCAAAGTTGCGAGTGGCGTCTTGCGTTGGAGCAGAGCCATCGGCTGATGACTGCATGCAACTGTTTCCTGTGATGTGACGTGATTGGATCTGATCTGTGAGGTGTGAGATGGTTGTGGGAATGTGTCATGTCTATGCGTGTGTGTCTATACCCCGAAGCCTTGAGGTGGCACATAGCAACTTGGTAGCAAAGCAAATCATTTTCATTCCTAAAAAATAAACATTTTCACAGTCCGCCAACGCCATGCACAGGTTCACTGGCGCGGAGCAAAATTATGGAAATAATGCCACCAAAGATGAGTGTTTGAAGCGTCTCAAGCAAAACTCTCCTTACGCTCGCATACGAATGAATCCAATTAAAGTCCCTTTACTTTCGATTTAATGTGAACTTGAAAGGAAAATTGCACAAAGCTGGTTGAGATTTATAATAAGTCTTTGAGATTCTTCTGGAAAAGTTATTTTTGAGACCCAGGGCATGTTTCAGCCTTGGCACAGGTGTAAGTCACCCCAGATTCTCTGCAGCTGCACAAAGCTCACAGAGCCAAAGCTCACAGCCGGATGTTTCTAATTACTGTCCCACCAAGGCCACTTTGGGACCTTGTTTACTGTGTTGCAAATGTCTAGTTTCACTTAAAGGTATGTTAAAGACACTTTGGGACGACACTTCTGTGCCTGGAGATTCACATGTCATTTATCAAACAGAGGCAGCAATCTGAGGTGTCAAAAGTGATGTATTCCTTCTTTTTTAATGATTAAAGGAGGGAGATACTTAGCTTGCAGATCGCGTAAAAGGTCAATGAATACAGACTAATTTGAGAGAGAATCTTGCAGCTGTGATAAGCTTAGTGCCCGGTGCACAGTTACGATTGCACCCTGGCAGTTTGATATCTACTGCTCAGTTATGTGGGAGTCCAAGGAGGAATCCCTCATCCTCCACGCTGCTCCAGTATGGTTTCAGATCAACGGTCTCTGTTTTGACGCCGCTTCACCATTTGAGTAGACCTTTTGCTGACATTGAATGACTCCTAATGCATTTAAGAGTTTATTGTGATTTAAAGAGTAATAGCTGCAAGTATTGTTTTCTTGCACACATAAGCAGAAACCTCAAAATCCTCATCATGATAAACTTGTGATTTTGAATAGCATGATAATATGCATCAAACAGTTATGATCATTTCAGACACAAAAGAATCTGTTTTTAAAGTTTTAAGATTGGGTCCACCTATTATTATTATTATCACGACCCACTCACAGCGGTTTGGTCCACTGCTGACCACTCCCCCAAACCCACTGCCTCAGACTACGATTGTTCACAGTCTCTTTGAGTGTTGTTGGTGCTGCGAAGCTGAAGGCAGTAAGTGCTTTGCAAATATTAACTTAAAAAATTAATTGACTGACATTTATACTCTCATATATGACGGTTATAATACCTCAAATACAATTGTTCTTTAATATAATATGCTGCATTTAACGAACTGTGAAACGTTCAAATAACTTAAGCATATCTGTTACTTTCGTACCTTGATTAAAATGGATGCCATGATGTATTTTGGTGATTTTAGAAAAGGAAGAAACGATTACTGAAATATATTTTAAAGTCATTTTATGTCTCTGGCAGGCATAATCAGTATCTGCATTTCCATTAAAATGTACCACAAATTTTAACTGGACTTTCCAAACATCGAAAAAAAGAAAATTTGCATTTATGTGTGTTTCCATCCGCTAACATTATGCAAATATTAGGAGTTCATTGAGATAACCAGCAAAATTTCTACTCAGGCCAGATGTCATTTTACCACAGAAGAAAAAAAAGGCACAACCCAATGACGCAATTAAGCACTGCAACTAACTAGACAGAGAGGCATAAGATAGGAAAATACAACATAAATAGAACAATGGACATTGGAAATATTACAAAATGATGACTTCTACTACAGATATGTGCTTTTCATCTGCAGCTTCCACTGTTGCCTCTTTTCTGTAGTGGAAGACAGATGCTTGGGTGACATTTATCTACATTGCACTTGTTTGCATTTACCATATATCAACAAACAAACTTCAAGCGTAAAAACATTCATGCAATATTAGGCTTATGGAAACCCACGCAGTGTTTCTTCTGTACATTTAATACCGGCTTGTTGCATTTTACTTGCTAAACAGTACTTTTGATGACTCCTTGGTGTCCCCTTAAGGAATTGCTCTCAAAAACATTTTCTGGTTATTACCCCCCCAAAATAATAATGCAAGTACGCACCCTTGTTTTTCAGATTCAGGTGCCAGCAATTCCACCAATAAACCTGCACGCACTGACTCAGCCAGAATGTGGGCACAATTTCTTTACTTTAAATTAAGTCCCTGTTAAATAAAAGATAAAGTGCACATGCTGTCACGTACTCGAATGTGCCTCTGAATTTACATCAGGCCTTAAACCCCTGCAGCAGTAACCACACTAAAGAGGAACAGCATAATACTAAGAAAAGTGATGTAGAAAATGCTGTGCAGATGCTACCGACGAGTATCAAGAATTGCACGCGTTGCATTTGTCACTAAAGCACGAACAGCAAATTTGTTGTCCGGCGCTACCAAGCACTTGGCTTCGGAACAGTGAAATCACTGTTTCTTCTTCCTCACTCCTGCATTTTTCATCAGCGTTCAAGCATTTTATGCTGGTTTCATCCCGTTCGGTTGAGCAAGTCTTAAAACCGTGCGACATTCTTAAGATAGAAAGCCAACAGAAAAATGACCTTTTGGTTCCATTTTTTTTTAAATAAATTCAGGTTTGACTCTCTGAAAAGATACTTTGTGAATGCTGAGACTTCATCTAATTGTGTTCCACGTTGCAGTAATGAATAGGTGGTAGTATGCAAGGTGCTGTAGCTTCATTAGTACAAACCAATTTTTGAATCCCACCCTGTGTTCGGGGCGAAGCAGACCTTTGTTGTCTCGTGTGTGGGAGGTGCAGCCTGCTTTGCATTGGAGAGCTCTGTCACATGTCCATATGCGTGACAATCTTCCTGTCACACAGTTGACATATGAGGGAGACCTCTCTCTGTTTAAGAAGCACACACACGGTCATGGCAGCACCCACCGGCGCCCATGTTGAATACATTTGGACGAGAAGACATCAAATCTTATTGCAACTACACAATATTAAATCATCGATCAGCTCACTCCATCGTAGCCTTCAGTCACGAGATGCAGGTAATTATGTGAAAAAAATCCACTATTGTGCATCCCTAATTATGTTTACCGTGACCAAAACAATTTGATCTCTCTGCCACTGTTTCCATGTTGGCCTGTATCTCTCTCTCTCACACACACACACACACACACACACAGACACACACACTCAAACAAGCACGCAGAGCCACATACGCAGTAGCCTAATGGACTCTTCCAGTCCAATTTTGTCTAGCAGACAAAAAAAATGAAAGACAATGCTTTCTCCCGCTCTCATGCAGTCTGTGTCCTTGTCCTCCTTGCTTTAAGACACGGCCTTCTGACGATGAACATAATGTGCCTTGAATCATGTTCTTACTCAGCTCACTGAGGGAAGCTCTCCTTTGCCCACGGGGTGGAAAATCCCAGACTCGGCTGCCTGCAAGACAGTGTTTTTCATCCTCATCCCCTGTAGATTAAACCCCTTTCCCTTCGCCAAGTCACTCAGTGCTCCTTCTGTTTTGCTGTTGGTCTTGCTAACTGTGTTAGAGAGTGTTAATTGCTTGACCATATGGTTTGGAGTGTGATAGGCCCATGGTTTTGAAATGGAGAAAAAAGAAAATTATTACCGTCCCAATTTTGTGACTGTGTTTTCCTTTCATACAGACTTGATCTAAATGGTTTTCACTATGCATTCAGTCGCAAAACAAGGTCATTAAAATGTATCACACACACACACACACACACACACACATATGACCACAGTTTGTCTTATCTTCAGAAATAAATCAAACAGGAAGAGGGAGAGGGAGGCTTGAAAGCAAAATAAGATGAATTGTTGGTTAAAAATAGACATTTCAGCGCAAATGTCTCAGGACTGTGTTTTTCAATTATGACAAACTCTGCTGAAGGATCAATTTAAGCTGTTTATGGTGTGTGAATTGGATCTTTCACACGGGTCAATTTGGAGAATCATGGAGCTATGGAAGAAGGTGTTGGGCCTGGTCTGATGGATCACGCTTTCTCTGAGCACCGTGTGGATGGCCAGGTGCGTGTGTCGCACACTTACCTGGCAGTAATGCATGTGCATGAGTGGAAGGTGAGCCAACAAAAGCTGTGTGATGCTTTGACCAATGTGCACGGCCTTCATGAAAACACTGTTCCCTATTGTGCTCTGCCCCACTGCAAAACTGCTTCAGAAATGATTGGTGGAGGAACACAACAACGAGTTTTGACTTGGTCTCCAAATTTCCCAGATGTCAGTCCAGTCCTGCATACGTAGGATGTGCTGGACAAACAATCTGATCCACAATTTGCAGGACGTATCTACGATCATGTTGGTGCAGGATACCACAGCAGAACTTCAGAGGTCTCATGGAGTCTGTTCTTCAGTCAGGTCAGACCTGCTTTGGTGTCAAAATGGGGACCTGCACAATAATGAGCAGGTGATTATAATGTTGTGAGGCCATTTGTCACATGTACAGGCCACTAGTGGGATTAGTGTTTATTGATACTTACTTTTATTGATGCATACTCGGTCATTGATGTAAACAACGTACAATTAGTGATAATAAACAAGCAAGTTTATGATTTCTTCAGATTTTTGAAACCTGTTGCTATATATCGTATTAATTTAGCTTACATTTTCTATTAACTTATCTATACCTATATTATCTTACTGTCACTATAAGCTGATGTATGACATTTAAAATGTTATACTCATAACTCACTGGGAGTACCTCATTGCTTTCTCTCTCCCAGACAGTCTTTTATCTCTTCCTGTCACTGTCAGTCCTTCTCTCAGTTTGGCCTTTTAACTGATGTAAAATACAAAGAGACACGTCTGCACAGTAAAGAGAAACAGGAAGGCAGTGACATTGAGGGGCCAGGACATATGGTTTAAAAAAAGGAATAATTTGTAGATATGGGGCAAAACTTCATCAAAGACAAAAAAAAAAATTTGAATCTCTGCCCAGCAGTCAAACAAGAACAAATCAGCAGTTAATGAAAAACATTATTTTCAAAATCACATCATATTTTAATATTCACCAGCTTTTTCTTCCCCACAAAATTTGTATTAACTCAACCTCCTGGATAAAAACGGTCAGTGAACACACCTTTGATCTTCTGCCCATCCCCATGGGACAACCCCCTGAGAACACAAGGTTCCCCCCTGCACTGTGTGCAGAGTACAGTAAGCAGACATATGACAGATATAGTCTTAGGAGGAGGGGGGTTAAAGTGATAAGTTTAGAGAGATTAGGCTAATCTTGGTTATTTTTGGCTGTTGGGACTGTTGTTGGTGGTTGCTGTGTGCGTGCGGGAGGTACGTGGGGGCGGGGTGGGGGGGTCACACTGGAGAAGGCAGATGCGACGGTGATCCCTGGTCGTTAGCTGAGGAAAGCTCTTGTGATCCGTGCACCACCGACTGTCTTTACTTGACTGATTCCATGAGCCACATAATGATCACTTATTATTAAAGGGGACTAACGCCACTCATGGCAGACATCCTGTAATGATGTCTCGTGCAAAATAATTAAAATAATTAATTAGTAACCAGTGAAGCATCCCCAGTTCTTTGTCTTTCACGTCCCCAGAGTTAACGTTGTGGTGGATGGATTCTTTCAAGCCCCCTTTACCCATCTGTCATGTTGACGTCTCTTCAATCCTAGCTGTCAATATGTCTCAAAACACAATAATTTGTGTCCCTACAGTCTTGTTAAAGGATGCTGAACTATATTTGCACTATGTGCCTGCAGCTCAGATTAGATTACGCAGCGTATAGAGTGGAGTTCCTCATGCTGCTGCAGCTAACAGTGAGAGGTATGTGTGACTAGATAATGTCTTGTTGCTTCACTCCGGGTTATTTGACCGATTATAATATCACACCACTTCACAGGGCTGTGTGTCCACTATTGTATTGTTACCTAGAGCTTTATTTAACAGTAGGCCTCCTGTTTCTGCATCATGCTCACAAGAATCTGCCAAAAATATCCGTAAAGGGTGTGTCCTCGGTTCACACTGTGGTAGGACGGTTCCATCTTGCTGATGTTTACATGAGCACAGCAGGTCACCCTGTGCAATCCAGTCAAATCCCTCCTGCTCTCACATGGGCACTAATCTTCCCCGACTGCCTTCTTAGCACAACTTACCCCTTCCCTCTCGCTCGCTGCTTCGTGAGACTTGCAAAACGGCAAAATAAATATCTACAAATGTATGCAATATTTAAAAATGACAGATAGGTTATGCCTGCATGATGTACAAATGTTAATTTTTGTCCGTGATAAGTCTGGTCACAACCCAATGCTTGACTTTAAATCTCATGTGATCAAAGGAAGAGATGGAACATTTTGGGAAATACTCATTACATATTTTCCCCTTAATTAGACGAAAAGATGACACTCTTATGTCTGTGTCAATCGGCTTGGCTAAGCATGAATACAGGAGGTAGGTGGAAACAGCTGGCCTCCTTTGTTTAATAAATAAAGATGTAAAAAAAACAACATTTTATGCTTGTACAGGCAGTCCTGTACTGGAACTATGTGCTATTTCCTCCTATTGGTGGTCTTTATGCTAAATTAAATTAGCTCATTGTGTCATGGCTGTAGACTTAAACTTAAGACACAGATATAAGTGGGATCTCAATTATTGGCAAGAAACTACAAAGGAACCGTTCAGCCTTAGTTGTCAAATACTGATGCTTTGAGCCAATGGATCAGGCCAGCCAGCAACCCAAAGACACAGAAAACCCATCTTCTCTGTAATACTGTAATTGTAATCAACCATGATACACCTTTAAAAAGGTAATATTTACTCATAATTCAAATAGAAATGTGGGAGACATTCTTTATTTCTCTGATGCCAGGGCCTTTTCTGTAAGAAATAGATCCAAGCCACAACCTATTTCAACCACGGAGGAATAACTTAAGTGACTTAAGTCAAATCAGGCAGAATTAACCAGGTTCTGTTTGGTCTCTTGGATCAGTGTTGTCTCTCAGCTCTTTGTCCCTTCCCCGTTTGTCGATCCAGCCCTCCGTTGTAAACACACGGACAAACTGACAGAGTGACCGAGGACACAGATTTAAGTCCTGGAATGATGTTGTCAAACTGCTGTCCCAAAACAGACTTGCATAACTGGACAGTTGGGGGAGAAATGGGTCATGTGGGATAACAGTTGCTTTTGAGACTCACTGGCATGGTTTTTGAACAAATGTCCCGTGGCGCTGACGAGTTATCACGCAGCCTGCTTTTCGGAGATGTCAGTCATGTTTCCTTTTTGTTATTTTGCTGCGGCTGCTCAGGTTACAGGTGCAAATCAATAGAACTTTCATCCTCCTCCTCTTCTATAAATACATCTGCTCCCCTGATGCGTTCAGCCTCCTCCCCACATACAGCAGATTTTTGTAATGCTTGAAAGAAATGACGTAAAGAATACGCATAAATGAACTGCATACATTTTTTACAGTCAAAAAGGAAGGCTTAGTACACCATGTGGGTCCACATGCATAAGCACTTACAGAAGAGGCACAGGATTGTTATGCAACAATTTCAAGTGAACGTTTACTTTCCTATAAAGTCATCAACAGCACAGTGCCCTTACACTATCCACCACTGGAGTCCGTGCAGGAAACATCATAAGCGTGACCCCTGTTGCTGTGGGAGCCACTGCCGCAGAGGACGCTGCCAGTGCAGCTCTGAATGGCTGCGCTCAGATTAAGGCGGAACAGTAGCGTTGAGGTTATCACGCTCACACGACCAAAAATAGACGCAGAGCGGGTGAGACAGCGGGCAAGGCAGCTACGCTCGCAGTACAGTGTGAT
>KV751320.1:4254090-4275512 GCA_001698575.1 Mola mola | reverse complement strand
GGAGGACCCTAAAGGGCTTTATTTTAACCGCTGATTGGCACACGTGCACAGCGTGGTGTTTCTAGTTAAATGAACGGAGTGATGGACGGTTACTATGTGCTAATCCGGGGGAGAACAGTGTCAGCACACATGCTTGTTATTTTTACCCTCAAGCACTTTCACCTGAATAATATGAGCGGTGAACGTTTGCAATCGGCTCAGGCTGCCCTTGTGTCGCAGGATTTATTGTGATTTTAATATAGAAAAATTAATATATACGATGAAATAAATCCTAGTCAATCTTTTGTTTTGTATGCCAGACTATAGAAGTAAGAGCACATCAGTGTTTGATTTCAAAGCAGTTGCAGCACTTAGAATTACAGTTTAATTCTTTGTGGCTCATTACTGGCGCTGATGCAAATAATTTGACTTTGCAAGAAACACTGAGCTAGAATTTTATTCAAATGGCAAAATACAGAGGTGGCACAGAGAATAATGGGTGCTTTTTAAGGGGTGGCGGAAAAATAAAGTGAAATATCACAATATTTTGAGTGGCGACATTTTATTGATTTGAAAGCACCAAATAATAATATTTTATTACAAATTCTAAATAAATGTTGGCTACTAGAATAATTAATATCATCTGACATTCTGGAATAAACAGTTTAGTTTGTTAGCTTGGAAACTTTATGGCAGTGCTGGTTAATCCGTCTCCTTGTATTTGCACTTTTGTGCTGCAGTAAAGGTTAATGAAGTGAAACGAATAACATTATTTTTATTAGATAAAACAGATGTTGACAACATTTTTACTTTGGGGACACACTTTGGAGTTGAAAGAGGTGGAAAAAGTACAATAAAACATTGCAACGGTCAACAAATCATAATATTGTGATGATATGATATTGTGCCTTAAATATTGGAATTTCCACCTCTAGTACATCTGTGGGAATAGTCAGCATGTTATAGCTTTTATTTTTAAATATCAGCATTCAGGAATATCCCTCTAATCCATCTGATTAAGCTTTCTTTATTTCTTTTAATAAGGTTTTGTCCTTAAATACAGTTTTCAGACTAACTTTTGAGCAGGGGTTAACTGTGATTATGGGCCTCCCCTCAGACAAAGCTTGGAAAAAAAAACTTAATCTTAGTGTGTGTGATTAAAGACAATGAACAGTTCAGCCAAAATAGCCTGTTTAAAATAAAATCAGACTTATAGCCATATATATATTCAAAGGTTTGCAATTTAAAACTTTAATATATTTTGACTAAGGGAAAGTGGGAAAAAAAACATGAAATTCCCCAAAATTTAAACCAAAAATCTCAAACATTTAGGCTATGACATCTCTTCTTGAAAAATAAAGCATTAACTAATGCAATTTCACTTGGAAATCCTGTTTTGGAGCTAAGTATTGCACTTTTCAATCTATATTTACTTGTATATCTTACTTCTTCTGTGTACTTATTCTGATCTGGTCTGTGGAAATCCTGCTCTGTGGTGCACTTAAGGCAGAGAGGACTCGCCGAAGAAATAATGACCTATCCTCTAAAGTTGTTCCCAGTTATACTATTAGATTAGTGCTTGTTTTCTGGGTGTGTAAAGATCCCATTGATCACCTCCTGCCTTTTAATTAAGTCTGTGGCTACAAATTACTTCTGGGTCTCATTACCTAATTGTTCTGCTCGCTGAAGATCCACAGCGTTTTATGTAGAACAATACCAAGAGCCGAATATTGCTGAAATATTGCTTTTCTTCTTGTAGTCTAATCTATTCTAGACACTAATGTACACAGATTTGCACACTGGGTGTCTTTCTAGAACGATTTTATGTATTTAGAAGAGAGACAGAAGAAGAATAAAACCTGGAACTTGCTAAAATCCCGGTGAATTCCCTTTACATGATAATATGATATTTAACTCCAAGTTCAACTGTAAATTTGTGATTAAGGAAAAACCAAAAGAGCTCCAAAAAGGAGATTTACAAGACGATGTTAAGCGGAAGAATTCCAGATTTTTCCTGGAAGCATTTTGTCATCCTTCAATGCAATAGCCAGTGGTGGACTTAATCCCCTCAAATTAGTCCCTCGCTAATCCTCACTAACCTCAAACAGAGGTCAGTCACGTCCAATTTGAAGATGCATAGAGAACGGTTTGTAATTGCGTGTTTAATGCCCGCAGCTTGATGATGAGTAATTCTCCCACATGTTCTTTTCTCTGCTCGTCAGATGCAGAAAGTCAGCGTGCAGCGCATGACATCAGCCTGACAGGTTTTATACTGTCACACTGGTGCTGTTATTCAGCAGTAATGGAGCAACTCTCCATAAGGTGCCACTGTCTTGTTACATTTTTAGTGGCTGCAGTTTTATAAATCCTGTTTGCAGAAGTGTGAACACCTGCCAGGTTTACATCCAAACCCTCATCTCTACTCTGCTGTTCTGCACTATTGATGGGACTGAGCCGCGCCAAATGTGAGCGAGCAACATGATGGACACACCCAGCGGTTGACCCTGTACTGCTATCACTTCACATCTTGGCTCTTTGTCTCAACTGTAATAGAGGATTTTGCTGACCTGTGCCCCCGTCCCCGGTCAAAATTAGGCTTGATGCACTTAAATCTGAGGCCATATTTTGCCAATTCCAGCCGAGGGTATTGCTGCTGCGCACGGCTCATGATTAGTGCTACTTATTTCCTGTAGCCATGCATGAGAGCTTATTGTGAGAGAAAAGAAAATGGATTCAGACACGGATTTGGTCAACTGCCGTCCTCTCCTGGTATTTGTAAAGTAAGCAGGTGGTTAAAGATTTTTACGGGCGATGATGGACAGGCACAGTCGTGCAACCTCACAAACACCGGGCCAAGGAAGTGTTGGATTGTGCAGACCAGACTGGATGGATCCAAGAAAAGAAGCTGGGCTGCACTGCTTTTGCACAGCAGCTTCTCGTCTCACAAAAACAGGGGAGCAAACTCAGACAGACTGGTCCTGCAACTTGTCTGAGCCCCGAAGCCTTCTTGCCATTGCGTTTTTGACCTTGTTGACATGACCGTGTTGTGATTTTTAAGTGCTAGGACAGAAATCATGACTGATATAAGCAGTAAACGTCATGGATGAGGATTTATTGCTTTCTTATTGCAATCCACCAGTAACAGCCTCCAAAAAACAAATTCTGACAGCACGGGTCTTGTACGTTGAAAACCTAAGGAGCCAATCCAAAACTTGCGTGGGCGGCCAACTTAAAAATGAAACTGAACATCCGGAAGCAGGCGACTTTGTACAAGTAGCTCCTCTTTTTCTTCCTGGGAATCTGTGACTGGTTCAAACATGTGTGGCCGAATTACCCCAGTGTTAGAACTTGCAGTGTGCAGCCTATAGTAGGTTAATTTAAAAGTTGGAAGCGCCGAACTTACAATATTTTTGCTGTATCGATATCAAGGTATATTCTTAAAAATATCGGGATACTTGATAAACTAATTGTTTGGTAATGAAAACACTTATGAGCTGCAGAAAATTTTGTATGATTTTGAGAAGTTTACCTCGTTCAAGCAAGAGGTTTACTGAACTGTGTGATCACATCTCTTTTACCAGAAAGATTTAATCAAATGGCTCAAAGATATTTGGTGCTGTGATGCTTTTATTTTTGGATCTGGTTTGATTTCCTTTACTCTACACGTTTATCAAGGCGGCAGCTGGCCTATATTTTAATCATCTCTCTCTGTATCTCTAACATTAGTGTGTAGCACAGACACTATTGTCTTCCTGCATTTTTGCTTCTTTAGTTCAGACAACAAACATTCTGAACCTGGTGGAACTTTGACCTACTAAGTTTCCTTCAGTGAGTCAGACAGGAGCGCTCCATGTGCTCTCCGAGCCTCGATTTATAAATACTCTCCCTCATTTATCCCCGGCCTAACTGTCATGTCTCTTAAGCCTTTTAGCGTGTGAGGTTGGATGCATGTAATGATTTTGGACCATGCACAAAAAAGCTGTACAAATACACGGTTTACAAGGGAACTTGCACGAAGGAGACACTGTTTTTGTCCTATTAGAGTGTAGATGTTTCAAATAAAACACACCCTCACACATCACATTGAAGCTTATCCTATATAATCCAGTGACCTGACCGGTGAACTATGCTGGGAGCCTCTTATTATTAAAAACTTTTATTAGACCACCACCTCGTGGCTCACTGCTGCCTCTAGCAGGCCTCTCAAATTGGTGCCCTTGAAATACAGACCCAAACAAACCCCAACGCAGTGTTAATGAGTTCCTACGCTGTTCCACCCAGCCCCCTCAGTGAATCAGCGTGACCCAAAGGTCACCGAGGCCTCGCAGCAAAGTGAAACAGTCCCGGGGAATTTGTAAAAACCTCTCTGCAACATTCACATGTCGCCTCATCTGTTCTGAAAGCCTGCACCCAGAGCCTCTTTTGTTGTGTTTTTCTATTATAGTTTAAAGAGGACGTGCACTCAAGCAGTTGGACCCTTTCTATTTCTGCCTGTTATGAATCATTTGCAATTTAAACTGGGGCCAAAGTTCCTATTTTCCAGTCGTGTTGCTATACCAATAATCCCTACCTTTATATACTTTCATCTGGTTTTT
This sequence comes from Mola mola, assembly GCA_001698575.1. Taxonomy (NCBI): domain Eukaryota; kingdom Metazoa; phylum Chordata; class Actinopteri; order Tetraodontiformes; family Molidae; genus Mola; species Mola mola. The sequence continues at coordinate 4,270,938 of KV751320.1, read as the reverse complement.
TTTTTGTCTCCCTACCTTTCTTTGTGTCTGCTGTCCCGAGTCGGCTGTTCTTTCCTATTTTGTCATCAAACCAGTCAGAGAGAGAGAGTTCTGCTAAATTAAGAATAAAGATATATGCAGGTGAGATACTGGATGTGTCGAGGCAGCCGTCCTGTAAGGATTAGCCTAATTTTAGCCTGTCGGGGCAGTGCACTGCATCTCCCTGTGGATGAATTGAACCATGGAGGGATCTGAGCATCAGCTCAGCGTCTTGTTCTCTCATCTGTTCTGTGTGTGGACGCTGTCCTTTGTGCAGAAAGGCTATAGGACGATCACAATAGGCCACGGTGGACAGATGTGGATTCAAAGAGCTTTTTAAACACCTGGGGTTTAGGTGGCAAAAACAGGTTCAGACTTACTCGAGGACACACATCGGCACAACTTAGAGTCCATGCTCAGGCTCTCTTTTCTTGTCTGGAGTGATTGCACTGACTGCGAGAAGTGGACTTTATAATTTGGCTGTGAGTGGTCAGTATTTTTCCAAATTCTGAAGGAGGCTGTCACGCACCACCAAGAAAAGGAAAATTGAAGCTGAGGATAGAAAGTAAAAGGCAGATAACACCAACATTAAACACAAACATACCTGCAGTTCTGTTTAATACCAAAAACAAATGTTCAGGCCTACACCAGTCAGCCACAACATTAAGAACCACTAAGAAGTGAATCACAATCTTCTTATAATTAAGGATATGAATGATAATAATAACCTTATTTGTATATCATCATTCATACATACATGCAGCTCCAAGTGCTTTACAACAAAGAGTTTACACACGGCAAATGCTTCATCTAAAATCCACATGAAAGCACAAAAATCAAAAATTAAAAAAGTTTTTAAAAAGCCTTGAGGTCAAACACACAGAACAAACCTTTGTTTACTTGTTAACCGCAATTGCTTGGTTTTTAATTATTAATCTTTGTTCAAATTGTGAGCCAGTGGCCGATCTTAGTTTGAACAATTTGCCCTCCCACTCCCGAATAGCTGTAATTTATTTTTCTTTTCACTTGTCAGTGAGAAAAAACAGGTTTTGCTCAACCTCCGTTTGGATCCTCATGGCACCATCACTCCCAAAGATGGTCTTTAAAATGACAAAGAACCCATGGCTTTGGCCTGGCCTCCAGACTCTCCGGAAACCCAACCCAATCGAGTATTCATGGGATGGAACAGAGCAGGGACATCCTGAGAGGTCCCTGTCCATTTCCTGTCTGGACAGAACTGTTTTGGTACAATGAGAGACCAGTACAATATTAGGCAGGCGGTTTCACTGTTGTGGCTGTACCAGTCTTCTACAGTGTGCCATCATTTTATTCTCTTACATTCCATTTTAGTCTACTCATTACTGTCATTCAAGAACTATTTTGCTTTACAAATTTCAACTATTTACATTATAACTATTTGCCATTTACCATTTTTTTTTTTATCTCCTGATGGTGAATAAATTGTCATTACCCTGATGATAGGTAGAATGGGCAGGTTGCAGAAAATGGCCACCCATCAGCTTAAAAATAGATAGTAATTATCTGAAATCTCTTTAATTAGCAAATGGTGCAGGTTTAGTGTGCAAAACAAACCAGTCTGCAATCACCATTATTCTTTTTTCCATATTTAACTTTTTATCTTAGAATAAAAATTGTGCTCCAGTGTGAGGACAATTATGAAATAACTAACCTGGAAGCAATTAATGATTTTCTCATGCTAATGAGAAGCTGTTAATTAGTGCCACAGCCAACCGGGCTTGAGTCAATTCTCCTCGCCCACATTCCAGGTAAATGAAACCTGTTCGTATTGCTTATATGCTTACTCACCCTGCAGATGACTTTCTATTCTGAAACTTCCTGCTCTGCTTAAATAGCCGCACCTGCAGTAAAACTTGCTCCAGCTCCTGGCATTTAGACCCATTTTGCACGGCTGATTATTCAAGAGGTCGCTCATCGCTCAGTGTTTCAGCTGCCTCGCTCGCTCTGCGTTACCCACTCTATCCTGCATGTGTGATTTCCTCTGCTGGTCAGTTTGTTTTGATACCTGTGAGATACATGTGCTCATGTGCACGCACCAAAGCGCAGGCAGCGACCAAATTCTCTCGTGTCCAAAGAGGCCTCCCCATGCCCTTTACCTTTATGTTGACTTTGTACATTGGTGAATATTTTAAGCATCTCTATGTCTTTTTTCTTTAAATGTCTTTTTGCCTCCCCCAAACACAGATGCACTTTATCAATTCAAATCATAGTCAAAGCTTGAGTATAATTGTACATAACCAGTGTTTCTCTCTCCATCCTTCTTTGTCTTTGGCAGATTTTCCATATGACCTATGACCTGGCCAGTGCAGTGGTAAGAATATTTAATTTGATAGGGATGATGCTGCTTCTGTGTCACTGGGATGGCTGTCTCCAGTATCTGGTGCCTCTTCTCCAAGACTTCCCCCCTGACTGCTGGGTGTCCCTAAATGGTATGGTTGTAAGTATTACACATTTTTCTCTTTTGTTTGTTATTTTACAAACCTAATCGCTAAAAACACGACCTCAGAATACGGCTGTGCTGAGGGGTCGATGTCTATAAGAACAGACTGAGCTGAATGTGGGAGAAGCTAATAGACAGCAGAGGTTCAGTTTTCCACAGGATGGGTTGAGACTGTGGTGGGTGGCTTTGGTGCACCTTGAGAACACGATGAAGAGGCTCGATCATAAATAGCACATTCTAAATAAAATGTAGAAAATGATGAAATATAACACTGAGCTCTGGCTTTGCTGCAGCGTTGTTTGGTATTATACAGTCTAAACTAAAGCCTATAGTCAGAAGTCAATATCAAGTTATTGTTTAAACTTAAAAGTTAGTTTTTTATGTTCACTATTCCTGAAAAAAAAAAGTTAAATTAACTTAATTATTAAAAACTTGCCTCAATTTGCTTTTTCAAGTTGAGTGAAGCCCAGACAGCATCACACAGTACTTTGCCGTTTATCTTGCATTAATCAGTTGTCCAAAGATTTTTGTGCAAATGTGCCCCCTATGTGCATCTCAAAAAATTGGAATATAATGAATTTTCATTAGTCATTTAAAAAAGTGATCATTTAATATATTGTAGATTCATTACATGTAAAATTAAATGTTTTGAGCATTTTACTGTTTTAATTTAGATCATTACAATTAAAAAAACACATCTCAAAATATTATATGAATATTTCACTGCTGCTGTTAATCATAATAATCTAGATTAAAACAAATAAGGCCTGAAGCATTTCACTTTACATGCAATGAATATAGAATGAGGAAAATAAAGAGCTTTTCCGTGCTATTCTGCTTTTTTAAAGATCCACTGTGGCATTCGCATGAGACACTTTTCCAAGCTGCTGTTAATAAACATTGCTGTCCATTTGCATTTTTCAAATTGAATAGCTGTACGTGACTCACTAGAAAATCCTGGAAGTGTCTGCGGGACGCAGACAGACCAACAGTTGTACTGCCCAGCTTAGCTTACAGCATGATGTTTCTTATTCCCTGATCTGCAGGATAGTTTCACTTCATCCTCTCCAATGCGAACACTGACAGAACAGTGACCTTGATAGGATGGGGAGCTGAAGGCTGTAGAGAGCGTTCATGTCCATCTCCCTCTACTTTGAGTGTGACGGCGTGTGAGAAAAGTGTGAGTGCGTTAGCTAATGACGGAGGACAGACAGTGAGAGATATTTTGCTGAAGCAATGATGAGATCTTCAAAGTTATTATGTGATGATGACAGGAGGAGTTCGACTATGACAGGCTACAAAACTATGATTATTACCAAAAAATTTGAAATCTACTGCAGACTGAAAGATCTCGGCATTTTATAACTCTGCTTGTCCTGTTTACAATCACGTTTTTTTGACCAAATGTTTTCAACTTTAATGTGTTAAAAAAATAAAAATCTGATGTTTTTAATAAAACCAACCCCACCGTGTTGGCAAAAGCGGCTGGATTATACTTGCCATGGAGTTACCATCAGCATGCTTTTGCACTGAGCCATGTTGCTAACACAAACCTAAACATGGATTTGTAACATATCATCTACCTGTAGAAAGCAATGCAGCCCAGCTAATAATATTGGACTTTGGAAAAAACAATCTGGAACTACTGAAGTTAATACAGTAAGCTAGTTAGGCAAACATTAAAGCTAGTTCACTGAGGGATGCAAATAAATCCATTAGAATTATACTTGGTTGTGTTTGGCAAAAATTTACCAAAATTTGTTTGCACATGATGGCTTTTACTCCAGCCCCTTGCACACAGTTTAAGCATGAGAGGAAAGCCAGAGTTGTACCATGTAGCTAAGTTAGGTTATTGCGTCCACCTTTTTGACAGCAGCCATATTGACATGATATCCCAGGTAAACACAGAAGTAACTAATAAAAATTGTTTAAAGTTGTGCTCCATTTAGTGTAAACCACCGAGCCAACGTGCACATGAGCAGCACCTTGACTCTGTCTGTCATAAATGGAACAGAAACTTAAATAGTATCATTGTCAACATTTGTTGGTTGGATCACAGTTGTAGACAGTGTCTAAACGGTTAACAGCACTGTTGTTAACAACTGTCCACTTTCCGCCTGGGTTGACCTTTGTGAAAGAGCTGAAGAAAATGCGTCATGTGATAGGGATTAGAAACCTGTAGTTTACTAGTCTTGAAATCTCATAAATTTGTATTGGTGCCCAATAAAAAGGGAATTTTACGGTGGATGGCGATCATCACGTCTATTTTTTTGGAAAAACAGCAGGTACGAGATAGTAAACAACTGGATGGAAATGAGTATCAGTTAATTTTTTGCTATCCTGTAGTGCCACCATTTTACTGTGTCAGCATTCCACACTCTGTGACGGAAAACCAAAGCAGATATTTCCATATGCTCTGTGTTTGGACAGAAACAGTCATTTTAATTTGCAGAGTGTAATTTGCATGCCTTTAAAAGCACCACTGGTCGTTCTGTCCATGCTTTTCATTCCACCCTGCATTCCCCCCTCGTTTTCTTTCTCTGAGTGGGGGGTCAAGCTGACTATGGCTGCACCTCTCCGAGCAGTGTGATAGTGCAGAAGTGCGTGCAGGCCTCCCGGGTTATTCTGATTGCTCGCCCGAGGGCCTCTTCTGCCTCCTCATCTCTGACAAACACTTCTGTACTCCACATGCACGCTGGCTGCTCACAGGCATCAGACTGGAGGTGCAAATGTCGGCTTTCCTCAACATCATGACCTTGCATCTCGCTCTTATTTTGTATTTTGAGGCAATGAGATGCCCAAGCGAGCCCAATACCTGCTAGCATGTGTTATTCACCCAAACAGACATTATACATCTGTGTTTGCGCCAAAATGAACTTGTGGTGATTTAATGTCCCAAATAACTGTCACAATTTATCCTTGCTAATGGTTATGTGCACAAGTTTAGGCAAACAGTGCCTACGTTTACTAGCACCACAGACTTTGTTAACTTTCAGCATTGCTTTTTCTGGATCAATATTTATTTGTTAGATTCATTGCGAACATGTATTCTTCCTCTTGCTGAGAGCGAAGCAGATACATTCCCCTTTACAATTAAAACGAGAGTCATATTAAAAGGCTAATTCGCTGCCCCTGTGTAGTAGGATACCTGTGCACTGAAAGCTTATAGGTGAGTTATTAAAGAAACTCAGACTTTAATGTAATTCTGGCTCCTTACTAAGATCAAACTGTGAAATAATGTTATAGGAAATTATAGGACAACCTCACATTGATGTCTCCCTGCTAGGCTTTAATGATGTGCTGACTGCTGCTGCTTGACTGTAGATTATAGCACCACCTTAGAGTTCATCGGTGTAGGAGCTTAAAAGGCAATAAAAAGGTTTCAAAGCAGCTTTTCGGAATAGTACATTTTTCCATAAATCAATTTAAAAATTTTCTTCTTTTATTCAAGTACAAAAAGAAAAATGTTCACAACACTAACTGCTTGATAATCTATTCTGTTAATTAAAAACACTTCTCAGAATCAAATGTTTATCACTCAATCAATCATTTATCAAAGAAAAGGACCACTTTTTTTTATTACTCTGGAACTTTAAATATAGGGCTACTCATTGTATTCTATTATTATGAATACCGCAATGAGTTCACGTGCAGTAATCATACTCATACGGATGTCCAGTATCAAATACAGCAAATTAAAGTCAACAGGACATGCTACAACTCTTTTGCCACTTCATACAACAAGAAAATACAGTTCTCATTTCCCTGACCAATCTGAGCCCTTTTATCTGCCATGTAGATTAGGGTTGCAAGATATATCACTGCATCATCGACATAGCATTTTCAGCTCGTCAACAGACTTAATGGAGTTGTGATCAACTACTTGCTATAATTAAAAAAAAAAAAAAAAAAGTTCCAAATAGCACTGTTGACATCATTTAGTGAAAATTCCCTTATGTTTTCTTTCCACGAATATTTTTTTTTGCAATATCACGTTGCCCCATTTTGATCATGGAAAATGCAGTAAGATACATTATCATGCAGTTTTAATTGTGTCATACTGGAAGATTATTAATCCTTTGTACCTACTTTGTACATACACACTTCATTCATGAAAAATACAGATGTTATTACTGAGTGAGGCCGGAACAAAGTCATACTAAGGGCAAAACTCTCGTGTATGTGATTGGTACTGTAGGATGTCAGCTCGACAGCAGCTACCATAGTGTTACTGACGTTGATGTGGTAGAATGAGCAATTTGTGGAATCGCTTCCCTGCGGATCCTTGTAGAAGTGGAGGCCTATTTGCTGATTCTGGACTGGCAAATCCAAAGTGAAAGGCCCTGCGCACATGTGGGAACCCTCTTCCCACACCATCACAAAGCATTAGTGTTCATGAGCCAAGATCTCTTAAAAATATATCTCCGCTCCTGTTTACTGCATGTATAAGTACATAATGTGATTCTCTGGCCAATCAGAAGGACGACTGCCAGGTGAACGTCGTCTCCGAAGGTCCTGCCAGTCATTTGCTCCGGAGTTGGCTGCTTTAAATTCAGATTGCGTCATGTTTTTGTTCTGCTGTTGGCTTGGTACTTTTTTTCTCCTGCTGTGAGAAACAGAGCTGGCCCAACAAGGACTGCAGATACTGCTGAGTGGTGCAGCATAGGGTGTAGGACTGTTATCATCTTGACTAATGGCCTGAAAGTAGCTTCTTACTCTTTGGAGGCTGCATTTACTTAATCACTGAACAAGATAATGCTGCTGTGTCGCTGTCTCGGCTCGGGCGAGAGGGTGATGGGTTGTTGCTTCTGTCTGCTTCTGCTTCGTGAAGAAATGTGTTTAAGAGTGCTGGAGGAACATATATCTTTCCTGTGCTTACTCTTCTTGTCCAGGCTCATATTAAGAGACGGACTGCTAAGCGTTAGACTGCAGATAGACAGATAGGTAGGTAGAGAAATCTGACCATAACCATCCACTGTCATCAGTATCGGTCACCCCTTTTTTCCTGGACCACCCACTACTTCCCCATCACTTTCATCCCCAATCCCTGAATGACTCACTTCCAACAGCCGAGCTTAGTCCAGAGTCTATGAATTAATCAAATCGTCTCTCCTCTCTGCTGATTCAACAAGAGGACACATTGGTTCCATCTGACTATAATGAACTGCTGCTTTTACCCTGATCTGAGGAGCTTGTTTTTGCCTTTTGGTGTATTTGACGCAGTGCACTTGGGGATGGCCGAAATTGCCGGGTGTGTTAGTAACCTTTCATTACTTGCTGATAATAGTAGAGCGCAATCAAACTTGTTTGGAGGGGTTGTTTATCTAGAAATGCGGGGATATTTTCAGTGGAAGTGTCACGCAGGCAGCATTTCAATTCCAAACAAAATACAGCGTCCGTTCCGTCCTTCCTTGTCCAGGGGGTGCTTATAAGTGAAAGTGTCCGCTGCAAACATGATTGGAAACCAAAACAAAATAGAAAGTCACCTTGATTCTCTGAATGTCAGTCGCATTGATGGAATTTGTTTATTACCCTTCAAATTGTAGAAAAAGGCACTAAGTGGACTAAGTGGACAAAAACAAGTAATATATTACATATTATTCAGTGACAAAGCTGAAGATGATGATCTGAGTGTCTTTCGCACGCCAGATACAGACGCGTTTATTCACTTGACACAAAACATTGGCTTTTCTTTTCTGAATCAGGGAGATACATTTTCATGAAAAAAATTAAATTGGCTCTGGTTTTCTTATTTTTGACACCCAACTGATTCTGGAGAAACATTGCTATGTCCAGCAAATCCAAATTCCATCTAAAACAGCTGCAAAGTCCTGATATGGCCGTGCAAGGGCGGAAATCTGTAACAATGCCATCATTATTATGTAAAGACAGAAGCATCTCTCAGTGCCTCAAATCAAAAAAAAAGTAAAACTGGACAACCGGCATACGTGTGCTTCCATCAAAGCAAAGCTATCAAGAAGAAAATGGAAGCTTCTCTTTAACGTATCTCATTGATTCACTCAATCAGAGTTGATTTAAGTTGGTGTAATTTCATTACCTCCTCAATTCAGAAAAACAGAGGCAATTTTATTACTCTCAAGTGAATGAAATAGCCTCCCATAGCCAACAACAGTAATTTATCATGTAGCAAACCACATATCTTGGAGTTTTGGACAGTAGATGAGATAAAATACATATTTTTGTAACAAATTATGATGAAACTTTTAAAGTTTAACCACATGTAGTACCATGATAAATGCAGAAATAAACAAAAAAAAGATGTCCTTAGACACCTCCTTCATCAGAGCCGCCGAGGCATCAAGTGGAAAACTTGCAAGACAAACAGAAGCACAACCTTCACACCGAAAAACATCACTGTGCTCCTCTCGCCGACCTAACTCACGCAGGACTGCAGACCCCTTCACCTCTTCGTTGACGTGTTCAAAGGTTTGACCTTGTGTGCACTCCAAGCAAGAACAGCTTGTAGTTTGATTACGTAATTAAAAAATGAATATTGTGCTTCTTTTTTCCCCCATGCATACACAGCTTGCCACGGTTTAGAGAGTTACATGACTGAGTAATTAAAACCATCGGTTAATGCGGATGGTTTGCGCATTTCTTTTAAGAAAATAAACATGTGAGAGCTGCGTTTACATGAATAAAACATGGACATGAAAATACAAAATGCTTGTCACGTCATAACATGGAATTTGACACCAAAGCCTTTTTAAGTAGTCAAAACATGTTTTTCTGGCTTATACTAATAAGTAACTCTGTGCGGAAAGTAGGGCAGCTATTGAATCATCTGCATCTGTGGGAGTGCAGATAAGAAATCACTCATTTTTGCTTCTTGCCCTGTGATTGTTTATATTGTTGAGCGGTCAAAAGTTTTGCAGTCGTGAATCACATCCCCAACAACAGCCGACACCTCTGGGTCACATTCCTCACTGCGATGCTGATGAGTAAATTATCGATTGCCTCCTCGGTCACATGGCGTCTTATATTGGGGGCACAATGTTGTGACTAATTGTTTTAAAAGTTTTTAAATGTACAAACACTCGTCTGCTTATAGAAACCGTCAAGTTGGTGTTTTAAATGCTTTGACAATAAATTGTTGTGAGATTAGAAGTAATACATGAAGTCACTCGACTGTTTGTCTTAAAGATGATTATTCAGTATCTGATGTCACTTGTTTTGCTGCATCCAAAGCAAAATTATATTTAGAGCTCTGAAGATACTGTATATATTAGTTTTGTTAGCCACAATTATTATTATTATTATGTTATCAAGGAGAATGTAGGGAATATAAAAAAGTAGAAGCTGGATTTTCTTTGGAAAATATGTTAATACTCATTCTTCCCAAAGGACCGAGAGGCTACGTGACAAGTAACAATGGCCAATTCTCAGATTTGAGGTGTTCTTAACACCAACCAAGTGGAGAAAAATACATTTTATTTTGTGTCCTGACAACTACAGTAACATGGCAACAAACAAATAAAAATTCTGTGAGTCATTGTGATAGCAGGAAAAATACAAAGTAAATACAAACAAACAATGTTGGAGACGTGATGGAAATGTTCTTTGAGATATTCTCCCTGTTTGACGTCTTGGAAGACTTGGGGAATCTTTTTACATTCCTTCCTGTCATATTTTTGGTCTTTTTAAAAAAAAATCCCAGCTGCAAATAAATCCAGCCATTTTCTCCAAATGAAGGAGGTGATACAGTTTATAATCCTGAACCTGCAAGTATGTGAGTTTAAATAAATAGCTTTTATTCCCACCAAACAGCTTTTTTAAATCAAGCTTGCATTCTTTGGAATACATTTTTCTATGCTTGTCACTGAGGTTCAGCAATTTGTCTTATAAAAGAACCTGACCCGTAGAGTTGAAGATGATTTCTCACCCTAACACAACACCTGCATCATGTATCTAAACTAGAAAACACTCAGAGAGCGCAGACCTACCAAGGCTCAACATTTTATTTTATTATTTGTGGAATTGCAATCGAAAATGTTGAAACTGTTTCTATCTTGGTGAGGAATCACTCAAAAGATTTCTGGATTCAGACGGTGAGTTAGATCACCTCCAAAATCTAATCAATGTTTCCTCTGGCAACGTGTAACTTCCTCCGTAGATTTCATTCCAATCCGTCCACATGTTTTGAGTTAATGTTGATAAACATACAAGCACTGGTGAAAACTGCAAGAAAAATCACAGACAATTACCAAGAGGGACGGTAGAAATTTTAGCTTTTTGATTTTCATCCAGCAAAACTACGCCCCTATAGTTCTCCATGTGTGCCAACATATTGACATAAATGTTCCACAAATATTCCTGCTCAGTGCGCAACCGTCGACCGCCACAACCACAGACGCTACAGTAAATGTGCACATTTATGAATATGAAAGGCCTGTTCCTGTTACACGGTCACGCGAGTTTGTCTGAATAGATTATTCATTAAATGTGTCGTAAACAAATACATTTTTTCTGCACATACAGCGGCGACGGACATGTCTGGCACATGAAGGCAGTATATTGTTTGCTAAAATTGCCAAGACAAACCAGACTGTTATTAAAGCTGTGATTATTGCAATTATCAAATCGGTCACTGGGAGACACAACTAACGATCAGGGAACTGCTGTAATTTAGATAATGATTCAGAAGATTAGCCAGAAGATTAGCTGTAAATGTACATTTACTAAAGCCCAGTTGATGAGCAGCATCGTGTCGAGGTTTGACAAAAGGAGGCACCAGTTCATGATGGGATGTGCTAGATGACAGTGTGTCATGTCGATCTGTCAGCCAGTGGGGGGAAAAAAGGAGATTAACTGGAGTGTCGTATCTCCTTTATTCGTTATTCTGTTTTCTAGTGAAAAGGTGTTCTGCACAGAGCGCTTCGTCAGCATTTCTTGTTCACAGGAGGTGAAGATATTGGAGGAGTCAGCAGCTTTTCTGTGGCCTCCAGAGCGGTCACATACATCTCCACTGGGGAACTTACTGGGTTCAACCGTCGGCGCCTCGGTGGGCCTGTTTGGCTGTTAACTAGAGATTTTACATGTCCGCAGGCAAGAGTCACACATAATGTGTGATGTGTAATAATGAGGAGTCAGCCTGGCAAGATAACAGTTTTTTTGTAATTTACCAAATAAGTAATTGTGATTATCTATCATTGTGATTTTGCAGGACATTTTAAGCGTGATAGAATGTTAATATACCGTAATCGTTTAAAGATGGACTCTTTCAAAGAACAGTGAACCAAAGTGAACTTTTTTGAGAACTGGAAGGGGAAAATCCTATGATGGGCTGTTAAAAATTTCCCTTTCAATTTTCACTCTACGCTAGATATGAAGGTCAGAGAAAATAACCGCGGCTGTGTGCATATATGAGGGGTCTCAGTCCTGCTCTGAATCCAAGACACGTCTGCTCCTGACACCAACGAAAGACGGCCAGAAAAGTCATAATGAGTCATAAAACTTTCAAGCCATCTATAGTGACACAGGGATAACGTGAACAGATTTGAAAATGGGCTGGAGGTCCTGATACTCAGGAGAACAGAGCTCCAAATTGTGTGGAAAGATGCTGTTAAGAGATTAAGAGATCCCATCGTTGCATAGTAAAAGTTTGAATAAGATGCTCATACGTTTGAAAGTAAAAGGTGCACTCGAAGCCTACTGTCATTTATAAAATTTGGGGTTATTGTTGTGCGTCTCCCAGGGAAACAGGCAGGTAATGAGAAGTTGTGAGAGTTTAGGGGAGAAGCTCATGATTTCCTTAGCTCTGTACACTCGGCCAGTCAATTGGAAATAGTGAATTATCTAAGTTATCTAAGTTCCATTATGTATTTTTTTTTTCACATTGTTGATTATGGAAACACATCTTGTCAGTGATCCGTCATTTTGATGCATAAGAAACCACAGAACATTCACTTTGAGCATGCGAGCATGAAAAAAACCTCATGAGGCCTTTACAAGGATCATTTATTCCATTACCACTCATGTGAGATGTTTGGTTGAAAAAAATAATAAACCGATCACTGATCAGTTATGGTATTGGCCTACGAATCTGCTAAAAGACACTATTAAACGTTGGGACATCTTCACCAGAGGTTATGATTTACAAGTTTGTTTATTTGTTTGTGTGTATGTTTGTACCAGGATCTGGACCAATAATAATAATAATAATAATGACAATAATTCATTCATAATTCATTTCTGACCAGCTAAATATTCAATAGGGATGTTACATGAAAGTCAGATCTGAATCTGAGGAGTCGCTGCCCTCCCAGCTCTGCCTCTGACGTCCTTAATCCTATTTTAACAAAATCAAACCTGAGGAAGGAGGGAGGCACAAACAAGCGGGCCAGTCTTCAACTTGGTGTGAAAGATGCAATGGCTTTAAGGAGAAATAAAACCTCAGACGTCTGTAAATAATTCAAGTTGGGTTGGGTTTGTCTTTTCTTTTCTTTTTTGTTTTTTTGGATCAATTGGAAACATGAATTCTTTCCACCCTTAAACAAATGGGAAAGTTCTAGGTATGCCGAGGGAGAGCAGCAGAGGGTGATAAAAGTCTGAAGACTGAGCGAAAGAGAAGGGAGGAAGAAAGTTCAGCCACTCAATGAGGGCAATTCGGCCATGAGGCATGGAGAGCACGTTGGCGGGATGCCCGGTGGAGGTTCAGTGATCCATCAAAGGAAAGCCAGTCTTTCTGCTCTGCCTGCCGGAGAGCCGTGGCCTCGCAGTAACTTCCCCCGTCCCCCTCTCATCTCTCTGCAGAACGTTTCCTGGGGTAAGCAGTACTCCTATGCCCTCTTCAAAGCCATGAGCCACATGCTGTGCATCGGGTACGGTGCCCGGGCACCCGTCAGCATGTCTGACCTGTGGATCACCATGCTGAGTATGATTGTAGGTGCCACGTGCTACGCCATGTTCGTGGGCCACGCTACAGCTCTTATCCAATCACTGGACTCTTCACGCAGGCAATACCAAGAGAAGGTAAGTGGCACGCACTGTAATAATGCTAACCTGAGGGTGCTATTTCAATTAGATATCACAAATCTTTAAGGTTCTGCTGTTTGAAGGTAAGTAATGCTAATTACCGCTGGGATGGTCTTAAAGTATTATTCTCAGGGTTTTGGTCTTTCTAATTGCATAAAATCCTGCTCATTGGGGCTAGACTTAAATAAATGAGGTCCTCTCCCGTTGGCCCTGTGGACTGATGGGTTGAGCTCTCATGGATCACAATATCCGGTGCGATGACCAGAAAAGACGATTTTCTCCTTGCAAGCAGATCAGACAAGGCCAATGGGGTGAGGAGGTCTGTGACATGATCAGCCACCTCACAGTCTGCGTGCTGCCAGTAAATACATTTCATTCAACTCTTTTTTTTTTTCCAGCCCTGATTACATCACTTTGTGTTGGGTTTTTTTTGTGGAGTTGTGATTTTCCGTAGTTTTAGCCAAGCCACCATCTGTGAGCCTGCTGAGGGGTGCGGGCAATTCCGAGAACACACAGCCATAGCCATGAATGATGCACTCTGAGCTTGCACGCAAGGACCAGAGTCCAAAAACCTTTTCTCCTGTGCTGGGGATTACAGACCACTCGGGTATTTCTTCATCCACCTGTGATTAGATTGTGGAACTGACCTTTAACTTGTGTTGTTAAAGCCACTGTGGAAACAACATTTCATGGTGAGTCATGACCTGTTCTTGTTGTCATAGTCAATATTTTTTTTTTTAATAAATCATAGCTTGAAACTATCTAAATAATCAATTGCTCGGTTATTTATTTGCACTTTGCTGTTTTTCTATCTGTAATCGTAATGTCAACTAAAAACAAGACACAAAATAGAAGATTTCTTAAGAGCACATTTCATGTAAAAGCAACACAATGTGCTTTACAGACCAAAACAAATAAAGCATGAACATACTACCCTGCCTAGAAATACACATATGCAAACAAACGCTTGTGTAATTAAAAATTATCTGACATTTCACTGACCAAATCGTCATTGAATATACTCATTTATAACACAGTGTCGCTGGTTTGATTACAAATGGTGACCTTTGTTGCCTTCCCGCTGTCTTCCAAATGTCCCCTCTGGCTTTTCAGTCTCAATCTGTCCTAATAAGATAAAGATTCCAAACCATTAATTCACTAAAAGATCTAAAAATTAAAATTAAATTCATTAATTCATTAAAATAATTCCCAAGGGATTTGTTGGACGAATACCTTGAAAATATGAAGAAGAAGGAACAAAAGCAGCAAACTGTGATTTCTGCCAAATAATTAATCAGCTATTCTTTCAGCTCAACTGCTAATTAAATGAGCCCTGCTGCAGAGTTGCGTTAAGGTGGGCCTGGACTGATGCACAACAATTATCCAGGTGCCACTCTTCTTCTCAAAACATTGGCAGAGTCACCCTGACTGCGTCTATAACAAGACAAGCTAAAATACCAGTTCATTAACTTACGCCCTGCTTATAAACGTGTTTATGAAGCTATCAACCCATTGTAAAATAATGGGTTGACCTTGGCAACTGCTTTCATGGTCAATGATATCTATGGAAACAAGCCTGTGTCTCTGTGTTTTTATGCAAGTCACTTAAGGCTAATGTCTGTCGCCTCACTTTTGTGCCTTTGCATATACAAATGCAGTGTGATCATGGTGAAAAAGCTCCCACGGAAAACTATCTTGGCATCATGCTCAAAGAGAAAAATAAAAAAAGACCTTAAACTGATTGGAAAATGAATGCTGATCAGAAAATGTCAAAGCACTCAAATATCAGGACGAGAGACTGCTGATGTCCCGGCCCAGAGGTAGCCCACTGAAAGACCTTAAGTGTGGCGAAAATAAACAAATAATACCAGACAGCTGATTTTTAAATGAGCTTGAATTCATTAAAATCTAAAAACATGATCTTATGATTGATCCAAACAGATACACAGATGTCAGACCGCATTCCACCAAAAATTCATGACAGCGGGTCGCCTGCGGCAAAGCAAGTCAGCCGCTCGTTGTTTGAATCACTGACAAGTGTCTTACTCAGTGTGTGATGTACATCTGCTTTGTAGCAAATCTGATTAATCTACATCCCACTTTAGCCTTTCAACATCCCTCCAGGCATTGAGCTGACAGCTTTGAGGCCTTGAATGCCATGTTCGTGGTAACAGAGTCCCAGTGAGTAGCCAGATTCAGCTCGGGCTGATTTGCTGCATGGCTGTGCATATCAGCGGAGCAGGCTGAGGGGCAGCAGGGATGGGTTCTGGGTGCTCAGCCTCCAGTCATTACATCTATCTGCGCCACAGCCCGGGGGCTGGAAGGAACATGGATGGAAAGATGGATGCGGATGTGAGTGTAAAGGTTAGCTCAGGACGTACAAGGCTGCAGAAGCAAAGGAAGGAAGATGCAGAATAATGCATGTAATTGTTCTTGTCAAGGGGTTTTCACTTTAAAAAATATCCTGAATTGACTGGTTTTAACATCTTTGTGGTGCTCTCTTATGATTTAAATGCGAGGAGAAGAGAAAGGTATAAAGAAAGTGAGGAAATAGAAGAAAATGATGGTGTAAC
Source organism: Mola mola (assembly GCA_001698575.1). Taxonomy (NCBI): domain Eukaryota; kingdom Metazoa; phylum Chordata; class Actinopteri; order Tetraodontiformes; family Molidae; genus Mola; species Mola mola. The sequence continues at coordinate 4,254,873 of KV751320.1, read as the reverse complement.
GTGTGCACTGTGTAAACATGCCTTCTGTGATACTGGCTCTGACTCTGCTGGTGAGTCACCGCCAGCCAGCAGACAGCTGTGTGTCATCAGGCCGCCGAAGAGCTGAGAAGCTGTGCCTTTCTTCATACACCATGAGCATTACAAAAGCCTAACCTAACTACTTTCCTTCCCTGAAAGACTTGAGTTTGGAAATATAATTGCAGTTTCAGAGGTAAAATGGTAGACTTCCATATAATGTATTATGTTGACTGCAACTGTTAGTGTCACAAAAGACAATGAAGCATCTAGTTATATTCAACTGTAGACTGGAAACAGGTAGCTTGACTCCATCCAAAGCCTGTTAGCGCCTCTGGAGAGACAGTATCTAATTAATGTGTTGTATCTCGATATTTTAATCTGTGCATATAGCAAAAACAACAAGTTTAACTGTGTATTTCTGAGCAAATGAATCTATTTCTGGAGCTTTATTCTCACACACTGTTTATAAAATTGCTACTTATCTTAGATTTTTTTAACAGCTAAAACTTGAATTGTTTCCTTCTTCATATGACACACATAGATAATTGTTGGATACTGGTAGTTTGCCCGACCTATCAACGCAAAGCATCAGTATTTAATGACCCAGGAGTAAAACTCCAAATCTTACTATTTACTCCTATAAATTCTCATCTCAGAGCACATTTGTAACAGAACATGTCCTACGTTGAGTTAAAACCGATTGTATCTAATTAGGGCTTACCATATCTTACAGTATGAGATGTTATTTATGTGCAGAGAGCAGAG
>KV751320.1:4197523-4253992 GCA_001698575.1 Mola mola | reverse complement strand
AACAATAGTGGGTTCATTTCGCATCACATGATTCATCCCAATGTGAGAGAAGGACTCTGAGCATCGCTAGAGAGAGGAGGAGCACAAACAGGACATGGAAGATGGAACATTCATCCAAACTCTTCCGTTAAGAGTTATAACTGGACTATTAAATTAGATGAGAGTTTTTTGTTGGATGGCCCAAAGCTGGAGTCCCAACGTGATCTCATGGGAGGGAGTGTGAGTTGCATGCAGCATTTCATGCATTTTAAATTGTTGTGGGTCATTTAACACTACTTAAATTTTGTGAGTTTTAGCAAAGACAGTAACAAGAACCATGGATGAGTTACTTCCTGTTCGTGGGTCTCATCACTGTCACGTTCCTTAAGGAGACTAACAACAGATCTGATTCCATTCATTCTTATCGAGGAACGTGAGCACTGATTCTTCCGTACCTTAGTCACCAAAGCAATAATTGAACCCATTTTTCCCAAGACCTATGTCTTATGAATGTTCTAAAACTAATATGGCATTTTTTCCCGAGTGAAATCAGAAGAAAATAAATTTTACTGGAGACCTGTCTGCTTCAAAAATCTCGTCTTTGACCTTGTTATCATGTTCATATGGTGTTTTTTGCTTTGTTTGTGGACCTACTACAACGAGTGACAATGACTGAGGAGTTATGGGTTATCCAAGCACGGACTCTCTCACTCTTTTCACTATTTCATGTGACAAAACCCTGATGTTAAATGAAGGAAAAGCAAATAATGCTTTTAGCTAACACACAAAATGCATTTAGTGTTATTCATTTGTACTTTTTGGAGACCAGATTGGGAGGCCACACATTAAACCTACACTACCAAAGACTTCATGCCATTTCCCTGCAACACTCATGCCTCATGAATGCCCAGCACACCAGTCAAAAATGTCTTGGTCCGCGTCAACGGTATGAATCAGCAACATCTTTAGTGGTTGCATCACTAAAGATGCAACCACTGGTGCATCTTTGGTGCGAGAAGCTGTGTTTGTTTTCAGGTGTGATGGCTTCAGAGGGGCCGGGAAGATTGCCTTCAGCCGTCATCTACAGAGGAAACTAAACCTAATCAAACTAGATGAGCTGAAGTATTTTCTCTCCCTTTCCCTCTCCTCTGGGTCAATACTTGCCTTCAGGATAATGTGAAGAGAACTTCAGCTCAGCTGCCACTGAGGATCAATTAATTACCAGAAACAGGACGGCTCTCCCGTCTTTCTGTTGTCTAAATGGAAAAGTCCTGAGTCACAGGCCATCGGAGACCTACTGTACGCTCCATGTAAATTGTCATGAGTAGAACTTTGTATTCAGCTTTATTTGTATTTATCTTTGTGAATTGGTGCTACATTAAAAGTGATTTAACCTGACCAAAAACAAGATATATTATCCAATAATGTTTTTAACAGCAGGTTTTACAGAGCAGCCAATTATTTTGTTACCTTGCCTTACTAATAAAAATGTGAACCAATATTTTTTTAATTAAATTGAAAATGTTTTGACACTTTTGTTAAAAAAAAAAAAAAAAAAAAGACAAATAGTCATTGCACCTAAATATACTTCTTTTAAAAAAAAATTTTGCTAATGATTGTGCCCGGAAATTACGTGCACATTTTCAAATCAGTATATTTGAAAATATAAATAGATTTTTTATTATAACAGCTACCGGGTACAATTTCTTTACTGCGACATTTTATATAGACAAATTGTAGAAGCAAGGGAGCTTTGGCAGATGACAAAACAAACTGTAGCAGCACTATTCATATGCTTGGAATCACAGCAAAATATTCAAGGGAAATCATGCAAATAATTCTCATGTGATCATGCGGCCTGTGCCATCTGGTTTGCAGTGTATGCAACCCCCGAGTCTCTCCGGGATATCAGGTATATCTTGCTAGTTCACATTAGATCATAGCTCAGTTGCCTACGAGGCCTGAGTTTCCTACATGGGTGAGATAATCACAACTGCTACCTTGGTCTGACATAGCCCCGGGCCTGTACTTGTCCCTACTTTCTTCACCACCTGCCTCCCTCTTTCGGTCGCTTCAAGGAAGCAGAAACAGGGCATGGCTCTGTGACTGCTTGAGCCATTGCCCTCAACAGTGGCACTTTGCTGATTATTCACAATGTGCTTTCTGCTTGTTTCTGTCGTTTATTAACATTGTCATTAGAAATGTTTGGTGTGTCACAGAAACGCGCCCATCTGAACTAATGTGCCTCTGCTTTGTTTGCCCTCCCAGTACAAGCAAGTGGAGCAATACATGTCCTTCCACAAGCTTCCAGCGGACATGCGGCAGAAAATCCACGACTACTACGAACATCGCTACCAAGGCAAAATCTTTGACGAGGACAACATCCTCAGTGAACTCAACGACCCACTCAAAGAGGTGAGACGACGCCTCTCTTAAGACCCCGCGCCGAATCCACTGGTTCTCCTAAGAAACAATTCTAAATCCTTTCGAGATTTCCGGTTTGAAGGCTTCTTTAGCTTTATTTTTGGAACAGAGTGGAAAAGAAAACACAAATACCTCAGATTTAACAGCACCTCTTGAAAGGTAACCTGTCACACAGAGGTTTTTGTTTTGGAACACGAATGAGTTAATGTTCTAAGGAGGAGGAGCGAATCTTCATTTGGCCCTTTTAAAGTGTGCAGGAGTTGAAACTGAAATGCCAACACCTGTCATCTCCTCTTACAATGTCGAGAAGAAACACAGCAAAACAGATTCTCCTCAACGTCCTGGGTGAAGCCAGACTGAGCACCTGTCAGAAACCTAAAATATTCCGTTTGGAAATATTGCTTGTGCTTCTGCGATAAACAACCTGAGCAGTTGAAAAATCGCTTTTTATTTACAGTATTTACAAGGGTTAAGTCTGGAATGTAGCACAGTAACACAGTACTGTGTGTTTTTTTTCACAGAAAGAGGTAATGTGAGAGAATAATGCTGTTGTAAAGTCAGTGACCAGCTTTCAAGTTCTTAGCTGACATCCTTGTGTCAGCAGATTACACGGATAATTATGCGTAGGTGGAGGGGAGAGAGGAGTCATAAAAAGGAAAGCAAGCTCAGGAATCGTGACCGTCTCTCATGTAGCCCCATTAAGTCACCTTGCAAAGTCGAACACTGAGGCGAGAGGGAGATGCTGCACCATCTCAGACACTGGCAGGCAGGTGCGGGGATTTAAAAGGATGTCTTACTACACCTAAAATCCTGCAGGCTTAGTTTGCTGTGCAGAAAAAGCAAGGTTAAATTCTGCATAGAGACAACAATGCCCGCAGGACTGACAGGAGAAAGCAAAGTGAGGCGACACAGGATACACAGACTTGCTTATGTGGCCATTTTACTGAACAACTGCTCGTAAAAGATGTCAGTTATGAATTGCTTCAAGGGTGTAGAAGGAAGAAGCAGGTTTGATTCTGGATCCTGTGGTTTTATGTGGAGAAAATTTTCAAAATAAAACAGGAAATGTATTACAATGACAACACAAGCAACAAGAAAAGTCTCCAGAATCTGTGAAACCATAACATAGAAATATAATAACCCAAAATCATGACAGTTTTACTCCCTTTTTGCCATGTTTGCTGGCTTGAGTCCACTATTTTACATTTTGTTAAATGATAAGAACAAAGTTTGTACATTCCATTATACAAGTTCCAGCAGTACAACGAGTGCAACAACGTGTGACAGTGAGGAAAACATTTGAGTTTGAAATTATTTAAAAGTGCTTCCGTGCTGCTTGGTGCCATGGTGCTATAAAATGAATGTGAAAGAAAACAACTGTGCTGTTTGTCTCCCCTCACCAAATACCTGGTGCATCCGCTCGCATATCTTAATTTCAAAGCTAGATGACTGCAAGAGCCAACTTCTACATGTCTTTGCATTTGCTAGCTCCTATTTGAATCAGATTAGACTAAAATCAACTATACACTGTACGAAGAGCAACAGATCATAGCTTACTTAATTACATCAAATGAAGGCATCTACTGTGTTGTGCGAGGTTACAGGTCTTTGTAGTAAGCTGTTTTTTTGGGATCTATTTTTAAACATCGCTGCTGTGCCTCTTACTTAGCAATTTCGCAGTCAGAAATCAATTAATGCAGCTTCCAGCCACACTGATCCCAGGTAGTCCGGCTGAGACTGAGGTAGCTGCGTTGGGCTGATTGCTGCTGAGTGTTGGCACGTCGTGTTCCAGCACAATTTTAGGGCTGCTGTTGGCTCAAACAGTCATAACTACCTGAGACACGTGACAACTAAAGTGGAAAAAACAGCTTTGGGTTTGGTGCGGGGATGAGAAGGTCAAAAATAATAATGCCTATACAATACAGAGCTGATTTGATACACTGAGGGTTTTCTAGTTTTAGTTCATTATTGTATCTAAAATTCTTCCCAAGGAGCCCCCACTGGTTTGAATCCCCCCAGTGCACATGAAAATCAGCCTGCAGTGGATTTAAACTTGCTTGAAGTGGGCAATCTATCGCATTGAACTGTTTCTTTATGCAGCAGTGGGCAGAAAATACCTTAAAAGCTCTCCTTGGTGTCGCTTTCAAAGACACTCCGACATCCAGTAATAGATTGTAGTTGCCAAATGACATTTAATTAATAAGCGTTGGCATTCCAACATATGGTCAACAAGACCCACAAACAAACAGGAATTCCCAGAAAAGGAACATTGCTTCTAATTACAAGCCGGCATATGGCTCCGATCCGATGTGAGGGAGGGTCTGTCAATGCACCAACGGGAATAATTCTCCAAAGATCTGCTGAAAACCACAAAATGAGAAAATGGCCCCAAAAAATAAATAATGAATAAAATGAAAAAAAAAATGCTCATTGTGATGGATTGCCTTTCCTAAAGTGGGCAAGAATTCAACAACCATCAGACAATTTTCCTGTCCTCTCCCCACCAACACCCCCATCCGTCCTTCAGTGCTGCTGCCGCTTATCCTCCTCAATAGAACAAATCTTTAAATAGGCATAGCCAAACATGGTTTCCCCGAGAGGCCTCGTGGTCGAGTATGAAATTTGCTTACTCTCTAATTCATTAGTTCTGTGGAGCATGATTGTTCCATTAGCTGACACCGGTATCTGACGCAGAGTTAACATCTCCTTGCGTCGCCCCCGTCGAGCGAGCATCCGCGAGATCGGTTATCTCCCTGTTCATGTCCTGTTGTCACTGGAGGAGACTTATCCTTCTCGGGGAGTCAACAACACACCATCGCAGATGCCAAGTGCCCCGGCTCTCCATCTGCACAGCAACAGAGATGTATGGGTAAACAGACAACACGCTCCTAATCTCCTGCTGGGTCTGAGGGGACAGGATGAGACCAGAAAGATGGCCGGCAGCCGCAAGCAGAGGGAAAACTCATCAGGACATGTCTCGCGTGCCAAAAAGTTTCCTCTCAGGAGTGATGGGAAGTGCTTTAGAAGTATAAGGGATAAAGCGGCAACACGCATCCAATTCATTTATTCCCGCGGATAAAAGCAGCACAGATGAAGGATTTGTGGTGGTGTTTTGTGTTGTCAGACTACTTAACTGACACTCATTTTGTGAGCTGAAGGCAGAATTGACTGAATTATTTAATGTGCAATCTGTTTTCCCACCAGGAAATCGTCAACTTCAACTGCCGTAAGCTCGTGGCCACCATGCCTTTGTTTGCGAACGCTGACCCCAACTTCGTGACGGGAATGCTGAGCAAGCTCAAGTTCGAGGTCTTTCAGCCCAACGACTACATCATCCGAGAGGGCACGGTCGGGAAGAAGATGTACTTCATTCAGCACGGCGTCGCCAGCGTCATCACCAAGTTCAACAAGGAGATGAAGCTGACGGATGGATCGTACTTTGGAGGTGAGAACGGAACCAGAAGTTTTTGTTTCATCAAATTATTTTTTTCACTAGTTTACATGATATGACGGCAGGATTGATATGTGTTCAACGCAAAACTCCCTGTCCCATGTGCATTCTTGCCTATGGATGTGTACGGAGAGTTGAGTGTAGCCTGCGGTCTCGTGTTTGATGCAGTTTGAAGTTACGTTATTGTCGATCTGGATTCTCATTAACCAGTGTTGGAAAACAGTCAGTTCCCGCTGTTACATAACCTCTCATCTGGCTTGTGGAGTAGGCCAAGACTTGGATCAGGCATCCCTGAGGACACGCAGAGGTCCCCTCCCCCATCCTCCTCTCTCTCTCACTCTCTCTCTCTCTCTCTCTCTCTCTCTCTCTCACACACACACACACACACACACACACACACACACACACACACACACACACACACACACACACACACACCATGAGCTCCTCTCCCCCTCCATATGTCCATACTCTGCATATACTTGGCACTTATGAGAACAGCTAGTTTGAGATTAGGAGCTATTCCCCTGTTCTGTTATCTTCTCAGCACTTTCATTCTCTGTGTTCTTACTCCCTCCTTCCCTCACTCCCTCTCTCTCTGTGCACGTGTTCCAGTCTGTCTCCAAAACATTACAGGAATCATCGATTTTTCACAAGTCAAACGTAATTTCGTTGCATGTTGTTTACCACAACACAACATAGTCTGCCTGACGGATTTTGTCAATGCAAAAGCAAAGCAAAGTTTCCTATTTTAGAGGCTCTTGCATATTTTATCTCCAGAGTTACTCTCCACTATGGAGGGAGGCTGAGGAGGCTAAGAATACCTTGGCAGTAGGGCTGCAGTGCATGTCTCACAGGCGCGCAGACGAAGGCAGCAAATCAAAATTTCAGAAAAGTAGAAGAAAATCTGTTGTCTTTCATGTTGTCTTTCATGTTAAAACTACAGGATCGCTTTAAGCTCTGCGTAAAATGGACGTGTCGTAAAGCAAGACATGCGGCGGTCGCAACGAAGCATTCAAAACAATAGATTTTCTGCTAAGGAATCACTAGCTATTTTTACATGGACACAAATATTCAGAATAAAGGGCTGATCAGAATAAAAATACTTCATGTAAACACTTGAATTGGAAGATTCTGATCCGATTCAGCCCATTCGGAAAGAAATTATATTCCGATCCTTATTCCGAAACCTCACTGTGCATATGTGCGGCTCATGTCCTCCTGTAACGCAGGAGCATTATGCATTGCTGAGCCAGTTGTAATAGTACGGGCGGGCGCACAACTTCTTCTTCTGTGGTTAATTAAGGGAAATTATTTGATTTATCGTCCATGTAAACAGCAGATTTGGAATTTCCAATCCCTCAAATTTTTAATCTGATTAAGACATTTTGCTCATATAAACATAACTATTCTGGCAAGTTGATTGACATAATGTTAGCTCGAAATAGACTGAAAATCTCACATTTGTGCTACAGCTTTCTATAACATGCAAAATAAATGTTTCAAATCCATATTATTGTAATAACAGTATATCAAAGTGGTTCTTGTATTGACAAATGAGCACCTGAATCTGAGCCCCTCCACATATGTCAGTCTTATAGCACTCATAGGCCGCATCCCATTTCCCTTAAATCACACCTTTCCCTCATTTCCATATTACTCCCAAGTCAAGAGATGCAAGGGAACCGAGCGAGGAAAGCATTTTTAAGTTTGTCTGTTTCTGATCAGCTGATCCGAGCCTGATCATCTGTCAGTCAGCTTTAAGAGCTGCAGAGACTTTTGATGGGGTCCGTCTCTAATTCGCTGTCGTCTCAGGCCACGCTGGCGTCACATGCTCTTCACATTTTATCCAGACACATGAGGGCTGCACAGTTATCAGTGCAGGGTGGCACTGTTTCCCTTACGTTACCTGTTTGAAAAAACACCTGCAACAAGCTGCAGACTAGTGCTGTCAATCTTAGTTTGTAGTCCAATTTGGGTGTCATTCCTTGTTTTTTGTAATATGCGAATTAGACTGTTAACACTCGACAGCACCACTGCTCTCCTGAAAACTGACCTCTGGAGACATCATTTAAAACTCTAGGAAATGTCTTGTTCAGGCAGCAACGCAGTGACTTTTGGATTATATTTTCCAAGCGTTGTTGCTCTGTAGCACAAAACGTAGTTTATTTTTGTCTGGTGTGGTCTAATTCTGTGCAGAGATTCCCAAACAACCGCTGTCCACACTGATTCATACGACGAATGTTTCCATGAGTGCGATGAGTTTGAAAAGATCAAGCCTGCACAGATGAGAAAGGAAAGACAAACAGAGAACGCAGAAGACATGTATTCGCTGATCTCGTTTAATCTTTTAATTAAAAGGTATGTGTTGTAAATGTCCAAATGAAAGGGTGCGCTGCTCATCTTGCCGTGTTGTGGCCGTGGCCACCTGCTGTTCCCTCCTGCCCAGCTTGTAAGCTTTTACCAGTTTGTGTGGCATTAGTAGATGAACGAAGAGATGGGAGCAGCTGGCTGCACCCGGCACCTCACTCAGATGATTCACACTCGCCTTACAACCAGGCCAAACCGTGGCCAGAATGAGAAATCAGAGAGGGAGACAGAAGCACAGTGAGCCCTGCCACAGGAAACCATTAGCATAGTAATGAGCGGGACATCTACGAGGACAGTAGGTCACAAAACACCTCCAGCTGTGGTCAATGCCATGTCTGCATGCTAAAAAGGTATCATGGTAATCACTCCTGGGCCTACCTGAATGAGATTACATTTTGGTAGCACAAAGCTCTGCAGTGGAGTCACTCTGAGGCTAAGGGACTAATAGAGTACAATGCTAGGACAATGACGGACAGAGGATGAAATCTCTATTGGACATGAATGTCTTCGTCATGTGGGACCCTCTCGCTATAGTCCCAGCCATGGGAGGAGATGGGAAGGCGAGCTGGTTGCCATGAGAGTATGTGACTCATGAGTGATGGGAAATTATCACCTGGCTGTCAGCAGTGATGCTCTGTGATTGGACAACAGAAGGGCTTCCCACATCCAGTGAAGAGTTAATAGGGCTTCTCACACACACACACACATACATCTCGGAATAAACATAAATACACAAAAGGTGATAGTGCTAATGTTTCCGCTAGAAAAAAAGTTGCCAACGAAAGAGGAGGGAAAACTAACCAGAAAACAGCTAAATACTTTACCAACATTTCGTCCTATATGAGTTGACATCGTCATTAACAGGAAGAGGTAGATGGTGGATTGACATGGTGGCAAGACACAAGACAGTTTCCAAGCAAGAGACCACTGCAAACCTACTATTTACTTCCTGTTTTAACTATTGACATATACATAGGTGGACAAATGTCACCACTTCCTCCTACTAATATCCAGGATAAGATCACCTCCTTCTTACACTAGTGATTTCTTCGGAGTCAAGGTTTCTTTCCCATACGACCGCCCGCCCCATTATGAGCAGAGCTCAGCTGTCAATCAGGACATTTCCCCCTTTATAGATTAAATAGCCAAAAAAAAACCCAAATCGATTAGAAAAAGGACAAAAGGACAAAACTGTTTGATATGTGATACTATTGCACCCTACTCATTTTATTTTGGGATATTTTTTGTAAAGAGTATTCTAAAGTAAAGTTTTAAAAACATTTTTCCTTTAATTAAATTCAGAACGTGGGGGGGCAAAGGTGCACAATAAAAACTCTACACCCATGCTAATTAGAAAAATAAATAAATAAATATGATCGCTCAGGTTAAATCTTTAAATTCAAAATAACAACACATCTGGGTGCCTGGATTTTTTTCAAAAGAACTATTGACCGCAGTTGGCTTGTTAACAACTGGATTATTCACTTTAATCACAATTATTGCGTTGGCCCTACTTTGTCCAAAGGATAAACAAATTCTGCTTGCAAGCAGGTTCAAAGCTCACAAATGATCATTTTATATTTTGTTTACTGAATCTGCAGATACATTAACCTAAAGTGAACATATTGTGCTGGTTGCCTGGCTACCTCACAGTGATGACATAGCCTTTATGCTAAGCTAACCAACCTTCAGTCTCATATTTTGCATAAAACATGAGATTGGTTTCCATTTTCTTATATAACTTTATTTTCAGAATGCAAATGCTGTAACGTGGATATGCATGTGTGCTTTAGGTGTACTAGGACACACAAAGCATTTGATATCTTGCACATTTTACGTTGAGTGTCTCTTCCTCTGCCTTTCTAAGCCAAAACATGGACAGTGCCACTTTGCAACCCACATTGTGGTCAAAGATGAGATTGCATATGTTGTGGACCAAGTCCAGCAGACACTGTGCTATTTACCAAAATTAACAAAAAAGCTTGTGTGGCACGTTTTACTTACCTCATCATTTCTTTTGATACATTTATTCAGCGGATGCCAAATTGTCAGAAATAAAGGTACGGATGAGGCACATTTATGTTCTTTAAGGTACATCTGCATGTGATGTACCCTGTATCCTGTATAGTTGTGGATCTAACGTGTACCTTGTTTAGGTTGATAAGGTACAAATAAGTTGTAGAGGGTACAATCATTGTACCTTTGAAGGTATTGCCCCATTGACAAGCCCCTTGGACCCCTAATGGTACAAATTTAGTAAATTCATTCAGCAGATAATACACACACGTGACATACCTTGGCACTATGTTCTAACGGATAACTTGGTTGTACTGCTTGCATCTGTTTCAGGCAACTGTTTCCAAGATGAACTGAAATGGCAAAACAGCAATTAGTCACTTCTGGTGCTTGAAGCAGAGAAGCTTAATTTTAACCGATTTGCAAGCTGCGTATTGCATTAGTCCAAATTGCATTAGGTAGTTGCATTGGTTCCAGTAATTTGAGGGGCAGCAGTTGTTTCCAGCACCAGACCCTCAGCCACAGGTTGCTCTGTGTCAAGTAGCATTTACTTCTGGACGTAGGCACACAGCGCAATCACGCAAGCCTGTGGAACAGCCACTCAGTATGTGTCTGCCTCTGTTGGTGAGATTACAAGACTGTTATATATAATTTTTCCCTCGCCGCCTCCTCTTCTTCGTGCATCTTCTCGTATCTGTTAAAAGAGCACATTATAACACCTTATTCACACCCACGACTTGAGAGTGTTGCTCTCACACCTTGCACGCTGTGTGCTCTATTTTCATCAGGCACAGCCAAAACAGATCACACCATGGCACGGTAAAATTTGACGATTTAATGAAGGTGGATTTGTGCTGTAGGTTGGACAGAACAGAACAGAAACCAGCAGGAGTTTCAACTCTAAGAGGACGGGTGAGAGATACAGTGCAGAAAAAAAGGGGACGAATGGAGGAAAGCCTTATGGCGCTGATACTTGAAAACACTGTGGATTTCAGGCTTAAATGATGCCTCACTGTTAGCTAAATCAAATGGTAATATTCCATCTGAGACTGAGTTCCATAAACACACGCTGATTATGTTGGGTTTTTTTGGGACATTGACGTCTCTTTTGGTCTTTAAAATTCCGACTTTAGGCTGACTCAGAAGCATGACATTTTGCTCTCAGCATGAGATCTGTTTGCAGTCATCTAATCGCTGTTCAAAAGAGTTTTCCACTAATGATTATAAGCTTTAATAAGCACACTCTTCTGAGAAAATCTTCTGATATATTTTGGTTCCTTGCAATTAAGTGAGCTGAACTAGTTTTTGCAGAGGGAGGGGGTCAAAGTGGGGTCCACAAATTTGGGTAGATCCTTCTTTACGCCCCTCTCTGCTTGCTTTCATATCACAAATTCCACAGATTTTGGTGTTTGAGAGCCAGAGTTTCACCCTAAATCTAGTTGCACTGTAGATTGCCAAATGTAGCAGACTTCTAGACAGAGCACTGCACACAGACTCCTGTACGCGATATTGATTATTGATTATGGCAATCAATGTTAGGAAATACTAGTACAACCTTGACATTATAAGAATAAACTTTATTTATATAGCACCTCTAAGAACAGAGTCCACAATGTGCTTTGACAGCCAAGACAGGAGAATACAGAGACAAGGACATATTCAGGCAAAAGATAGAGAGACAAGACAATAAATTAGCAAGAAGAATGAATAACTTGTTTAAGAGATACCTATTAGTATCTTAATGTATGTACTTCTTTTTACTTCTACTCTGCCACATAGTGAAATACTGGTCTTTTTCTGCAAAGATTTTATGTAAAATATGTAAATAAGATGCATATAGTCCAAAATTGAGTTCAAAATTAAATCAATTTACTTTAGATGTTTAACAGCAGCTCTGCCTTAAAGATATATAGATATCCCGTCTTTTCACTTTTTAAATTCAAGCTAATTTTGTAGTTCACATCTGTACATCTGTGCTCTTATTTCTAAGCAGGATTTTTAATAAAGGAGTTTTACTTGTAATGTTATCTTTACATTGTTGTCCAGCTATGGTCCACTTAAGTAACTACTTTGTGTTAAAATTGGGGTTCGTGATCATCTAAATAACTCCTCTATGTTTGTATTCCATTCAGCTATCCTCAGACTAACTGGAAAGACGATCTATGCTCCACTATTATGCAGGTGCAGGGTCGGGCGTTTGATTTATTGTCCTACTGGTCCAAGCAAAACACAAAGCAGCGCGTTCCCTTCACATCTCTATATGTAAGGAACCACAGTGACTGAGCAGAACATAGGGAATCACACTCGTGTGTTATATCTGAGTACTGACGCATTGATGCAGTTAGTCGGCTACTGTATCTTATAATGGGCGCATTAGCTCTGTGCTGCCTGATGAATTATCCTAGAATAATGTGAGTGACAGTGCAACTGATGGGCGTCTCATTTTATTTATGTTCACATTAGCCTCTGTTTCTTTACCTTTCATGCTCAGGGTTCATCTATATGGTAATCTGTAATGTAATTACTGGGATGTTTTCCTAAATGTCCCTCTGCAGTGTCTCTCCGCTTCTAGTGCATTTTCTGCACGAGCCAAAATGTATGTCTTCCTTCATCCATGCAGAGATCTGTCTGCTCACCAAGGGGAGGCGGACTGCGAGCGTGCGCGCTGACACCTACTGCCGACTCTTCTCCCTCTCCGTGGACCATTTCAATGAGGTGCTCGAGGAGTACCCCATGATGCGCCGCGCTTTCGAGACAGTCGCCATCGACAGGCTGGACCGCATAGGTAAGACCCGCCTACATGTAGCTCTCCTCCTGTCTGATTGGTCGACCCTCTTGCCTGTCATCGTGCCTTGTTGTCTTGTCTTTATCAGTATTTGTTTGCCTTTTTCTTGTCCCTTCATAAAAGCATCGTGTCCGCCATCTTGTGCTGCATGACCTGTATGCTATCTCTCTTTGTCCTTGTCTCAAATAACGTGAAAGAAAATTGGTCGTAACTAGCCTTAATCCTGCTAAGAACCAAAGTAGAGTTTTGTGGTTGGATTAACTGTAAGGCAGTGCATGTCGCTGTCCGGGAGGGAGTCAGGTCGCCCCCTCGTTGGTTTGGTGTCGACCCCCCCACTGGATGCCAGCGAGTGGATGGAAGCTAACCTCACATGCATGTGTGTCTGGCCCTCTGTCCACTCATCTGCACTCCTGGGTATGAGCAGCACCCCACCCCGTATCAGAGTTCTCGAAATCACCCAGACCCTGTAAAATGACGAAACAAAGAGCAGGGCCAGGTGTCACCAGGGAGCTGTTTCAGCAGCTAACGTCCAGGCCGGACCATCCCACGAACAATACCTCCTTTTTTTGCCCAAGAGTGTCATTCAACATTCATAGAAGATTTGTTAAAAAAGGGGCACATGTATGTAATGCAAACAGGGCAACAATTGGTTACATTGACCCGCATGTGTCGAAGTCATTCTAGCAAATTGACAAAAGGACATTCGTAGAAGATAACATGTGGATGTTTTATGTTTTACATATTCAGGGATTTATATCTGTTTTGAATAATAAATATTCTCCTTTTATTATATTTATGAATGATTTCAATCCATATCATTCAATAACAAACTTTGTTGAACATTTTTCACTTTTTTACTTGCCACAGACATCCTGATTTAATGATTAAAAAACAAAATTTATTCTTATTTTCTTATAACCGGTTTTTGTTTTCTTTAAGCTACTGTAGACTGTCAGTGAGGTGGTACAGAATACTGTATTATAGTAGCAAAATACTGTATCTTACTGCCATAATGTATGTGTATTGACAGATATGAGAACTTGCTAACAAATGTCTTTCCTTATGTAAGACTCTTCTGGAGATCATAATGACAATAACAGCTAGTGCATGCACAGTAATGCCAGCGGCATATGAAAAATATGCTGTGCTTTAAAAGCATGGCGGAAAAGTTATAACACAGTGCATGTTATTTAAGAGTGAACAACGATGGGAGTTTTAGGGCCACATTGAGGAATTTATTTATTTATTGATTCTTTTAGATTTTTGAGTATAAAGTCATAAGTTATTATAAGAAATAAGTTGTAATACTACGAGAAAAAGGTCTTACTCTAATGAGGAAAAAGTCGTAATCTTAGGAAACAAAAGGTCGTAATGTTAATTTTACTGACAATACTGAGGTGCTGATGCGCAATATTAAAGTTATGTTTTGTTATAATTCCTTGAATGAACATAACCAACCAGATAATGCTACTATATGTGTTAATATCGGTTTTCACCTGCGTAAAGACAATATCTCAATCAGCAGATAGTAAAATCTAAGTTATTGAGCGTAGCCTGTAAATTTCTTTTTATTCAAATGTTTTTTCATCTTTTTAAATCGCAGTTATTTAGACAACATAAATTTGGGGAATTTAATTTAAAAAAATAATATCAAAATCTAAATACAAAACTTCAGCTTGCATATTATGAGTGTGTCATTGTCTCACAGCAATGCAGACTGCAGTCTGTATTTTTTTGTTTTTATCTATTATTTTTGTTTTTCTTTGTCATGGCTTTGTATTTGTGTATTACCTTTTGCCAAAACAGACATATTGAATGGATCCCTGAGGGACTGCAGTGCCAGGCCAATCAGGAATATGCAACAAACTTTAGAGTGATAGTGGGACCACTAAGAGTCAGAATCCAGCAACAGATGTGTGTCACTATTAAGACAACCTTTTCTCCTTAGAATTACGTTCAGAAACAACTATTGTTTTGGGCAGGAAGCATAGTGTTACCTGAAACAAAACATCAACAAAACCACATAAATTTACAGGTAGACCAAATCAAAATAAACTTGTTTGTGGTTTGAATTAAATTTGCAATCCCCAAAAATGAAAGTTGCATTACAGTAGTTAAATATGAGCCAAATATGTACTTATTGTTTTAGTAACTATAGTTGCTTCATGAATGCCTGCTTCACTGGTCATACTAAATCACTGGTGAATGTTATGAATAAACACTGGGCATCAGTCTCCTGACGGCCGTGTTCATGTTAGTTAGTTGATACGTTTACATCACTGTTCACACGTATGGTTCAAATAAGTCAGACAATAATACTTGGTGTAGATGTGGGAAAGAAAGCTCTGAGTGAATTTTACAAATGAATACACTGATTTGTAGCGTAATACGGACCTGGCTGTGAAATGAGCATAATTCACAGGAGACAAGGTTGTATAATTATTAAGTACAAACAAATACTTTATTTGCCCTGTAGTCAAGTGTATGGATTTGTGCCCTTTGGCCTCAACAACCTAAATCTACATTTGCCCTTTTTATGAGAGCCACTAACTTTCCATTCTAGTTAAATGTAAGCGGACGCGAGCTGCCCGCTCTGACAGACACTCCTCATCCATCCTTTCAGACTAACCATGAAGGGGGATTTGTCTCATACGAGGGAAGACACTTTGCCATGATCCGTGCTGGTTGTATATATATATATATGAACCAGTAAAAAAAAAAAAAAAAAAAAAAAAAAAAAAAAAAAAAAAGTAACCATGCTTTGAAACCAATGACGTGTTGCACATTTGACATTATCTTTTATCTATCTAAAAATTATTTGACCAGGAGTCCGTCTTGAGACGAGCACATCTCGTTTTCAAGAGTGCCCTGGCCGACGAATAGGCTCCAGGTAAACACACTATTCCAATTCCAGTATTCAGCGACAAGTTGAGCTTTAGAGGCTTGCTTAATGGATCCGGTCTTAAATTCATCCTCCAAGAGTTTGACCTGTTTTTAAAGGTTCCATTAAGTTTTGAACTCCTGCACCAGTCCTGCAGATGTTGTGATGGACACGTTTAAAATGTCAAATTAGAGAAACAAAAGATTCTCATTCAGTGTGTTACATGCCATTTTGTTTATTTTGTGACAGTCTTTCACAGAGTAATCGACTGGATTATGAAAACGTGCTCAGCTCTGTTGACATTTTTGTTTAATCTTTGAATTCTTTATTCAAAGTGTATTCACAGATGAAATCATGTCTGCATATTAGTAAAAACCTTTACTAATGCAACACCACATACACTCTCTGTTACATGCAATAGTTCCATTTCATTATTTGTTCATGTTTCCACCAATAGAAGAAATTAAGTTGTTTCTGATTGTCTGACTTATATAATATCAATCATATCTATTGTGTAAACAATAGCCTTTTTTGTTTGAATTTTGATATTGTGGCTTAACAGTTACAGTGAAATACTCTAAGATTTTGAGATGTGTTCACTAATTGCTGTTGGCACTACTTTATTATAATTAAAACATGTCTCTCTCTTTTTACATTGTGTGTGGAAAAACAAATTACCACAGCACAGCATTAATTTTGAATGGTTATTTGCCACATCCAACATTTTGTTGATTTCTTCTAAAGGGATAGGCCAAATATTTCTGTGGACATTACAGGTGATGTAAACTGTGTATTAACTGGAGAAGCAGTAAATCTGGGTCCTGTCTACAGGGTTACTCATGCCTATGTATTTCATATACAGGACTAACATTTACTGTGACGTAGGATAAGATTAATCCAGTTCTCCAGAGGCTCGTATTCAGCTTTTTTTTTAACAATGTGTACTGTATATTAATTCTGCTAATGCAAAACAACAGCTCTTCAGTGACAACAATTGAATGTAAGTGCATATCTGTTTGGATCGATGTCTAAAAGTCTTTTATATTCTTTGATAAGTGTCTTCTTCATGCTGCAGAGAAGATTAAATGTCACAAGGAGGGATTAGTTGAAAAGACAAAGAAGAAGAGGACAAAATAGCGTAGCAGATAAGACAGCACACTGAAATGTATCATGATTTTCCTTTAAACTGACACTGACTGATGCCTGTTGTCCTGGTCTACTTATAAAACCACCGTGTCTGACCAACGCCACACTTTCACACCCTCGCAGCTTCTCTTTGATAAAATATGTCTTGTCCTTCCAATCTACAGAATTTAACCTCAGCACCTTTAAAAATGCAATGAAGGAAGCTTTGTAAGTGAACAGTCGTCTCATATGTGGTGCTAGATTTAGCCCTTAGCTACCCAACCCAGTAGTGATTGTTGCGGCATAAAGGAACCACACACAATGTTCTGAGAATCTTCCAAACGCGACACTTTTAGCCGTTAGAGCAGTAAAAGGTTTCGTCTTAGTGTTAAATGCATGACTTGATGGCAGCCTTGAGAGTTGCGGAAGCCGTCGAGTGAGTGCCGTTCAACTGTGAACTCGGTGCAGAAATCTGTCCTCAAGGACGGGGCTTAACAATTGATTGACTACGGCTGAAGCCTTCAGCACACTCAAAGTCAACTCTGTCTTCTTTAAAATGCCCCGTCAGCCTTACGATACACAAGGCCGCCAGTAATCACAGGAAACAATAAATAAATCTCAACACAGTCATTTAGATGTTATCGGTGTTAAATAGATCTTTACCACTATTAGTGTGAAATGTGGCCATTCTTTTTATAAAGTGTTTCATGCTTTTAGGACCACTCACAATTGTGCCACAATTTTGCTCCCAAACTCCCAAAGCCACAAAAGTAGAAAGTCTTTAAAGGAGCCATCTGTCAAGCTTTTACTATCACAGTCCATGACATGTGACAGGCTGAGAAACATTGCCAGGCCTGTGGGCCTGGAATGTCCTTTGCAGTGCATAAATGTGACTATAAAAATCAACTTTTTACTATAATAAGGAAACAAGTATCATTATTTAAGGTAACGTGACATTCTGCAGTACGATGAATAGATTTTTATAAAGATATTTGTGGGTGAAAAAAATATTCACCACAGTCTTGTGGTGAATCTCGAAGTCTGTTTTATGTTAAATTCAACAAACATTTATTATTCTTGCAAGAAGGAGCACACAGCGATCATTACTCTGTGACCTCTCATCTGTAATGCTCAAAGCACAAAGATTTCGCCTACCTCATTATATTCATGCATAGACATGTCATAAAACACTCTGATCCCAGTTCCTCATTAGCTGTCTGGTACTGGAATGCCTCGTACTCCAACAAAGCAGTGGGAGTATACATGCTGTCATCAGATGTTCTCTTAGTTCTAAAAACATTTGGATATTATAAAAGTCATCATGGTCTCACACAACGTAATTCCTTTATCTTACGCAACAAGCTAGTGAGAGTACATGCTTATTTCTCTATCAATATGTATACAGTCAGTACCCAAAAAGTCTGTAGAATCTTTGCTTGGGTTTTATTGTCACCTTGTTCATAAAATTCTATTTAAAAAAAAAGTAGCTCAAAGTATCCTTGTGATGTGTTTTAGCAATGACATTGTGATTTAAATAGAAGGTGGCTTTAAATGTATTCTTAGAGCTTTGAATATTTATCTTTTCAGTACTCTGTGTTTCATTGTCCTCATCAGCACCTTTACAGTTTCTGCTATCACGTCACACTCAGTAATCTTGTCCCCTTATGTGTCCTCCACTCAAATCGTGTATGTCCCATAGTCATTACCCTTCAACGTCCTTCACACAGTATATTCAGTATGACAGACTTTAGAGGACCTGGAAAGATGCAGCTCGTAAACGTGATAAAGGTTTATAAATTTAGGTGAATCGAGAGGATAAAGCACCTCTATTGGTGCTGGACTCTTCCAAGTCACATGTACAAGCTGCATCTTTACCATTGCTGTCTGTAATCTGCCCTTTTCCTGTAAGCTCGAACTGTCCAAAGTCTGCCATGGCTTTATGCGCTCACCTCTCTGGACTGTACCCCATTAGGGAAGAAGAACTCCTTGCTGCTGCAGAAGTTCCAGAAGGACCTGAATGCCGGCGTCTTCAACACGCAGGAGAACGAGATATTGAAGCAGATTATCCGCCAGGACAGGGAGATGGTGATGATGGTGGACCGCAAGCAGTCAGTCACCGGGATGAACTCAACGCCAATGTCAGGAAACTCCATCATTAACTCACCAGCACAACCGCCCTTCAACATTGCCTTCGGCGCCAGTCAGCTCCAACAGTCGTCCGCACCCATGACCTACAGTGCTTCAGCTATTGCCAATGCCTCTGCTGCCCGCATGCTGCCAGCTGCTGCCGCCGCCGCCGCGCAGGGGATGTATCCCGTTCCCAGTCTTTCTCACGGGAACCTGAATTCTTCCTTAACCAACGCACAGACCACACTCCAGCAGCAAGGAGCCATCATGTCTCCCTGCTCCTTCACGGCGGCCATGTGCAGCCCGCCCGTGCAGACCCCTCTGGCCAACCGGAGCTTCCAGTACGGCTCGCGCACAGCCTCGCAGCTGTCGCTTATCCAGCAGCCCATCGCCCAGCCATCTCTACCCACACAGCAGCAGCTCGCCCAGCAGCCGACCGTGTCGACGGCGGCCGCAGTTTCTGCACCGCAGCAGCAGCAGCA
This sequence comes from Mola mola, assembly GCA_001698575.1. Taxonomy (NCBI): domain Eukaryota; kingdom Metazoa; phylum Chordata; class Actinopteri; order Tetraodontiformes; family Molidae; genus Mola; species Mola mola. The sequence continues at coordinate 4,234,352 of KV751320.1, read as the reverse complement.
GCAGGCGTCGCCTCAGCAGCAGCAGCAGGTCCCTTCACCTCAGCGGGGAGACCTTCCGAAGGGTGCACAGGCTCTTCAGTCGGGCAGTTTGAGTCGTGACGTTAGACACTTATCAGCTTCCCAACCGTCGCTGCCACATGACACATCTCTGGGGCCCAGAGCACACCCAGCCTCAGGAGACTCTCTGGCCTCCATCGTGCCACCAACAGCGGCAGCCATCCAGGGGATGAATCTGCCACAGGGAATCCCCCGGATCTAGGAGAGATTCTGTCCTGAGCAGTACAGAGACTGAGCAAGACAAAATGCGTTTTGCTTCGAATTTATGATCCTGTTTTCGTCTTTTTCATTTACCATTTTTTTTTTAAATATGTTTGAATTCATTTTTAAAAATGGAGTTACAACAAAAGATGATGAAGAAGATGAGGAACTTAAGCAGTTTTGTTTCTCTCCGGTTTTCTTCTGAAATAACCTCATAGAAATCCTGTACATACGAGCCCTTGTATTATATTTTAGAGACATCATCTCCCTAAACTTAAGAATGTATATTATACAGATACATCTCTCTTTTCATTTACCTTACATATATATATCTATGTATAGATGTATATCTATGTGTAGATATGTATTTGTGTATATATTCTGCTGTATGTAGGGGTGTGTGAGCAAATGTGTGTGTGTGCGTGCCTGTGAATGCGTGTGTAAAGTACAACTAGAGTATTTGGCAATGGCAATTTAAAAGCTGTAGTATAAACACGAGTCTTCCTTTCTGAGAAATATCAAGAATTATATACGATGTATCAAGTTTTTTATTTTTATTTTTTATTTTTTTCGCTCTGTTTTTATTTTTGACTTGAATGCATTGTGGATTCTGACGATGACTCTATTTCCTTCCTTTTCTTTTTTTTCTTTTACCATCGAGGAAGAGACAGATTATCTTCTCCTATCAAGCAGCTTTAGGCACCACTGTGGAATAATAAATGCAAGCAACACTTGAAGAATTATCTCCGAAAGCACACATACACATGCACAAAATGAATCTCGTGCTCAATTTCATCAGCCCTTCTTTTCAGAAAGCAACAAGAAAAAAAAATACCGTAAATAAGTTTAACAAAAGGTACTGCTGGGCTTCTGCAGCTGCACAGCGGTTCACACACAGACCACGACAGTGTTAAAGGGTCCAAAGGGAATCAGTAATAGAAATGCTGCTTTTTTTGTTTGTTTTCGAGGAGAGATGGGTGTGGAGAAAAGACGGATGGATGCTATTGTTTTCTATTTCTAATTACAGATGGCTGAGATGTTATGTAACGTTGCTTAAAAAAAAAAAAAATTCTGTGTATATTTCTAATATTTATAAACTAAAGATTATCACCCTTATGCAATAGACTGTGACATAAAGATTACGTATATGTGTGCTGTAAATAGTTTTGTAGATCTAGTATTTACAGATACTGTGTGGTGCATTCTCTATCATAACAATGTCTTACTTCTATCAGGAACCCGGACATCATTTGTACGCAACAAAGGTTATTTGACAAAATGCATATGTTTCATAAGAGATAAACAAACCTTAATGCAATAGCTAGCAAGACTTGATGCTGACAAATGCCTGATTGGAGGATATTTAAGAATCTTTATATCTCTCTGTATACTATTTATATTAAGTTTTTTTTAATTTTTTTGTTTGTTTTATGATATTTAACATCAACTGAACAATATTTACCTATAATACACGTGTTAAAGTCATCCTACTTATTTATCGCCTCATTTCCCATAGCTGCTGAGGATAGTTTAAAGGAACGATATACAAGATATTTCCCGAATTAAATCATTTAGAACACTGGGTGTCAGTGTTACATATTGTTCCTTTAAAGCAGCATTCTTTTCTTGTTTTTTTGTTTTTAATTACAGTCAAATAAGCCAAAATGAGGCTAAATTTTCAAACAATGGTTACACTCTAAATTCCATGGCCCGCTCATGTACTTCCTGAGACAAACTGTACTGTATAGTGTCATATCACATTTACTGTAATTCAAGAGCCGGACACAACATTTTCTATGTATGTTATAGGTTACAGACATCAGGTATTCAGTAATTCGTGTCTGAAACGCTGGTTTGCATTAAGGTTTCTGTCTTGTGTAAATCCATCACGTGGGCTTAGCTACTTTAAACTGACACGGACTGACATCGGAAGCAAGGTGGCGCCAGAATATTGTGTCTCTCAGGCTAATTTCAGTGTATCATTCGTGCAGTAACCAAAGTAGTGAGCTAAAATGAGCCAGCAATCACGGCTGGCATACGCAGCGCACTGCTGTGTGCGCTTCCTGCGACCTTCGCGCAGCGACTCAAATGTGACAAAATGTCGTACAGCGTTCCTGTTCAGAGCCACGGCATTTGTGGCCGCCAGATATCCCATCAGTTCAACGTGGCTAAGCCCTCTGGGATGGCGTTTTTTTAAAAAGAGATTACAAGTCTTTGCTACGGATTGTGTCGATAGTGTACCAATACAGTCAACCCACTAATGTCATGAAAGCATGCACTGTCACAAATACTTAAAAAAAAAATACAATACTATCTCAAAAATGTTGACGTTAAATGTTAATGTAAGATTACGTTTTGTTCATTGTCTGTCTGCCTAGACGTTATCTGTGTGTGAACAGAAGCATTGACTTTTCACATGGACATTCTTAAGTATTCGTGCCTAAACTATAGCCATGTTCCATCCTTTGATACGACGCCTGCGTTCATCCTTACTATAATCTGTGTGTACTTCATGTCTCAGTGTTTTTAGACGGGAAAGGGAAAGCAACGACGGTGGCCAAATGTCTCCTTTTATCCGATTGCTATCTTACAACGTGAACTTCTAGAGGCAGGTTTTTTTTCTCTCATCGTCAGTCGAGCTAAATGGGATCTCTAATGAGGACGTGCACAGTTGCAATGTTTAGGCTTGCAGTAATGTCACACTCAGTGATTACAGCGTTGTACAAATTCAGAGCACCTTTCTACCTTTTCTTTGTAGCTAGTCGCTGATGCTTGGTTGAATACTGATGCGTGGAGGGAAACTGGCCAAAGCAAAACATTCTAAGTCATTGTCTTCGTTTTGAAATGCACTTTCTAATAATTGTTGATAAAAGAATAAAAGGTAAAGATTCTGTCGGCTAGGGTTAGGATGTTGAGTGAGTTATGAAGGGAGCAATATCCTCAAACATTAGTGCTACCCTGGTTCTGTATGAGGCTCTAGGTGGAGGGAATATGTCCTATTGACAACGACGAGCGCTTAATCATGAATATGCCATAGTGTATAGGAACTAGTACACAGTCGAGATGGATTGCAGCACTGTTAGTTTGTGCTGTTTTTGATACTTGCCTTTGGAGGGAGAGCTTCCCAACTATGTGCTTTTTTTTCACCGTACCAATCACAACAAACATACCGGAATGGGCATTAATGGTGATGTTACAACACAAACTAAGCTTATATATTAGCAGTATAGAGACTCTCAACAAACCAGCACATATATTTGTATATTTCTTTTTTTGTTGTTGTTGTTGTTTGTTGAGTTGTTGGTTTGAGAACTCAAAAAAAAACAAAACAAAAAAAACAAAAAACAAGAGATGCAAAAAGGACTGAGAAAAAATGCCCAGAGAGGACAAACCAAATGTTTTATTTGGTTGCGATGACCACAGGTTTCATATGTTTACTGCTGATATGCGTAATGGAGGGAGGGGCAGGAGCTCGGTCCTTCTTAAACCCCGCCCCCATGGTCATTGTTCTGCTCATTTACGTGATCCAAGGCTGAGACAACAAGAACTGTGGGTTGGTTACTTGATAAAGATGAAAAGAAAGATACATGTAAACTTTCTTACAACAATATGCAGACAAACAGTGTTTGTCAAAAAATCTTTTTGATTTTTTTTTCTTTATTTTGTTTGTAAATAATGAACCTTTAAAATATAGAAAATAAACGACATATTGTCATCTTAAATGGGTGTGTGTGTGTGTGTGTTCTTCTGTCGTCGGGAAGTTTGGGTTTTACGGAGACGGGCGCTGCATGAATGGGCTTTTCCTCATTCGCTGTAATAGAGGGAGAAAATGGAGAAATGATCCTCAGAGATGAGGTTATGATGGAGGGAGTCGTAGAGTATTTGTGCCTGTCAGCAGGTACAGGCAAGTCCGGTTATCAGCAATAAAGTCTTTATACAAAAGAGAAATTTCTGTGCATGACTGTATACTCAGTTACCAAATGCAAGTCGTATATTTCAAATAACAGAACCTTGGTCAAATTAAACTCACATTATTTTTTTGTGACCCTCTAAAGATTACTTTTATTACGAGGATAAAGTGAATATAGATTAACAAAACTTTTCCTGGAAGCTTCTTAAGTATCCAGATTTGAGGATTTTCTATACATGTTAATACTGAAAATCAAAGCTTTCTGTAGGCATTTTTCACAATTTTCTGAAATGTATTATACAAAAGGAATGGTTGATTAATCATGACAACCTTCAGATTGACCGTATTGCTTACAGGCCTGACACATTCATCGAAAAATGTACAAATTTAATTTACACTTTACAGTAAAGGTGCAAGGATGTCGCTTCGGTTGCTCTACAGGATCTTCATCCTCTGAGAAACATTCCCCTCAATCAGGCATTCATGTTCCATTAAGTGTGAGTAATTGTTTTCCGGGGAAATTAATTTTTCAGCGGGAGCTTGTGTGATGGGACTTAAGATAAGGCCGTGTTTGTCTACAGAGCCGTCATCCCCGGTTGTCTTGAGCTTCCACATGCTGATCGAGCCACAGCATTCAGAATAATTTAATATTAATATTGAAAATATCCTGATATCCATCAAAAGTCACTAGGAATATGTTGTTCTGGAAAAGAAATGAATATGCATCCTGTCTGTAGTTTTCCATGACTGTCAACTATGGCTTGTGGTCTTTAGCAACAGGAGTCGACTCAGTTTTCATCTCTGACTAATCCGCTAAAACATCAGACATTAATTTGGAATAAATCAGCAGCAATTTGACTTCCATAAACATTAAAAAACTTTGGAAAACAGTGCCACTTTGGTGATCTTCTGGTCATGTCTGGGGCGCTCCCTCAGCCACCCAGTCAGAGAAAACACTGTACAAATATTCATGAAATACTGTATCTTTACAGTTGTTGAGTCAAAAACACTTATTTGACACTTGCGATAACATTTCCTGCAATTTATTTCCAACGCCATTGTATAGCCTTGTCGAGCTAAACAGTCCTTGTGACCAAACTCCATATTGGAGTCTTTTCCAAAAAAAGAGAGAGAAAAGAAACAAATGAATTTTGTGATATTATACAGCTTAATGGACCAGGATACAGGACTTTGGTTGAAAAATACTGGAGTTCTCCTTTAAGTAAAGGATGAAGTCATTCCCTGGTGGCAAACTTTGGACAGACAGACCGACAGTCAGTATAGTCCATGTTTACGTCTCAAATATAAGAAAAACTCATTTTTGAATGCAGGGGGTGCAAACAACTTCATGGATCTGTTAAAAATGGTCTGATAAGATGGGATGTGGGTAAACGCTTGGTAAAAATATTTGTAAAGCTCAAGAATGAATTCTGTATCCTCTGCTGGTTCCTTACATGATGCTACTGAATTAGATATATTGGTACAAAGACCGTCTTTGCCAGTTAGTGTATTCTTCAACTGTCCTAACTTGACTATAAGAAGTTCATGTATTTAGACATCTGTTCCTAATGTTTCCAGTCATAAACTGGTTGTATTCCTACCAGTGTATTTGTGCTTCTCTCTGATTCTGTGTTGCTGTTCCATGAGATACAGGAACAAAGTACAACCATCTATCCTCCATTCAGCTGGTTAAATTGTTCAACTTGTGGTAATTTATAGAGCTAGATCAGCTTAATGGGATAAATGAGTGGCCTGATTAGCATAATACCAACATTATTAGCCTGATTATTAGATTCATTGGGCATCATTGAAACCAACTTTGCATTGTTTTTTGTTGAATAGACCAAAAGTGATTAATGTGCAGAGTGACATACAGTACTGTTTGTGCAGTTGATTTATTGCTTTCTCATTTCTAATGTTCTTGTTTGTGAGCGTTGAACTATGAAGACAGCCTGGTAATGAAACACTTCAGCTCAACTGTACTTTATGGCTATGGTCAAAGTTAAACATGCAGATATATTGCCTGAATAGCTCCATCGTGGATACACATCCATAAATTCACCTGGACACTTGGGATGACTTCAGATCCCGACCCACAAATCATCATGTCTCAGAAATAATCATGGTTGTTGTCTTCACAGATACAGGGTTGCAGTGCAAACCTGAGCTGCAAGGATATTTCAATGCATGCTGTCAAAAATGTGGCAAAATAAAATCAAGGTGGAGCTGACAAAATATCCTATTAACCCTTTTGGATCACACACACACACAGTTCACACGGGTCTTGATTGGCCACACAGCAAACACTAGCTGGACGTCACGTTTTATTATATTCAATCATTTGTTATTTCTAATCAGTGCTTTAAGAGATAGACAAAAGGCTGATTCATACTAATACACCCCTGAATTATGATTACAACTTGATATAACGTTTAAAAAATATATTCCTCAATGTCAGGAATAGTTTGAGGTCATTTGATAATATTCATCTGTGCAGCAGCTCTGTGATTTTGTAGATTTAGCACCACATTGAAAGAACATGGGTTTTAACCTTGATATGTCCATTAAAATGACACGTGACCTACGACTAAATATGCTTGTCCCTTGGAATGACGTTTTCCTATATGGATTCAATTATTTAGGACAGCATATCAAAGCATTTTATTTACCTGCAGCACTGAGGTCAACAATGTTGTAAGTTAAATTATGCCAAGGACAGGAGGGGACAGAGGAGTTCGCTTCTTTATCTGAGACCAAAAGTCATGTACAATATACAGTATGGAGTATTGGAGTATTGGAGACAGAAGAATAATAAATTATATAAATAACCTTCATTTGCTCCCAGGCGATTTTCACCCTGAAGCTTCTCCTAACAATTTGTAGAATAGTGTTTGTCCTGCTGCGTGTATATGTTAAAAAGAAAAAAAAGGTGTAATATTTGACAAATTTGGTTTCACACATTTAAAAATGATTTAAAAAATCCTAAGCAGAACATGAAAAAATAATGTAAAAATAATAATATCAGTCAGGATGCTAACCAGCTAGCTTGTAGCTCAAGACACAATAATTCCTCAGTATATAGCTGAGACGCCTAACGTCTGCACCCACCTGAGCCTGTCACCTCACCGATGTATCCTGGCTGGGAATTACCTTGGCACTGTAACGTTACTGCCTTTCATGAAACAGCTGTAACCTCTGTTGATCTCAGGCATGTGTCCAATCTTGGGCTGGACAGATGCACTTTCAGACATGACCCATTTGTTTTTAGTGCTGTTAACCCAGTGGGGGCTAAGGGCAATCTGAGATGATTCAGTGTTTGAGTCATGCTGATCAAACATCAAACACAGTGATCCCAAAGTGTTTCAAATTTTTGTTTGTTGTCTGCCCAAACGCAGCTCAGTTTGCGTGTCATGTTTGTACTTTTTTCTTAAATCTACAGAAAACATTGACACTCATTCACAAATAACGGTAAAAACACGTATGAAGACATTGTGATGAATCCAAAGTGACTGCACAGGATCTCTCCTATGTTAAGGTTTCAAATAGCCAATGAAGAGCAGTTTGTAATCAAAACACCACAAGGTGCATTAAACATTTGTACTATTGGAGCCTGGCAGTGTGAGAATGATCGTTTTTCCTTTACTTTCACGTTGGTTTTTGCGTGACTCAGCACCTGCCCTATTTCTTGGCTTGGGATGTGTGTGTAGATTAAGAAAAAAAATTCACAAGATTTCAAATAGATATCTTCAGCTTAGTGTAAACGGAAAAGTCAGTGGCTCTGAAGTTCTTTATTTTGCACAATTACCTGATCGACATCATTTGCCGTGATGATGATATGCTATAATGACTCAATACATACAAATGTACAAATTATTACATTGCCAGTAAACTTAATCATGTCATCGACAGTTAAAAAGCCCATTTAGTGCTGCTCTCCCTCCTCTCCCTTGTCCACATCTGTTGCCGTTCTGCTGGGATAATGACCATCGGTTGCAACTATTTTCCCCACTGCATTGTGGGATATTTTGAGTATACTATATTGGTTTAACATTTCACGCACAAAATGGCAAAAAAAACTCCCAGTATGGGCTACTAACTGTAGAGCTAATTGATGTACATATTTTATATATAATACAGTAATTCTATATTAATATATTACATATCAGTTACCTGTTTACCTGTGGGTATATGCTCCCTTTCTGTGAGGTCAATTCATACATATTCTATAAAAACTTTTTCAAGACTGAACAGTCGAGATTGACAGACACAAGCCAATGGCTCAATGAGGTTTAATGCACTTACTGCAAGACGGTCTTCTGTGATTATTTTCTGATACGTTGCTCATGCAGTGAATTACTGTGCTACACTTGTCACCCTTTTTGGTTTCCTTATTGTCTGTCCTTGTGATTGAATTTCATCAAGGCAGCTGAATCGATGTAGGTTCAATTTCCCTCCCTGCATCACATGTCATCATCAATAACCTTAAGAGACTTGTTACGTGAAGAACAGAATGACCAGTCAGGTAGGGAAGAGGTCGCACCCAACAGAAGGGCAAATGCACAAAGTCCTGGCCTTTTAGGTGAGAGCTTCCTGGGAGCCAAAACAGAGACTCTCATTAGAATGCAAAGGCTGTCCTGTTTTTTGGACTTTCTGTCTGCATTGGCCAACCCATTTTGTCTGCACACACACACACACACACACACCAGCCACGATGTACTACACTGCATATATAGTTGTTATTAAGATGACTCTGACGGGAAAAAAAAAAAGTACAGACCCGCACCCTTGTTCTTGTGCTTGATTCAGGTAAGACTCGGCCTTAATTATATTCACTTCAATTAAAAACAAAAAGTCAGAGGTTATGAGACACTGAAATGAAAAAAAAAAATCATCTTATTATGCATCCTCTTGAAATAGGAAACAGCAGGAGAGCCTCCTCTGCATTCTGAGCTCAATATTGGAGTCTCCAGACAAAGAAAAGTCAATCTAGCTGCGTGAGGTCGGCCCTTCATTGGAGGCCTTTTTCAATGTGTTGCTCTTTATCTCAGTTTGCTTTCGGCAGTTTCACTTACAACATTTGTAACAGGAACATAGAGCTCTCACTGTGCTCTTTATATGTGCCCGTTAACAATGTCATCTTTAAAGTAATGCTTCAATCATTAATTAAACCTAAAACGCCTTATAATGTCTTGTCTGTGTTGTAAAATTACATATTTTAATTGTTCCATTATAAAACACCCTCATGTCTTAGAATGGCTTGGATCTAATTGGATCTACTTTCTCCTCACCAAGCTTGTCGATATCTAGGAATGTGCTACTTTAGTCCCAGCGGGAGTTCACCGGCTTTTGCATCTTCCATCTTTTAATCCAGTCTACTACACGCTGCACAGTTGCGAGTTCTAACCTCGGAGATATTCAGTCAAACATGTTTCAATGTGACACAGATTCCCAGAAGAAGAGGAAGAACTTCTTGAACAAGGTCAACAACAACTTGATGCATCAGAATAGTAAGTGTAGTTTCTGCAACATTAGGCCCCACCCCTGCAGTTTGTCAGGATTGGTTCTTTCCGTTTTTCTACATAGAAAACCCAGGTTGTCAGAATTTAATTTTTGGAGCCTGCTCTTGGTCGGTTGCAGAACAAAGAAAGTAAGACATCCTGAGCCATGACTTTGTCGAAGTACATAAAAAAACACCCTGTGGACATTTGACATGGTCAAAAACCTGTTTTTTATTGGTCTTTCGATCTTTCGGGTGATTAATTTGCAAACTTGTCACTAAATGTAGTAACAAACCAGAGTTTTGCTGTGCTGAAAGGTGCATTTGTTTTATTCGCTTAAATATTGTTTGCCTCTCTCTTTTCTTGTTGCAATTAGACAAGTTCAGACTGAATGACACTGTAATAAATCTAAAATCCTGATAGTATGTTACTCAGTGCAATCTTTATCAGTCTTCGGGGAAAAAAAAACAACTTGTTCCTGAGATTTATTATTGTCAAAGACAGAGTCCACAACAGTACCTGCTCTTGACGATGAAACTCTAAATTTTATGTATATACATAGAAATTCTCCTGCTCAGCCCTCTCTGTCCTGCTGTTACAGACACATCTATTGATCTGTCAAACTGAGCTTTAAACCCACAATGGACCGCAAGAGTTATGGAAATGATAAGAAATAATTTCCTTATTTTATAGATAACAGGTCTATAATAAAAATGGAAATAAATCAAAGTAGTTTATTCATCTATAAAATAGCAAATTTAATTACGAACTAATTATTTTATCTTATATTATATCTGTAACTATACAGGGGAGAAATAAATTGTAGATATCTCTGATTGGAACTGTGGATTGTCATAAATGACTGTCAGATATCCGCATTTCAACATAAGGAACTCAATATACACAAATGGGAAAAGTGATGTCATTTGTCCCAGGGAGAATCATGTTGTGAATAACTGTAATGTGAAGCTCCTTTTGTAATATTTTATTATTATAAATCCATTTGTAATATTAACTATATATTGATGGAATAATATTTAATTTGTAAGTTCTTTTCATTAACCATTAACCAAATCTAAAAATTAATTACTTCAGAATTGAATCTGTTAATTCATAGCTTGATGAATTCAATTGCAAACAAGTTTCCCATTTTTATTATAGAATTAGATGAAATGAAGGAAAAGCTTTATTTTTATTTCCATGACTCTTGTGATTCTCAATATATACAGAATGTAGTGGGGCTGTTTTGTCTTTTGTTATCATCCTTATTTAGACATAAGAAATGAAACACAACATGTGTAAGGCTCCGTTCCAAAGATGGATTATTTTATTGTCCACATTATTACAAATGTCAGTGTGAATTTAAAGGAGGTTTGCTCAATTCAGAACTACTTTTACTCTCTGGCGGCCCATGAAGATTATATAAGATTCATTGGAATAAGAAAAAATGTTCTAAGAAAAAGATCCTTACTAGGCCACTAAGGTTGGGTACCGGTGAAAATGCGGCCTTTCTTGTGTTATGGCAGGTAGATTAGCAAAACACTAAACACACTTTTAATCAAGATACAATATATCACCTGCAGCTATTCACATAAATAAAGATAAATAACACATCACCCTCCTCTCATTGCACAAAAATGAAGTCAAACTATCCAGGATACAAGTGCTGCCACCTTGATGCCGTCATTTGTGCCAGATGCTGTGTAATAGATGTGGGGCAGCAAAGGCTTGGTATAGAGTTTCTGTCTATAAACCCACCTATTGAACCCTGAGCAAGGTTGAGTTGTTAACTATGACATTTCAACTCGTTTTTATAGCATCAAACGGCTAATTAAATCCAACTATCAAGAATTTACCTTTGGGAAAAACCACCACCAGATGCCGATCAAGTTGCCCTGGCTATGTGTACCCTATAACAGAAAAAAAACTGGATGTGTTCTTCATATGTTACATGAGTCTGTGGCATTCTCAGTTCATTTCTGATCAACCCGGGGTAAGAATATTTTTAAACTTAAAACATTGTATTTTTGAATGAATTAAGGCAAAATGTGACCAATAGTACCATTAGCCAATAAACCATGATGTCTTTAATATAGATCAAAGGTGCGAAAAGGGACAGCAGATGAAAATGCTATATCTGTGTATAAGGGAAACATGCAACAGAAGTCAATAAACAAACAAAATTGTCATTTTTCAGCTTGGTGTTCTAGTTTTCTCCACCATGAGGGTCACTATTTTTTTTAACTCCACCACCGCGTTGAAGCCTCTTGTTCTGTAGTGGTTTAACGACAAACAGAGTGAGTGAGAATTGGCTCATTCAACTTCTTATATTTCTAACAAGCAATGATTGATAATTAGTTGATTATAAAGTCGGCCATTGATTTCAGCTGATCAAACAGTTGATGATCCTCTCGCTGGCCTCACATGAACTCTTGGACCCAGCAGACTGTAGCTTTTCTCTCCTCCTACAGGGATCCCACTGAAGACGTGAGACGTTTGCTCTGTCTAGCAGGGTGTTTTTATTTTTTCTTTCTTTTTTCTTTTTTTTCTGTTTTTGTTAGGTTTTCTTGCGTGTGGTACCCAGATGTGGTGTGAGTCACTTTAACCTTTCCCCCAGCACCTTCCCCTTCACATAGCAGTTAACCTCAGCTATGACTGTTGGGTGTGTTTGCTGACCTCACTGCAGGGGTTACAGGCTGCTTGTTAGCTTTATACTCGCACATACACTCTCTCTCTCTCTCTCACGCACACACACACAGACTCAATTTCTCCCTGAACAAAAGCCTGTAATAGCAAGATCTGCATGCTGATTATCAGCAAAAAAGCACTTTCAGTGTGTTGCCATGAAAGAGGTGGACAAACACAGAGATAGGAAAATAACCTACAGCGGAAAATGCTTATTAAATATTCTTAGCTCATTGTCATATTTGCTCTTGTTCCTTTGACTCCTCTTGATGACCTATCAGCAGTGGAACACATTTTTCTCCCATTCCTGTGTTTTTATTCTTCCTCTTGTTTTTCCACAATCTCAACGTTCTGCTGCTAAAAGAGACAAAAGTAAATGTCTGTGGATCCAAGAAGCTTAAATAAAGATGAATTGAGTTTATTGATTACTCGGTCTGACAGCCTATAATAAACTATTTTAACTTTGCACCAGAAATCGTCGGGTCTCTTCAGAGAGACACAATAAAGTGAAAATCCATGGTGATGTGTAATTAAAGGGGGGCGGGGGAACTATCCACATATCAGTCAGATGACAGTTTTGAATGATGGAAATTATTTTCTCAAAGATTTTGCAGCTCTTCATTCTTACTCATCAACTCATCAGCAGGATTAGATACATTAACGATTAAATTCAAACTAATTGTAGTTAAGGCGTTGTAAAGGCACAGATCGCCGCGGGTTTGCCTTATTTGCAATCTACAGATAAAAGCTGAAGAAACTGCTGACTAACTGCACAGAGCAGGACATTAGAACAGTTCTTAAATCGAGTGAAAAAGTTTATTTTCTTACTTTTCCACATCTTCGTTTCCATGTACTAATACGTTTTAGACACCTCCACTCAGGTTTTTGTACAGGATTTCTTTGCCACTGTGGGTAAATACAACACTGATTCTCGTCCGGTGCTCTGTTTGAAATAACATTCAGCACACGAGACACTTGTTCACGAGAAGCTGCGCGTCTTCAATCTCTCATCTGCACACCTCCGTCTGATAGACCCTCAGCTTTGATCCCACACACACAGGCAGCTGGGGTCTTCTTAAAGGGGTCTCCATCAGCAGATTATATTCTAACTGCATCACAATATAACAATATCCCTTTACCAGACTGGCTCCTCTGCCCTCCAACAATAATCTGTCTGAACAAGCCAGGATTTATAACTGTATGAACAAAAGGGGGAAAAGGGGCAAAGGGGAACAAATACTGTTGACAAACATGCACTAAGCCTGTATCAGTCATATTTTGGACTCATCAACGGGCTTTTATATTCAACAAAACATGGCTTTTCATGAAGTGCTTTCACACGACACATACTGTATATGATGGCCTGTCATCACAGATCATGATAATTTCAAACTTAGAATTTCAAATAACTTGTCCTAATTCACTGTTGTTTCGGTGCTGGGGACACCGTGCCTGTGAAAGTTGGACATGTTTTCCTGCTCCACCACACCGTTTCAGCTGACTGGCTGATTGTCAGGGACGATGACAAAGGGCTGCATGTTAAGGGAAGTTTCATTTATTTTATGTTTCATATATACAATTAAAAGTTAATGATTAAATAGGTTGTGATTTTATTGACTGTAATTGTTTACTTGATGCTCGATTTTAAAGTAGTGTCAATAGTAGTGTTATTTGAGAAAAACTTGACTTTAGGTTGACTTTAAACACTTCTAATGTCACTTTCAGGCCTATCAGCACAGATAAAAAACAGCTGAAGAATTTTGGCAAAGGACTGGACCTGTGGGCAAAATTTGCTACATTTCCGCACACAGGGAGGAAAACAAAGAGATCATGTGGCATGATTTCAAAATGTTTTTTAAGTTTTGATAACAGTATTTTTAATCTGCAGCTCTTTTGCTAATAAATTCATCATTTCTATAAAGATTTTTCGATAAAAAAGAAATTGAAGGTTTTTCAAATAAATAGTTATGTTTGGGCTCTTTAAGCAAGTGAATATATAACCCTCTGCTATCATACCTGAAATAATATTCAAAGTTTCAGCTGTAGACCCCATTAGAAGCTGTTTTACTTTTCAGTGATTTTATAAGCATTTACATTATATTTATAAGGATGTTATTTTATAAGGGTGTATCTTATTATTGATTAATACTATGCAGAAAATTTTCCAATGCAACATCAAAACAATGAATCCTGTCTTTAACTAATTTCTAAACATGTCACCATCTATACCAACAACGTCACGTCGTCATTATGCATGTCTGACAACCAGAAAACAATCAACAATATATTCACTTAAAGCGATGTTATTGTTTCTTTCTTCAAATAATCATACCAGAATAATTCTGCTAATGAGAATGTTGCAGTTAAAGAAATTATGATGGCGACGCGTATACAGTATGTGCAAAATTTAATTTGTACCTGTTCACATGTCCCTCGTCTGGTTTGGCTGCCGTGTGAATCAGTAAGTTTGCTTTGCGCTGGTGCACTTTTTTGTGCCTCGATGTAGTCACATCCCTGTCGTTCAGTATCAGTTAGCCATCACTAAAGTCATCTATAATCTGGCCAGTTGGAGGGCAAAAGGATGTAAAGGTTTCCCTCTGATGTGCAGCCCCATCCCCTGGACTCCATGGACATGTGACACCTAATGCCTCCTTCCTGCGTAACAGTAAATAATCCTGCCTTCGTTAAAACCCAGCCAGATTAAAACAAATCCCTCATGACTTTTTTGTTGCAGTTTCCATAAACATATTAGTGGTAATATAATGATTTCCCCCTTGTTTTTTCATATGTGCATGAGCTGACCAGATTGAACTGTGGCTACAAACAGAGCAGACACAGG
The DNA here is from genome assembly GCA_001698575.1 of Mola mola. Taxonomy (NCBI): domain Eukaryota; kingdom Metazoa; phylum Chordata; class Actinopteri; order Tetraodontiformes; family Molidae; genus Mola; species Mola mola. Next base: position 4,219,162 of record KV751320.1, on the reverse strand, counting down.
TACTGCACCATGAAAATGCTGTGGATGGGATTCAGATGTACAAAACACTTGTAATTGAATGAATTGCGGATGAGTGCTTCATCCCCCGTTAGTAGTGTTACTATTCCTTTTATTCTAATGTCAGACCCCCCCCCATCAATCTATTTTCTCATGACTGTAACGCAGAAGTTATGAGTGAGTGAGAATGTTTACTCACACAGTGGATTCTGATTGTTGTCTGCATCACAACAAGGAATGGGCCTGTATCCTGATGATGACACCCGATGCAAATTTTGGGGAACCAGATCTGATAGAAACACCTAATCCTTGACTCAGGATACCAACGTGCATGAATACACAATGCGTAATACTGTGGTACATTGTCTGCAGGATCGTATTCAATTGCTAAAACACTAGTTTAACATTCAACACGCGTCTCAACATCCATCATCCTCATTGCAACATTTTAATCAGACACATTTCATCTGACTTTCTAAAGTTCCCACCTGCAGTCCTTTCTATTTCCATGGTAGCTTGCGAAATGTAAACACATGTTAAACCCGCTCTCCACGGGTCAGCAGATTCATTCATCATCAGTGACATTCACAAGTCATATTGTGCTGTTTACTCAGCTCCTTGCTTGACAGATGTTTCATGCAATCCTGATATAATCTGGCATTAAGGTTGAACCCGTGGAGACTTTGTGAATTCTCTCTCTCTCTCTCTCTTTAAAAAGTGTGCCACAGTTGTCTTAAGCAGTAGGTATTTGTGGTGTCTTTGACATGCAAGCTTCTGAGAAGTGTTCTCACAGTGGAGATGCGTGCCCAAATTCCTCCGATGGCCTTAGCTGTTCAACGAGGATAACTGCACTACATAGTTTATTTTAAGGTTCACGATTTTACACACTTTACACTATTCACATATTTTGTTGAAAATACAGGCGGAAATATTTGTATTTTTGTATATTATTGTTTACAATAATCTGCATTTATGAATTTCATACATGCAGGCAGTTTTGTTATTTCATATTTGTGAAAGTCACGGAAACAAGTGTGTCACTAGTGAGAGGAAAGCTTTTTAAGATTAAAACATAGCATGTTTAAACACAAATTTATCCCCAAAAAATAACAGAAAAGATAGGAAAAGTGCCATCTGTGTGACCTGACATCCTCTCGTGCTGCACGACCCGCCCTCGCTGCTCTGACAGAAGCTGTGTGATAATCAAATGGTTTCATGTGCCATCAGGGGGAAGTATTAAGTCATACAATGAATGGACAAGTACAGATGTGGAGTAAAAGTAACCAACTGGATACTGATGATTGGCCTAAGGTAATAACCAGCACACTGAGTGGCCATGTGGCTGTTATGTCAATCAGGCACAGCCACACGAGCAAAGTTGCACAGTTGCACACAAAGGGGCATTAACTAATAAAGCAGCCCTGCATGTTGATTAACTGTCACGGTTTGACCTATTTCTGGATCAGCGTTTGACTCTAATGTAACGTCCCAGAGGTTTATTGACATTAATGTTGGGTTACTTGACATGCCCTACTGACCAAACCTCAGGTGACTTTATCACGGCCCCAAAGGAAGAAAAAAAAAGAAAAGTCACTGACTATCATTAGACACATGATTCATGATAAACAGGGAAATTTTTGAATTATCAATAATTACTTTCTCTGTACTTCATATGACTCTAACAGATGTTTGCTTGACTGGTGCTGATAGTTCAATTCAGATTTCAGTTACATCCCACAAGAGGAAATTCTTTTGGCAGCCAGGCAGCATGACAACATGGACACAGTATGACATGAGACTGAGACCTCAGGAATTGATTTTGAAATTGCTTGTTCATGCAAAACAGAATAGAACAAGATTAGAGTGACAAAAGATAAACAGCGACGGTCAAAGAAGGGACAAGACAAAGTGTTGTCTTGCAAGTAAACATCTGGCAATCCTGAACTCGAACTTTTAAAATGGTAGCAGTTAAAAGCCAAAATACAGAAAAATGCAGAGCAGAAAAGAAATCAATAAATTAGCTTTTGTTCACTTAAGACTTGAAAATCTGTTGTATTTTTGTCATCTTGAAATTAAACAGAATATGTAAGTAAGTGTTATGATGAGGGGAAGACTGTATTTGAACCTTTTTTTTTACAGATTAGCCTAAGGCAGAGAAGGAACAAAAGAGAATATGTGGCCTGGCGTTTGTAATGCCTCTGGTCTGTGTAATTACACAAAAAATTCAAAATAAATCAATTTTGATTAAATTATTTTGAGAAGCTTTTGATAGAGTCAAGGGGATAAGAGGCTCAGTTGTGGCTGGTCCTCGTATGTCATTTTCCACTCTATTCAGCCTTAGAATCCTTTATTCACTTGCTCTTTTAAATTCTTGTAAACCGTTATTGTTTAATAACTAGATGGACCCACTTGATTCCTTGAGGAAGTCATTAATATTCTGATGACATACAAGTATATTGCCACAATGTTTAATGAAACAAGCTCAAATTTACAAAAAGTAGATCATAACCAAGTTTAACATCTCTCCCTACTCTAGAGTTTGGCTGCATTTCAGCTCCTCTTGTTGAGTTTTTATTAAGTGTAAATACTGATTTCATTTTGGCACAGGGCTCCCTCTCCCCTCTAACAGAGCTTGGAGGAAATCAGCAGAAACTAAGCAGGGATTCTTCCACAACAAGCGCAGACAAGATATATAGATAAATAGACACTCCAGCTGATGATGGCACAAACTCAGCCTAGATATCTGCAAGTTATAACATGGTAGCACTTAATATGACAGACTTTTATCATTTCAAAATTGGAATGTTATATTTGGATGTTTCTTTACAGCGCTGAGTCACACGAGGCATGCTTTGCCAATGTTACACCAGCCGTACTCAAAGTGCATTAGTCTGTCGCTCTCTTCAACACAAAAAGCCCTGAACCGAACAACTAATAAAATAGTTATGACGAAAACATGTTAATTACATTTAAAATGAAGGAAAACAATATTTTAAAAAGCGCATTTTGTAGCTTCTGGCACGAGACGTCTCACAATTGAAACAAGACACACAGCATGGTATCATGGGATTTGCGGTATTTACAGTATTTTGAATATTGTTTTGAATATTGTTGAACGCATTTCAATAATGCAAGCAAACAACTCAGCAAAGGTCTAGTAGTTCTTAGACATCCATCTATCAGATACCAGGTCTGGGGGATCCAATAATGCAGAGACACACAGGGAGCTTTCTAAATCGGTAGTTGTTTTAATAATGAATGTCAAAACCAGGAATTCAAATTATGTGAAGGTACAGATAAGGAAAAAGGCAGACTCGGTAATCGAATTAATATCATCTGTCTGCGGTGGTTTTAGTGCCCATTGTCTTCACATTTATATTCGGTCAGTGGGCAACGTATTCTTCAGTACTTAAAAAGACAGACACACAGCTTTAAATTGAAGAAGCATATTGATTGAAACACCTCGAGAGGTGCTGTGAGAGAGGGTTGTGGGGGAGAGCCAGCATTGCTTCAGGGTGTCCCCCCTGGAAGCAAAACTGGTCTCTATTTGATTTTCTTCCAGTTTTTTCATTACCATTATTTATTTATTTATCCAAACTTGACCACTGTTTGTTTCAGTGGAACAAACAAAATGACCTAGAAGAACGCATTTCTCACTCATCCTGTCATCTTTTCAAAGTTGCCCCCCCCCCACCCATTCTCTCTCCCCACCACATCTCTTGTTATCATGTTGTGAATATCGAAATTGTCATCGCCATCCTCTGTCCTTAAGTCATGCTCGCTGGTAATTACTTTAAGGGGATGAAAAATATTTCCAAGTTAACAGTCCTCCAGTTGACCGACAGCGTTCACTAATCATCTCTGTACGAGGCTCAGAACACCTCGACATGGTGATAGTAATAGGTGTGCGATGGGGAATAGAAAGGACATTGAGTTTCCTGTTTGTAGACAGCATACTGAGGATGGGTAGCGTTTCCAAAAACAAACACATGCATTTGCTTACTGTATTTTCTATTTTTATGTGCTTGTCAAATGACCTTCATTATCTGGGAAATAAAACACTTCCAAGTCCATCTCACATTTTTCAGCACATCACCTGAATTATTGCCATTCTATACAGAGCGCAGCAAATTATACCACTAAAGCGAGCATTAATAAATGATAAACCAGCAGGTGTGAGCGTCAGTGTTGTGCAATAAAGCCATACACCAGTGTCTGTGTGTGTGTGTGTGAGAGAGAGAGAGAGAGAGAAAGTGACTGAGATCACCGTGTTGCTGAGGTAAGATAACGAAGTAGCCGTGACTCCAACCACGAGGCTGCGTGACACTTATCCATATTGATGCTGTATTTACCACCATCTTCTCTCCGCGCTTACCTGAAAACTGCTGCTTATTGCATTATTTAAAAAGGTTGAAGGCTTCAAGCGCTCTGAAAAATAGAGTATGAGAAGGGTTTGATTTCATGCTTCAACAGCAGTCTGGGAGCCCTTATTCGTGTGCATATTCACCGCCTGGTTAACACTTGTACGTTTTAAAGGCGCTCACAAAGAGCTATAAGGCGGGGAGCAATGATGCTTATTGAAACAGCTTGTACTGCATGTGGAACCACATGTAAGGTGTGAAAATTATTTCAGAGTGTTGCTTCTGCACGTCAGGTAGTCAGATAGTTAAGCATGTGTCGGGCCCGTGGGGGGGAGCAAGATGCATCACTACACATCTGAGTTATAAACTAATGATTACTTCTGTGCAGTACGATGTAGGCATGAAGTGTTATGCCGTGCATAAGACAGCATTGTTTATCCAGCGACAGTCATTGTATGCAGTCCACAGGGCCTTAATAATGGCACCCTCCTAAAATGCTTTAAAAAAAAAAAAAGAAAAGGGAAAAGCCTGGCTTTTTGATAGCCATTTCTCGTCATTGACCATTAAAAGCACTCACTCAGTCAGACACTTTCAGGTGTAGGTTGCAGGGGCAAGAGCTCAAACCACCAACCTTTTGATTAACGGACGACCTTTCTATCTCCTGAGCTGCAGATGTACAACAGTGGCGTGCACGGACTTCTATAATCCTCACTTGTACACAATGTGATTGGAACGGTTGCAGTAGGCTATAAAGCTCTGGGGCCGAGGAACCACTTCTAATGACATTGCAACAGTAAATGCAGTGATTATCAACCTCTTTAACCTCTTATGTTCTGTGAATTTATTTTTGCTTAAGTATACAGTATGTGAGTTGTTGTTCAGGGAAACTACCCCCTGAATGTCTTGGGGGAAACCCAACAATGTGGTGCAAAAAGAAAAAGAGAAGACGATATCGCAGTCGTTTGATTCATTAGCATTTAAATGGGTGCCAGAACAAAATAGTTTCCAAGAAATTTCAAGGAGCCAGGCTGAGCGTAGACTATCGACTTATGAAGAGTTTTAAGAAGGTAAGGAATAAATAAAGAATTCAAATGGGAAGTTGGTCATTTGTTTTCATTCTGTTTCTTATCGTGGCACAGAAATGGTATGCTGCACCAGGGCCAAATGTCATAACTAAACAAGGTTAGATTGATGTGAACGATACCTAAAATATCAGACCAACCCTGCAGCTGCAGCTGAGTGATGGGAAAACTTTATCACTGTGTGTGTGTGTGTATGTGTGTGAAAATATGAGCAGAACAGGCAGGTAATTTATCACAACTTATAAACTTGATGATCTGTTGCAACAACTTCTATTTGATACAGAAGGGAGGCACTTGAGGAGGCTCTGTACTCGAACACAGGCAGCATCTGTATTGATTACGACTTCCCCACGGATGTTATGCAGCTGGATGGGAGCCCAATTTTGACCCAAGCAACCACCCACAGTTTGACTTTCTGCTTACATCTTTCACTGCTGTTGCTGCACTCTGGCATTCAAAATGTATGACTAAGCTATTTCTGAAGGGAAAATCAATCAAAAGAGGAAAACTGGAGGCTTCTGCTGGTTATGTCCTGTTGATTGACACCTTGGCTGGCTCTTATGAAATAAAATGTAACTGATACGATCAGGCGATGACCTCTCAGACCAGCCAGCTGGACAGGGGAGTAGCAGTCTGCATCAGCTAATGCGATCCAAAGCGTTTTATTACACCAAATGAGTAAGACTATATATAAGATTGAACAAGGAAACACATACGAGCCATAGGTTTTGGTTGTGAGCATTATTGATTAAAAGCTCTTAACTGCTGACCTTTAAAGCTTTCTGTACGAGTCTAAAGATGTCTTTCATTAACACCTCTGCAACAAACTTTTGATGAAAAACTTTAAAATGTGCACAGGTTTTGGAACCAGGACAGACAATCTAATGGCAGAACATTTAACACTGAGCTAAACTGACTGCTAATAACAGTTCCAGAGAAGTCTACAAGAAAACAGAACTATCTGCTGGTTTAATTGCTTGCTTTGTAATTGACAAACAAAAAATATTCAGATTTTTTTATATAAGTTTAAGTACTAAAAACACGATATTTTCCAAACAAATCTTCATTGATAAATTACCAGTAAGTGGTCATCCACTGAACAGAAGGTTCCTTACCAAGTGTCCTTGAGCAAGACGCTGAACCCCAAAAGGGCGTGAATGTGTATGTGAATGGGTGAATGCAAAACCTGTTGTGTAAAGAGCTTTGAGTGGTAAAAATGACTAGAAAGAACCAAAAACACAGGAAATTTACATAAATTGAAAGTACCTTTTTTAAGTACTATTCATGCAAAATATATATTCTTGATGATTGAGAATTAATGTGTCAGCCCCATTGATGTTGCAGATGAACTAATAATTTCAGCTGCTTTATACTGCTATGATACAGCATTAATGATCTCAACGCAAAGCTGTATACTGTATATACATATATACAGTATGTATATATGTGTGTGTGTGTGTGTGTGAATTAGACATCCACTGATATACGGGCTCAATATCGTTATTGGCCGATAATGTCATCATCTGCTGATATCGGTTGTCAGCAAATAAGGCGGCATTCACTCACAGTGGTTGATAATAATCTGTTGTGTCTCAGTTTTGCACTGGCTACATCTGCTGTCCGTGACCTGACTGCAGCTTTAAACATATCGATCATTTTTGTGTCATTCAATTTGTTATACAAAGCACTTCTTTCAGTATCGGTTTTGGAGATCAGCCAAATTTGGTTACCTTAACTATCGGTATGAGCATCGGCCCAGAATTTCCATATAAGTATATCCTTAATGGAGAATGTATAAATAAATATAGTGCAGTAGGCATATGAAGACAAACACGTTGAGGTTTTAGTTTTGCTCCAGGCATTTAAAAATTACTTTACAATTATAATCATTATTATTATGATGAGTATTAGTAGTAGTAGTTGTAGAATTAACAGTATTAATAGCAAAGATATACAGAAAATATGAGAATATAATTGTTGCCAGGGGCTCTGATAGCTGGGATATACGATCTCTTAGCTGTCTGGTTCAGTAAAAGCAGTACATGAGTAGAACAGACAGAGAGGTAACCCATCCAGAGACGATACCTTCACCTTGTTGTTTACAGTGTGCCAAGAAGGATCACACTGTCTGTGAAAGGTGCTCCTCTGCTCGGTGTCTACACTGAACTGTAAATGCAGGTCACGCTCAGTACCACCTCACCTTTTTGTGGACAAATCCTCAAAAAAATCTCCTGTATTTTAGCTCAGCTCGCACAAAACTACCTGGATCTAATATGGAAGTATAGAGTGGAGACCCAATGATAACTGCTGCAAATTCTAAAACCCAGTGATGGTGAGAGGAAACAAATGGGCATGAAAATAACCTGCGAGCTGAACAATATGACTCTGTGTAGTGGTGCATGTTGCCAAAACTGGGCCATAAAGTCACTCATACCTAGAACCAATTCTGCCTAATGCTTCAGAACTAATTCAAATGACTGTTAGCCTTTTTACCCGACCTGTGCAAGTCCTGATTACTGAGCGTTGTGAAAAGATGGGAGGCTGAGCCAGTGTGCAGAAACATTGAGATATTCTTACCTGATGGCTCAGGTTCCAAAATAGATCATATTTTGGAGAAATTCATTATTTTAGATCAGTAAAACCACACATGCTATTGCAAGAGCAAGGGCCTGTCTGAGAGAAAATATTCCTTCTTTATCCCATTTTTCCTGCATGGGTCACCACAAACTGACCATCTGCTCACCGCCTGTATATTTCAGTGTATTCAGATCAAGAAATATGCAGCCTATTTTTCATGTCTAAAGCAATCAAACCATCTGTCTGCCAATCCTCCTGTCTGGTGTTTTAAAGGTTAATGTCCTCTTAACTCTCAACTTATTTTCACTCTACCAGTGCATAATCAATGAGTGTTCGGTTCTGGAGGTAAGATGAAGGATGAATTCAAGGAGGAAGGACTGAGGACATGTCTGTGGGCATGTGTGTTAGAAGTGGGTGGTAATAATAAGCCAGGAGATCCAGAGGAGGGGGAGAGACATAATAGCATGGAAGGGTGGTGAATTGTCGCCATCCCAAGGACACTGCACAGAGGTTATATTTATTGATCACAGCACCGTTGAGGTAGACATGTGCACTGATAAGTCCTGTACTAGAAGTAAATTCCAATCTCACAGTAATTGCCACAGGTTCTTTTGTGTACTGTAGTAATCGAGGAACCTTTGATCAGCCGGGGCAAGTGAGCAAAGAGGGAAGGAGAAATAAAGCGACAAGAAGAGAGTCACAGTGACAGCTGGTGAATGATATGGTTCTTACTGCACTGACAGCAAGAAAAAATTTACCTCCAGCCTATTTGTATCGTATGATGTATGTCATTTATTTTTTGGCATCATTTAACAAAAATTCCATAATTATCTTTGAAAATGTTGCAATTAAAATGGTCTGAACCTCGTCTAGCTTCTGTCTTCAGGCATTATTAAAATCTACCTTGAAAACGTACTTTTTGGCCAATCAGTGGGTGTTCCTATTGGCTGTTCTACAGAAGTAGATGTGAGTGCACGTCCCCGAAGATGGTGAAAGGCCGATACAATGACACAGCAGGAAAACCTCTTCTTCCAGAATTATCAACAAGTGCATACTTTGCACACTTTCAAAAAGCCAACAACCAGGAAGACTGTCATGTTGATAGTCCATAAGTCCAAAGGATCTGAGACTATTTAAAGGGAGCGGCAGATAGTGTAGTTGGTACTTTCGGGTTCTCATGCTTGATTCCCAAACGTTATCAACCCCATCTTTAAATGTGCACCTTGTAATTACTAGCAATATGGTTTGAAAATTAGGGGGCATTATTTCACTCCTTCCCAGTGACATTAGGTTGCGTACATTTAAATATGGAGCATAAAAAGTGCAAAGCTTAGAAACAACGATTTATTATTATTTGTTATTGAAAGGCCTATAGGGCATCTCGTCTTCATTCCCTCATGTCATACTGACTTACAATCGCCTATTAAGACATTCAGCATAACATCACCATGGTTAGGTCATTCTGTTGATTAATCTCCTCTTTTTTAACCTTTTAATTTAAAATATTATCTGAGTCAGAGCACAGTGGATCTACAAAGACATAAAAAACTATAAGACAAAACAGTGCAATTAAAATATGTCCCAGTTTATCCCTTTTTAGTCACACCAAGTATACAGGTTTCCAATTTAACTCTGTGAAATGACAGAAACTGGTCCATTTGTCTTAGAAAAAGTGACACTCTATGCACTTTTCGACTGTCCAAAAAAATTCTTTTTTTTTTTTCTTTTTTTTTCAATTGTCACACTTTTCAAAATTATCTAATTAGCTGGACTGGATCCCCTGTTTAACACCCCTGAACTATATTGACACACCCCACTATTGTTGTAATGATTGTAATGGATGATAGTGATTACTGACGGAAGAGATAGTGCTGTAAAGTTGCTTCTACTATGTTCATGCCGCACTGAACAGATTGTGTAAAAAGCTTGTGGGAGGCAGAGTGACCTTGAGACAAAAGGAAGCCCTGTAATGATAACCGTCACAGGTTTGACTCTTTCAACAGCAAATGTGTCAGATTACATGCATTTTTCTATTTTCAAAATGCCATCAAAGGAAAGTGTTGTTCAGTTGTGTTAAACTAGACTTTTGTTTCAGAGCTTGCAAGGACTACATGTATGTGACTGTGATGCAGGCAGATAATTTATTTCTAGTGAGCTCAAACTTGCTGTGGCTCTTTCACAGTCTGGTTGGGCATGTGCAGAGAAGCACTGCAGTGCTGCACTGTGAAAAGAGAGAGAGAGAGAGACGAGCAAGGAGTTTAACAGCGGGGTGCTCGTTCCATGCAACATTTTAGTTGCCGTCCTGTATGTGAGAGAGCATTCAGAGGAAAGGACTGTGTCCACTGCTGCAGCTGCTCATTATGAAGCATCCATTAAGCATGCAAAGGTTAAAGCCAATGTCAGAAACCTACTGAGTCACTTTATGGCACATTCACGCTGCATGGCTCACCAGTGTACAAGAACCTGTTTCTTTTTAGATTTTCCCCACAACTTTCTTTTTGGCTCACCTTACTTTCATCAGATTTCAATTTTCACTCCATTCGGGGATTTTTTTTGTTCTATTTTTTTTTTTTGTGGTGCAGATCTTTTTAAAGAGGATGTGGCATACTTAAAAACAACACGCTCAAAACAAAATGCTCCTCCTATGCTGTAACCAATCCCACCAAGACCAATTTGGATAAATAACAGTGGAAAAAGTAAGTATGTAATAAGAACATAGTTCTTGCCCCAACTGTCTATTTAAGCAAGGATGCCAATGGTCACCACAAACAAGCTTTAATTTACTGAGAAACACAATAACCTAACAACATAATACACAAAGTACTTAATCTGAATGAGACATTAAAGTAGTGAGTAAAGGGCAAAAATGCTTCCTTTGTTCTTCTGTGCTGTTTTGCGAAAGAATTGATGACATGGTAAAGCAGTCCCAGGTAATTATTTCATATCCCTGAGGCAGGATGTTGCCAGATACCTTGTTTTATAGTGAGGTTACTGACCCTGTGGCTTTGATACAGTATGGGCCTACATTAATTGGCTGCTTGTGCTGCTGTAGGCATGATCCTTTTCTCTGCCTCTCTGGCTGCTGAGGCATCAAAACAGGTGCAACATAAATGGCACAGCATGTGCACCTCGGAGTCGTGACGCACCCTGGTATTTCTATAAGCTGTCATCCATTTTGTGGGCAATGATGACGATAGTGGCGAACGAGAGAGTAAAAGAGAGGGGTGGGGGTGCTGGATGTCTTAGTTGAAAGAGCCATCAAGTGGCCAGCAGTTGAACTGCAGCCCTGGACGGTTACCGGGAGGGAACTGGGGGAAACTGCTTTCTTTCCCTTGAACTGAAATGGTCACGCTTGAGGGGGCCTTTTGAAGCAGGCTCAAGGTGTCTTTTACCTGCTAAATGACATGGATGACTCCCACTATTCAAACAGAAAAAAATAAAATAAAATTCTAATAGGAAGTAGTGTATTACAGGCCACCTGAATAGACATTCAGTCTTATTGTCTTATGTCTTATTTCTGAATAAAGTGAAATCATACATGACCGACCTCAGTGACTGAAAAGCTACCGGCGGCTGTAAATGACACCATGGTCCTCTTGTTTCGCCGGTGTATCCTCTGTAGGCTCGCCAACGCTATCCAACCTACTGTAATGCCACACTGGATTCCTGAGAAATTGAGGAACTTGGGAGTTCTTGTGGGTGCCAGTGGAAGGAGTCTGTGCCGTGCTGAAGTCTGAGGTCACGCAGAGGGTGAGGTCATGTGGAACCATACTAATCAACTCCCTGAATATTTAACTCAAAGAAAAAGCAAGAATGTGAGATGAGTTTGGATTGACATGGCATGAAATCTTTGACACCAGCACCGGACCCAAGACTGTTATTGTACAATATCATGTAATCCTGCAATTCATAAGCTGATTTTCTTCCCTGGATGCTCCATTAACTCACCAACTCTGCGTTTATTCTTTCAACATTGTTCCGCTGTGTTTGTCATGCATTGTTTGATATTGTTGAAGCATAATCTCACAGTGTTTTCTTGCAGAATAATCTACATTTTTATACAGAAACTAGATCAAGGATTGCCCTCAGGAGGATTTAAGCAGCACTCTGGAGGATTTGAGTTGATAAAATGTGGGTGAAAGCTACACTACGCATGACTAATGACTTCTCTTCTAAACCTGACACTGGCTATTAAACTTTTTCTGCGGTCTTTCTTAAATTCAGATGAAGCCAAGATGCCATATCTGATTAAGAGCTGCAGAGATTCAAAATCATTTTGAAGTATTATGTGAGGTTTATATTGACCAATTTCCAGGCGTAGTAAATTTCTGAGATTTAATAACTACACACATTTTTTTGTACTGGTCTTCCCCACTTTGTTTTTTTAATAACAAAAGCCTACCTTCAGAGTAAGGATGAACAGCTGTTTTTACACAATGGACAAGTACTGGCCATAGTGCTTGTCCATAAATGCTTAAAATTTAAATAGAGGCGCAATAAATAAATAACTTGAAATTGATGTTTATGCTCATATTTATGTTGAACTTTCACTTCCACTCCAACTGAAACCCAAAAAATGGATTGAAATGAGTTTTATCGATTTGATTGAATTTATCAATACTATGCTTTTTATGTGTTATGCATTTTTCAAAATTATTTAGTTTGCCAGTCACTGGATCTAGTAAGCAGACATTCTGATACTTGATTGGCACATAGTGTATTGAGTTAAGATGTAACTATATGTATAATTACTTATACTTGCACTTGTGATACTTTTAAAAGTTTACTTATTAACAAATTAATCATTTTGCTTCAGTATAGTTAATATCAGATACTTTGATACTCAAGCATTATTTTTGAACACTTAACCCAACACTGTGTATTTATAAAAATGTATAGATTTTTTTTTGTTTCAGCGACAGCCGCGTGGTGGTAGCATACGTCATGACGCACTTAGCGCGTTCCAGTATCAAAGCGCGCGTGCACGTGCGGGAGAACGCTGGGACGTGATTAACGCGCTGTTCCGGTCAATTATTAACTTTTACTGGAAGGAAGCCATGGGCGAGGAGGTATGTTAACGTGTCACTGTACTCAATTTTTTTTTTTTGTTGTCATTGTTTGTTTGTTTGTTTTAAGACGTGTTTAAGGATGACAATTTCCAGAAATATTCCGACTCGGTCGGTTTTTGTCAAAAACCCAGAAGAAGAAAGTTGACGCGTTCGAGCGGTGACACTGTAGTTCACGTTAGCTGCTCTGATTCACGGGCTGAGTGGGAGGGTCTCCGCCGCGGTGCTCCGCCACTTTCCCCCCCGTGATGTAGCAGCAGTGAGGCGGTAGTCAGCCCCAGTGTGGACCGCTGACAGCAGCCAGGTGACTGCACCGATGAGATGATACTAACACACCCCAGCAGTCCGCTTCTGCTCACCGTCACCTGCATGTGCTTCTCGGGGGTTTTGCTTTGGTCCTACCAAGAGGAGGATGCTAGTGACGGGTAACTTGTAGGACACATTCAGAGAAAAACACGAGGACAACTTGTGTGTGAAATGAGAGGAAAAATCTCACTGTGCCCTCAAAACCTTGTCTTTCGCAGTGAAGAGTGCTCTGAAAATAACATTTCTACAACCAAGTACCCCTGCGTGAAGTCGACTGGAGAAGTCACGACGTGTTACAGGTACAGTGAAGTGTTTCATGCGCTTATATTCTGTTTAATTCGTGGTAATTAGAATAGATTGAGCTTCTTGTTTGAATGGCTCAGGGTTGAAATGTCAGTGCAATGCAGTCAAGTCATCATACCTGAGTTAAAGATATCAAGCTACAGTATTAATTGAAAGTCAAAGCTCCATGTGATCATTAGGGCTTCAGTTAAAATCTTAAAGAATGTGACACCTAAGGTAATTTTAGTGGCAATAGTCTGGTAGTCTATTATCTGTGACCAAGTTTAAAAGTAAATATATGTACACTATGGGTTGACTGATTATCAAATCTAATTTTCGACGTGTTAATGATTATCAATTTCTTTTTTATTTTTTCAGGTTTCTTCCAAACTAAATCTGTTTAAAAAAAAAAAAAAAAAAAACAACAACAAAAAAAAAACCCTATGCCACACGCAATCTGCAAAGTAACTACTAACTTATGTCATCATATCAAAGTGTAGTGGAGTAAAAAGTACAATATTAGCCTCCAGAATATGGTGGAGTGTAAGTATAAGGTAGCAATAACTTTGAATATTCAAGTCAATCCTGTACCTAAATTTGAACTTTAGTAGTTTAGAAGTTTAGAATGTAAGTAAGTGTTATGTTACATCACTGGTGAAATGGGAGATTTTACTTTGGAGCACACTCGGGACAGTTTTGCCTCAAGAAGCACTGAAATATAAACGTAAGAGATAGTCACAAAACAGCCTGAGGCTGCTCATGCATAATATAAACAACATTCACTTAGCCATGAATGTGGTTTAATTATTGTTTTCCACTGTTAGATGTTTATGAGTTGTAAAATATCTGTTTCCTAGCAAGGCCGTAGTCCAGCATTGCAGAGATGATGGAACATCATGAACCTCTGAGTGTGTTGAAGTTATTTATACCTGTAGACAGATGGCTTAGTTTGGATCTTCCTCATGATCATCCTGTGTGAGCTTCTGCAAGTTTCCAGACTGGCCTGTTGTGTTCTACACTGGCTTTAATTATGACAGTTCATGGACAGAGTGGACACGGCGATGCCTCACCTTCTCCTGTCAGAGGCTACGGATTAAGTTGTCAGAACCTAATATTTCTTTATTACAAGTGGTCACCTCAAAGGCATAAGAAAAAACCTAAAACAACTGATTTTAAAGTTGTATTTTATCATTTAATCATCAAAATTGTGTCTCTTTCATTCAACCAACAGTCCAAAATCTAAAGAATCTTAATTTACTATCATTAATGACAAAGAAAAGCGGCACATTTTCTACATTAACTGATGTTTTGCTGTAAAAATGACTACAACAACGTAATATCGAAATTGTGGCCACTATTGAAAATTAATTTGACTATTTGTTGCCGCTTTACATTAATAATATTCCAGCTAAATGCACAAACAGTACACTTTTATCAAACCAAATTCAGGCCGATGAGATGGTGTTCCTTTGGAAACTGTCATGCAAATTATTCAGGGAACTAATTTTGTGATTTTGATTGCAAATCTATTTCTGTATGTCCTGTTGTGGGAAAGCTTATTGAAAATCAAAGGAAAACCAGATACTTATCTATCCCCCTTGAGAGGTCCTCCAAATGTAGACTCAGTAAGGTTTCATCTCTGTATCTCTTGACAACTGCTGGCCATGGTTCAAGCACTTAGTGACATCCCGTTTGATCTTCAAATCTCAAACACATTCTCAACATAATTCTGTTGTTTTATGGTTACTGGCTGCACTAACAGTTGTTTCCCAGAACGTTTATTTAAAGAAGAAACTCTCTTTGAGCTAAGATCCAAGAAAATGTGTCCTTGGTGCTTTTCACTTCACCTGCACAGTGTGAGATGATGACTGTCATATGCATGCAATGGTTAGAGCAGTTTTTGTGTCGTGCCAAAAATTTAGAATAATGATCTGAATTTCGTAAGACAAGTGAAGTATTGAATACAGCATTTTTTTTCTCAAAATTCAATCGTGCCCTGGCATGACTGAGATGTAGTTCAGTGGAAACCAAGGCCCTTTTAGTCATCAAGATTCAGTTGCAAAAGCAGTGTGTGGACTTATGGCATTCATTAGGAACACTGTAGGTTATCAGTGTCTCTGTACAACTCGGAACATTCTGTGACTGTAGTTAACATTTTTTAACACTAATAAGTACTATTTGTGTAGTGTTGCTCGTAAACACACTTGCGTAAGCCAATCTTTCTTTTTCTTTGTTTAGTTTTGTCTTGGATAGCAGTCTCTAGAACTAGAATCTAATCACAAATGTTAGATGGGCTTCAGTTTGCAGAACAATACATTTGTTAGCATGCATGCTAGCATGAAGAGATCCATCATGGGATGAATACGGGATTCATGATCAATTTTAGCTTTAATTAAGAATGCTTAAACTGTCACTTAAAAATCTTAGTTAATGCAATCTGAACTTTGTATTTGAGATTGTTTCTCCTTGGTTATTTGGAGTTGACAATGCAATGTTTGGACCGGCTAGGAAAATGTCATGAAATGTCATGGGCACATCCCATCACAACACACATATTTGGTGTTTTGCATCTTTTGAACATCACACACCCTCACTCATTTGGTCCACGAAGACCAAACTTCAGCTCTTGCCCTAGCTGCACTTTCCCACAGCAGCGTCTTGTTGTTAAAGATGGTGTTACTGCTCCTCTCTCTGATGATGGTAGATGCTGTGTAAACCATAAAGGGGACTTTCCTGCAAAACCTGGGCAACCAAACCACTAGAAGCTAGCACTTTGCTTTCCAGCCTTTTTCTTTCCACTCACTTCAAAATCCTTAAATGCTTGAAAGTCTGCTTCATATCATGTTCCCATGGAATGGTAAGCTCTAGCATTACTATGTCCTGTGCTAATTCCTTCACACCTTCAATCACTGCTTCACTTTCAGCAGCAGCAGTAGTGAAACAGCAGACGCCACCTTGGTCTGGAGAAGTTGGAGCTTAATTTATTGACAACTTAGCTTCTTAAATAACATTTAAAACACTGCTAACTAGCCATTAACTGCCACTGCTTCTTCACTACCTCTTGCTCACTTTGTTTCACCACACCAGTCATACTATCAGCCTGTTGTTATGTTGTTAAAGGCAGTGAACAAAGAAAGAACATATTATGATTGAAACATAAAAGTTTATACAACAACTAAATGAAGCTGTATTTGTAACTTACGGGTTCCTTAAACTGTATTAAAGCAGTTGTGAATGTGAGTATGACTAGATATTAGTTAACTTGTGGAAGGGTTTTTAGTATATGTATTTTTGTTTGTTTTTTTCCTGTGAAATAAGCATGTGACATTTTTTGACCATGACCCTCAAAGAATTGGAATCAAAAATCTTTCGGAACCTGAATCGAGGATCAGAATCATTGCCGGTCCTAGTTTAAAAAGTGTTTAAAAGACTTTTTAAAAAATGCTGATATTGCTTAAGGTGTAAGTTTTGGCTTTTTCCCCTATCAAATGTAGATAGGGTTGGGTATTGTAATTTAAGTGTTTCCCATTCTGCTTCTTGAGTCTGATTCTTTGAGGACCGGGGTCAAAAAAAGTCACAGGTTTCGATCATAAAATGGTCTCTTTTTTTCACTAATACAATAATACAGCAAGTCTCCTTTAACAACAGGCTGATAGTATGACTTGTGTAGTGAGACAAAGTCATCGGGACAGAGTGAAGAAGCAGTCCAGCAGTGTTTTAAATGTTATTATAGAAGTGAAGTTGTCAATAAATGAAGCTCCAGCTTCTCCTAAACAAGGTGGAGTCTGCTGTTTCGCTGCTGAATGTGAAAGAGTTCCTGAAGCACATCCCTGTTCTCACATAGACACAGAGCAGACGAGGATGTGTTGGCTGATAGCTGAGCCGGGAGGTTGACAGAGGAGGAGAGCAGCCGGCGTAACATGTCAAACACGGCGCGCTCATTGATTGTTACACAAAGCACTTGGCGAAGGTGTTTAGCCACACTCTCCCTTTCACAAAATACATTTGTTGCACTGTAACAAGTCCAACATGACATTTTTTTTTAAACAAAATGAAGCTACACTTTTGAGTGTTACGGTGATGACAGCGTACAGCTTTAACCTTACCCAGACTCATGTCTTGTGAACGTTTAGGAAAGATTGGAATTGAAATTTAATTTCTTAATGATTCTGATGGAATTAAAACTTTGGAACGGGGACTAATTTGGAACCGGGTTTTGTTACTCAACCATAGATGAAGATTATGCTTTTCTGTGAGGATTTTCCCTTTCAACAGCTAGTGATGGCACTGCAGTCACTCAGTTATAGTCTCGGGTAGCTGGTTGTGCTACCAGCCATACTGGCATTCCACCAGAACTTTTAGCCAGCAGCCCAAGATGTGCTCAAGGATCCGCTTTCTCTGGCAAAGGGAGCATGCTAGTGTTTCAGCCAAGCCCTAGCATTGCAGGGTGAACTGACGGCCTGCACCAGAACTTGATGCAGTCTGGTTCTGCGTTCCACACACTTTTTCTTATGCTATGCTGGCTTTCTCCTCCACAGCAGCCCTCACTTGACCTCATACTTGTCCAGATGCCATACAGTTAGGTCCAGAAGTATTTGGAAAGTGACAGAGTTTTTAGCATTTTGCCTCTAACAACACCACTATGATTTGAAATAACAAGTGATAGAGATGCAGATTTTCAGCTTTGAATTAAGAGGTCGCTCAAAAATATGGCATTTACTGTTCAGAAATTACAGCGTAGAGAGTACCTCCAGTTTCAGGGGCTCAATATTATTTGGACAAACTAGCATTATTTTAAATAGAACCATCGTTTTTAATACTTAGATGAAAGTCCCTTGCAGTCAATGACTGCCTTAAGTCTGGAGTCCATGGACATCACTAAATTCTGAATTTCCTCCCTGGAAATGCTTTTCCAGGCCCTCACTGCAACCACCTTCAGTTGCTGCTTGTTTGTGGGTCTTTCTGCCCTCAGCTTTGTCATCAGTAACTGAAAATCTGCTGTACTGGCAGCCGCCAAATGCCAATTCATCACTAGAAAAACCATGAAACTGCTTGTTAGTCAATTGGAGACAAAATACTTGTGAGTCCTTGACAATGGAGGTACTTTGCATAAAATGGCCTTAATTCCTAAATGGTAAATGCCATATTTATATGAAACCTGCTAGATAAAATCTGAAAGTCTGCACTTCAATCTCATCTTGATTGTTTTATTTCAAATCCATTGTGGTGGTGTATAGAGGCAAAATGATAAAAACTGTGTCATTGTCCAAATACTGGATCTAACTGTAGATTCTTACCTGCCACCTTATCATAACGGAGGGTTTTAAGTATTCCTCGTCCAGTTCTTCCTCTGGCCACCAGTCACAACTACACGGCATAGTTATGATTCAGTCTGCTCTCCACTGCCAGGCCTGACTGTTATACTTATCCCTGAATTTTAGGGTTGCTTGACTCGGAACTACAGGCCTTTAACTCCTCAATGGATTTCAGATGGAGCCTTATTTTAAAGGTGTTTCAGTAGAGGGCAATGCTGCTCCTCAGAAAACCCTGCAGTCTCCTCAGGTAGGTGCTAGTTTATATATCCATGTCTGAGGTGTCGGAGATCAGAAACTCATAGAGGAGCAATGGCCAATTTTTTTTTTTTTTTTTGCCAGTAATTGATAAATCCTTCCTTGAATTTTCCTGGAATGCCCATCCTGTTGAAGTCTTCCAACTCCTCACAGATGTTCTTAATTGATATAGGCTGTTGTCTATATGCTTTCCTTTTCAGAAACAGTAGGTATTGGAATTTCTTTATTTATTAAACTGCCTTTCTTTAAGAGAAATTGTGTATATTATTTTGCTTTTTTAATTGATTGACATTTTGGTAAATCCACTAATTTCATGCATTTAATTGCCAGGAGTTAAGCAACAAAATTGATGCTGCTCAGTAAGAGCAGTTGCAAAGCAATCAAACTGAGACTCTATGAAGTTACTGCTCTTAGCCATGCTCTTGTGCATAAAATCTAAAATACTAAAAAAAAAACTTGTTATTGCACTGCATTTTGGGTTGATTAAACAACTTAGACATAAAATGACAATTACCTTTTAATGGTTCAGGTTGCTAGAGTTTGTTATACATGGCCTAAGCACGGCTACCAGATAGTGGCTCAACATGAAGACCGCATGAAGAAATTTTGGCTGTGGCCTATCACTGTGTGCATAGTTTAACACTCATGACAGCATTTGTCATATTGTGAAAAAGCACAGAGGAGACACCACAGACGGAGAAAATATCTGTCACAGCACAAGAGAAATACCAGAGAATTACCAGTCAGTGGACTCTGACCGTATCTGTCTGTCTGTCAGTGGAGGCACATTTGTCTCTGTGGGTTGTCTTCTACAGATCATCATGATTGAATTCCCATACTCAAGCTCAAGATTGTTGTCTTAGGGTTCAGCATTGAAATATATACTTATATTTGTATTTTTACAAGCTCCTTGTGATTGCAACAAAAACAAAACTTGAAAATAGAGGAGATTTAGCTTATAAGGCGAGAGCTCTTTGCTCCAATTAGGTAACATCCCTAGTGCCAATCGATCACTGTTATGTTTTAGCAATATGTCTCCCAGTGACCTGTTTATCATCAATATTGCCAGTAATATGGCATATCTTTATCAGTGTTTTTGTTTTGTGTTGCTGTGGCCTTGTCTGTTTGGCTTGGTTTATAGTGGATTTATTTTTAAAAAAAAAAACATATTTTCTGCTGCTGCTAAATTCAACATGGCTGTTTCTAGAGAATTTTCTTTGTATTGCTGGAGCAAATGCAGTGACCATAACACAGATAAGGTCTGAGTTTTGAGTCTTTGTTGCAGATTTCTGCAACATTTTACTCAGCAGATAACTAGCTTAGTTCATAAACCTGCTTTGGGAGAAGACATCCTTGGGAACACAGCAAGTGCTTGAGCTCTCATGCTCTCAGCTAAATCACTATCACTTATGGATACACAGTGACAAAACAAATATAAATTAAAACATGAAAAGTATTAAATGTACTAAAGATAGATTATTTTTCCATTAGATTTAGGCTCCTCAATTGAGCAAATACATTTTTTCACCTGTTAATATAAAGTATCTTCTCTAAAAATCCAACATGAGAACCAGATCCAATCCATTACAGGATGGAAATGCAACAATACTATTTGTTTATAACTTTTCTAAGGTAACCAGAGGGTACATCAAACAGTGGTTACACTGGCTTGATTTATTGTGTATACAATGTCGGGCTTACTACTCTGTTGAGGAAATGCTTCTGTGGAAGCAGAACACAAACTGAGTCTTTCCACTCTGCATCGGCAACAGTTACACATAATTGATGTGTGGCACATATAATTGTTGCTTTGTTATTTGTCAAAATAATTCTCGTGGTACAGAGCATTTATGAAGTGAGCAAGGAAACTGGGGATAACATTTCGTAAGCCCCCACCCCCGAGACATAATAGCTGTGATACTTCTCATCAACTTGGCTGATCCGAACAGCATTGTTTTATGTCCCATAAATGTCAACATCCATTCATTCCAATGAAATGCAGTGGAATTTTTTCAGAGGCTTATTGCTTGTTTTACATAATTTTGTTACTCATTGTATTCTGTAGAATCAAGTGGCCCAGAAATTGGGTGATGTTTTCCATTTAGTGCAAAATGACTTAATGATTTATGTTGTGATTCAGATTCCCAAACAGTTGGTAAATACTGTGCTCATGTCCAGAGAAATATTCAGTTAAGTCTGATTATTCACTTTGGATACAAAGGTTTCCATTTTTCTTGATCTTTTAGTTGTGCAAATTTGGTAAGTTTAAATGCTCCAGGGAATAATTTGCTCCCTTGGACTTCTATTCTCTCTCACAATGCAAATGGCTTTCAGCGGGAGAAACATTTTGGGGTTTTTTGTTTCTTCCCATATTGTCATCGGTCCAGTTATTGTAGCT